>CM056725.1:40581997-41154235 GCA_029844215.1 Przewalskia tangutica | reverse complement strand
ACAAGTATAGGCAAGTTTCACAACAACAAGCATAGGTCAAGTTTCACACAACTCAAAGTACTTTCATTTTATGCCAAAGTCCGGGTTTTAACCCCAAAGTACTACATACGTTAAGTTCTTTTAAAAGAGATCCATTTCTTTTATAAAAGTCACCCGATAATTGTAGTATTAGAATGACCAACCCACTTTCCTTTTCAAAACCAAGTAACAACATTCTTTTCCTAAGTTCCAGCTTGCCTAGTTTCAATTACTCAAGCTTCTCATTTTCAAATGGTTTCATAGTTCCCAAACTTAATCACTTGATTCCTTTTAGAACAATTGAGTAACATATGTCATATATGTGAGTAGTTTATTCTTGTTTATAACGATCTTATTACAAAGCCTATGATCTAGAAAAAAATGTAATATCATTTTGTCTTATCTTAGCTTCTACGCAGATGGAGGTTTCTACTGGTTTTAATACAACACATCATTATTCAATACATTTTCCTTTATTAACGCTGCAGTGGTTCAGTCGATACACATTACGATTCCCAAATCACCAAACATTATCCCTTTAAAAACCAAGTACTCATTACTCATGAATGAGGTTTCACACAAACATCCACATTAAAACAAATAAGTTAAGTCTCTTATCTTATAAGATCAAGTCTCTTAACTTCTAACATCAGTAAACCATTTTCACTTACATAAGGTCGTTATAACTAACTTCCCATAAAGCTATTATAACACCCTATGTTTTAAACCAACCAAATCACTTAGCACATGTGACGCCTACCGTACTACATAGTTCACAACAATCATGCTAGAAAAGATAGGAAGAGGTTCACATACCTCGCGACGATTTATCGACATTAAGCAAAATGCTCCAAGTACTACAACTTGCTAGTCCTTTCCACTCCTCGAGTAGAATACGCTACTCTTAGTACTTTCACCTATAAAGGTCACAACGCCTATTAACCCCAAAACATAAGTTTCTATCTTTCATAGAAAATTCAGAAGATTTTCCCGCAACAGCGTAAATCTCCTCCTCTATCGAGGTCGACTACCAAGCCAACCGTGTGGGTTTACACGCCTAACCTGACGTGTACAATTCTACACAAGTCTACCGCAATGTCTGCCCTATTGTAAATACAGCTGATTCTTTATTCTTCGTGCTTAAGTCAAAAGACATTGCCGAATACTAAGTATAGTTCCATATATAGTATACTTCAACTATATATTCTAACAAACATGTAATTTCCAATTACAATAGAGGACAAGATAATTACCTTGATAAGCCCAAAATTATCCAAGTTATAATGTCGATCCCGAGCAAGGTTTAGCTCTAATTGCGCGCTCCAAACCACTCCAAACAACCCTAGAAGTTCTAACCAACTTCTACTCAAATACTTCAACCAACTATGAAGATTTCCTTAGTGGTTTCGGTTTGAGACTAAAGGACAAAAGGTAGTATTTCCTGACTCACGTAAAGAGGTATCTTTGGAATACTACAAGGTACAAGGCTAAGGTATTTTGGGCATTATAACAATACTGTGGAGTATTTCTATACCACAACAAGGGTATTATACGAAAACAACTAGGCATTGGTACCACGCCAGCACCACAGCGGGAGGAGGAGGCCTCGGCCAAGGCTCTCAAAAGAGGGAGTGGAGAGGCTTAGACGAGAGCTACTAGAGGAGGGAGGGATTTCAAGACTTAGACAAAGTGAGGAGTGAATGAATAAGTCTTCACGGAAGGGTATTTATAGCAAAACCAAAGGCCAACCAACGGCCAAGATCAAGCTATGTGCAAGGCAAGTGTAAGGCCAAGATCAAGCCAAGTGCACCCTAGATCCTACTCCTTAAAACCCTCACAAATATCTACACAAAATCTAGCACCACTGCCTCAATTCGCCAAGTGCGCCCCACATGCTTCCATTGTGAGGTGACATGTCACCCTCCCGTTGGTCCGCATGTTTCGCCTTCTAAAAATCCGCAAAAATACAAAACGACATAGCGGAATTTTCCTTCGCCAGAAGTTATGTAAAACGCTTCGTAAAACGACTTAACCGCAAAGTTGTGCCCAAATGTAAAATCGCCAAGGGTGCCACGGGGTGACACGTGTCGCCCCGATTCGCCAGAATATTTCGTCTTCAAAATATCCAAATTACCTGAAATCTCAAAAACAAAGCTCATCTACAAAATCAGAATTTCTCCCTGGGCCCCACGTGACCATTTCCAAAATAAAATCTCAAAATTCTAATATAATCTATGAAGTCCAAATACCAAACTGGAATCCAATTCCCATTAACGAACCTTTTCTTCACAAATAACCTAAACTTTTCCGTGAAAACTCACATCTTTCTTTCTTTTCAAAATTTCTCACAGACTCCCGCACGCACGTCTCACATACATACCCCTGCAACTACTGGTATAACATTCTCCCTCCCCAGAAACATTCGCCCCGAATGTTCCTTCTCAAGACGGATATCGATGAAGTTCCTCTAACAAGTTGTCAACGCCACACCGCCACGAAATAACACACGTTACCTTCCTTCCTTACTCGTCGTGCCCCTTCTCGAACACTTGAACTCTCCCGCATGTACCATACTTCAGTCATTACCTGCTCGAAAATCTCTGGAGTCACTACCTCCAAACTTGGTCATCTTACTAACCTCAAACTTCCTTAAGGCCATTCCCGGCCTTTACGAACCGCTTCTGGTCGAACGCGTCCACGAACTCATACGTTGGTCGCACAAACTTGGGCCTATCATCCTCGTGACCCTACCACCTGGCGGGACCACCCAGAACTGACCCCACCCCAAACCGGGTTACGGGTTGACCCGCAAATGGTCCTCAACCCGACCCCCCACCGCGCCAAACTCTTGTTCCCCGATCCGGAACAATCTTACTAATTCACATCATGAAAGCTACCACTTCCATCTCACACTACCCACGGACTTATCACACAAATAAATCCCACGTATACTACTACTCTGATAAAGGTCAAACGAATCTTTAATCTCAAGACGACCTTACCCCTAAGGTCTCAGTCGTGACATAGTCTAAGGTTCACACTTACCATGCCCCCATACGTATCCTCCCAACTAAGCATGTTTTCTAACTCACAATTAACACAACGCTTGTCACGACCCGTTCCGGGGCCCGTGACTGGTGCCTTACCCGGGCACCCAAGTAGTCATACATCAGAGAAAAACCAGCGGAATATAAAACAACCAAGATATGAAACAAAGATAAATAAGACACAGCTGGAAAAAGGTTGTCTTTCGGCATAATGTATATAAATAACCCAAAACGAACGCTATATCCCAACCTTACAACAGTCTATGCACTTAAGAGTTTAAAACAACAATGGCGGGACAGTGGCCCCGCCATACCCCGAATACGAATATCTACAACGACGGGGACCGTACGAAAATGCTAAGCTTCCGAGAAACGGAGCTTTCCTAACGCTGGTGATCCTAAGAACGGGATCAACGAGAGGAGTACCTTTACTGCGGCATGAACGCAGCCCCGGGCGAGGTCGGCACAACAGTACCAAGTATGTGAAATCAAAAATATCAGAATGAAATCATAGTAGTCTATATAAGGCGTGAGACATGTATGATAAGCCAAAACTACGATTCTGATAAATAGCGGTCATGTCAAGTCGTGACTCATGCCCTCAAAGTCATCACAATAGAACTGCACGGTAAGTACGAAGCGTGGCCGACTACTAAAACCCACAGTACCAACAAGGTCATAAATCGTATCATGAGATCTGTCTGCATCACATGATCAAAGCCGCCACTCGCTCGCGAGATCTAATGTCGCATCTAGTCCTCGAACTTCCCGCACCGCATAGGCCAAACAGATAGGCCCGCATGAGGTATAACCCCGCATCGAGGGTAGCTACCCCCGGCAGCGTCCTAGACTCGCTGTCCGCATGGCTACAAGAACCGCATGACCACAAGGGCCGCATACTAACACAGAACTCCCGCAGCCCGCATAGGCCATCTGCATTCGCATAAGGTATTCTCGAATCATAGGTCCATCGACCGCCGAAGTCTACCTCGCATCGGAGGCGCTTAACCCCGGAGTTATGAATGATATAATATCAACATAACCGATTATTGCTAAACAACATAAGCACAACAAGGAAAACCTCTTTACACAAATATCACAAGATACTAACTCACGTAGCATCCTAACATGTTTACTTATCCAAATAACAAGAAAATATTACAAGACTATCACAAATCAATACAATCTGTTATTCACACAAGGTACTTTCTACATTATGTTAACAAGTTCGTTGTTAGCCCCAAAGTACTTCATGTATTACTCTTTTAAAAGATCCGTTTCTTTTACAAAAGTCACACAATAACAGTAGTATAAAAATAGAGTAATTATCTTTGAAGTACATTAAAACACTTCTCCTTGTAAAATCAAGTAACAACATTCTTTTCCTAACGCTCAAGTTTGCCTAATTTCAATTTCAAGTTTCATTTTCGAAAGTGTTTGTAGTTCATAGTTTTAATCCTTTAAAACAATTTGAGAAACATATACCCTAAGTGTGAGTAGTTATTATTATTCGTAACAATCTTATTACAAAGAATCAGATCTAGTAAATGCAATATCATTTTGTCTCATCTTAGCTCCTATGAAGATGGAATTTTCTACTAGTTTTAATAATAAATTATTAGTCAAAATAATTCTATTTATTAGCGCTGCTCTGATTTGTTCCACATTTATTCTTATTGGTAAAACATCATTCCTTTTGAAATGTTTTCAGTTCTTATTATTCAGGCTTAAGCCGTGAGGCATTGCCGCAAGTGTTATTCATGCTTAAGACGTGAGGCATTGCCGTAGTTATTATTCGATTAACACGTACGCTCACCGTCTATATATATTGTAAAATATCATGCTTTAGGAAGAATCACATACCTTCTCGTGAGACCACTTGCCAAGTTGAATATGTCGTACAGAGTATCGACTCATAACGATCCAACACGTCTATCAACGCCCGTATGCATCGCATAAAGTTCTAAGCGAGGGTTCGTTATTCTATGGTCATTTGGGCAAGACTTCCCTACCCTGAGCTACTCGAGTCTCATCAGAAAACGATGCCTTCTATTATTCATCTTTAAACCCTTCTACCGTGATAATGCTTCAATTCCTATTCTCAATATCCTTCTAAGTATTCAATACTTATTCCTATACTTCTACAAAGTATATTCTAATTTACAAAAGGAGGATAAGGTTATTTACCTCGTAAGCCAATAATATCCTAGATAAAAGTCGCACTGAGCAAGGTTTAGCTCTAAGTCAGGCGCTCCAGAGCTCCGATAAACCTTAGAAGTTCTTCACAACTTCTAGTAAGGACTAAGGGATTTAGGCTAGGGTAATTCTGCATTATAACGATACTAAGGCAACTTTTCTACCAAGGGAGGGGGTAGTGTTTCTGAGGCTAGCTTTATGGGGTTGCTCTGCCAGTGGCTTCAAAAGTGGAGGGTGGTTTGGACGAAACAACAAGAGGGAGAGGAGGGATTTGAGACTTAGATAGATTGCTCAATTTAGGGATGAAATAACTCTTCAACAAGGGGTATTTATAGGTCAAGACATGGCCAACCAATGGCCAAGATTATGCCAAGTGCAAGGCAAGTGTAGGGTGAGGATTTGGGCAAGTGTCCTGGCCAACTTGCACACAAAATATCCTACCAACTCCAAGACAAACAAGTCATCCCAATCGGCCCTATTGCCGCTGACATCCGTCAATGAGAGGTGACAAGTGTCGCCTCTCTCGTTGGTCCAACGTGTTAGGCCTCTCTAAAAAAATCCGCAAAAATTAGAAACGATATAGCCTAATTTATCCTACGCGAGTTGGTAAAACGTTTCGTCGAAAAAACGACTCTAAACGTGTTGTGTACAAAGTGGAATTCGCCCAAGCCAACTAGGGGTGACACGTGTCGCCTCCTACTCGTCCAAAATATTTCATCTTCCAAAATATCCACAATGGCCAAAATCTTGAAACAAAGGGCCCCACAAAATAAATTTTCTCCCGTGGCCCCACGTGACCATTTCCAAAATAAAATTCCATAATTCTCTAAAATTCCAAGAAGTCCGAATACCAAACTGGGAATCCAATTCCCATTAACGAATCTTTTCCTTCACAAAACCGAAACTTTTCCGTGGAAAAATCACCTCTTTCTTCCATTCCATTCGATGTCGTATTCTCGCACGTGACGTCCTCGCATACATACCTTGAAACTACTGGTATAACATTCTCCTCTCAGAAACATTCGTCCCGAATGTTCCTTCTAGGTATCAAAACAAACAGCGCCAGATAGTCCTTATCGCCATACTTACGGAAACAACCATGCCACACCTGGTCACAACACAACAAGCGCGCATACTTATCTCCAAGTCCACGAGGAATCACCTCTATCACAAAATATTCCTACTCGCGATCTAAAAAGATGCTCCCTTCGCCCCTACTCTTTACAAACGAATGATCACACCTATGCTCGTAATACATGCTCGTTCTTCCCTTACTCGTCGTGATACCACTTTTGTCACTTTGTCGCCAGCCCCGCTCCGACGACCAACAAATGGTACCGCCGCTTGATCCTCGAGGATGTCGTGACACTTCTTGTACGCTCGAACTCTTACCACCCTCTCATTCGCTTAGTTTCCAAACCTCGGGGTTACTATCTCTAACGTGGTCATCATTAACTGGGAACACTCTGGGTGGATTTCCGATACTTTCCCGAACATAACAATACGAAAGACCGGACGTACTGCCTCCTAAGTCGGACGACAATGCTAACATATAGGCAACCTGGCCTAATCTTCACATGAACTCAAAAAGGCCCAAAGTAACACGGCTAAGTTTCCTCTGTTTTTCCAAAACTCGTCCCACCCTATCCACAGTCTGCTGGAACAACCCTGAACCAACTATCTGAACCTTGCCAACATTGAACCAATCGATCGGCAAATTATACTTCCGCCCCAACAAGGCTTCCTAAGGCGACATCCGAAACTGAAAATGGTAGCTTAAACATTCCCTCTACAGGAGACAACAATCCCCACAACTATTCCTGAAATCCAAACACTGCCCGAGGGCGAATGCGATTTCTAAGACTTACCTGAGTTCCTAATCTTGCCTGGTAACTCTTCCAGAAAAGAAACAGCCGTAACTTGGACTCCCCCGTCAGCCATAAGGTGAAGGTAGGCACCCCGTGCAGCCTTACAACCTTTCTGGCATAATCACCCCCTACCGAGTACACGGTCTTTGCTAGAAGACAAGACGGGCTGACCTCCTCGGCCCGACTACTGGTCGAATGTATCCACGAACTCGTACGTTGGTTAACTAAACTTGGGCCTAACATCCTAGTGACCCTACCACCCGGCGGGACCACAAAAAACTGACCCCACCACCAAACAAAGCCACGGTCGACCGCCACATGGCCTCCACCCAACCCGGCAACGTGCAAACACTAGCTCCCTGATTCGGAATAATCTCACCAATCACGTTACGAAAACCTAGCGGTCTTCTACCCTCTTTCATTCCACATTACTCAGGGATTCATCCCACAAAATATCTCACGTATACTATGCACATCGATAAGTGGTCAAACACGAAATAATTCTTTTACCAAAGATGGCCTCGCCGCTCAGGTCTCTACGTACACATCCTAAGGCTCCACTTTCTTTATCCCCAATCTTTCCCGATTAACTACTCATGCTTCCCAATCACAATTAACACAATGCTATCTCAAAATAATACTTAAGATATTCGCTACACATATAAATCTCTAAAGCGGTTAGGATATACCAGATTCACGCGCAGACTTCCCTTAGGTCGTCTAATCAAACCCGTTTCCGGCGATACCGGGAAGGTGATGAACTATCCACTGATCCTGAAGGCCGAGTCTCTACATCCGCACCACCCTTGGTCGGACAATTCCTCGCAAAATGGCCCTGCTGGCCGCAAAAATAACAAGCTGACGCAGAAGCACGACACTCCCCATGATGACATCGACCACAACGCCACACCGAGGCGGGGTGGCCTCTCTGCAGCTTACACCCCTCCTCTCCAAACCACCGCATCCACAATCGTCTAGTAGGCCGAGTCCTCGCATTTGTATCCTTCCTCATGAACATTCCTCGCTATATGGCCCGACGGCCGCAATAAAAACAAGCACCGAAAAAGACGGCACTTCCCGATGACACCGCCACAATGTGAACACCGAGGAAAATCAACCTCGTGGAGGGACACTCAGACCGGCGGAGGCGCATGTCTAATTCTGCCTAACGAGGCGATTCGCCGAGAGTTACCAAATGATCCCGCCAATCGCCCTCTTCGCCGCCTTCGGCCACTCACGATCTCTACCTCTCTCACCACGCACATAATCCCGAACGCAGCCCGCTCGTCCTCGATCAAGAGCTACTCCTCACAACCCTTCTTAGATAAGCATCAATATCTCGAATACAGACATAAAATACTCTGCCGCTAAGTCCTTTGCTAGCAATGTGGCCGCTCCTTCCAATCCATATTTTCTCGCTCCAAGCCGTGTTATATGCCGTATTTCCAGAGTATGTGCGTAAGGGAATACGCATAAAAGTCTTGCCTTAAAGATAAGCCTGAACGCTTTTTTTAGGCACAACTTCGCAAAACGAATAGTTTTCCGACTAAACGTTTCCACGACTTTTCTCGTAGGTAAATTCCGCCATGCCATTTCTAATTTTTATGATTTTTCCGAGAGACGAAACATTTTGGACCAACGGAGGCGACACTTGGCACCCTCCAATTTGTGGACTTGAAATCGTCCATTTGGACGACGATTTGAAGAAGTGTGGCACGCTGTGCCTTGTTCAAAGTCAAGCGAGTTGGTAGGATATTTGTGTATAGTTAATCCTCACCCTACACTTGCCTTGCACTTGTCTAAATCTTGGCCATTGGTTGGCCACTTCTTGACCTATAAATACCCCCTTAAGATGAAGAGTTCTTCATCCACAAATTACTTTCCAAGTCTTGAAAATCCTCCCTTCTCCCTTGTTAGCCAATTCGCCCAAAGCCCTCTTCCCCCTCTAGCCTAAGTGGCCTTGGCCGAATACTCCCTAGCCTAGCCAAAAATCTACCCCCTCCCTTGGTAGAAAAGTTATCTTCTTGTATTGTTATAATGCCCAAAATACCCTAGCCCAAATACCTTAGTACTTAGTAGAAGTTGTGAAGAACTTCTAGGTTCTGAGCATACAACTTGTGAGCAAAACCTTGCTCAAAGCGACTTTTCTAGGATATTATTGGGCTTAATGAGGTAATAATCCTAACCCTCTTTGAATTAGAGAATACTTACTGTTATAGTATAAGAATAAGTATAAATACTTAAGTATATCACGTAATAGAATTGAAGTATTAATCACTTAGAAGGGTTTAAAGAGGAATAATCAAATCAGATTACATGACTGTTTTCACATGAACTTATATAGCTCACCGGTAGGGAAGTGCTGCCCGACTTCACCAGAATTATGAACCCCGCTTAGAATGACCTTCGAGTAGGCTTTAATAGATATCTGTGACTATTATAGGTCGACTCTGCGCGACATATTCAACTAGCGGTGGTTTTCACGGTAGGTATGTGATTCTTCCTAAAGCATGATATTTTACAATATAACTACGGCAATGTCTTTGACTTAAGCTCGAATAATACTTACGGCAATGCCTCACGCTTAAGCCCGAATAAAACTTACGGCAATGCCTCACGCTTAAGCCCGAATGATAAAGAATCGAAAACATTTCAAAAGACTACTGAATCATATTAATGTAGAGAACTAATTGGTTTTAAAATGTGCTTAAGAGTTATACTAGCTTTATGGGAAGTGAGTATAACCACTTAAGTTTTATAAAAGAAACAGTTTGCCTATGTGTTTATAATGCACTTGTATTGTGAAAAGAATAAAGATGGTTTGATCAATAGACATGATATGCTGCTATGTGTGTTAGTATCTTGTAACGTTTGTATAGGTGAGTATCCTTATTGTGCTTATGTTGTTTAAAGATAAGTTGTTATGTTACTATCACTCACCTCTTGAGATGATACCGGGGGTTAAGCTGCCCTCCGATGCGGGGTAGACTCAGGCGGTCTGGGACCATGATTCGAGAATACCTCATGCGGGTCCAGGGGGCCTATGCGGAGCTACGAGAGTTCCAGGTTAGTATGCGGGGTTATACCTCATGCGGTCTGTGTGGCCATGCGACAACGAGTCGGGACGATGCCGAGGAGTAGCTACCGATGCGGGTTTTACCTCATGCGGCCCACGTGAGTGGCCTATCGCGACTCGAGTCCGTGATTAGGCTTGCGATGATGACGGGGCGAGTGGCCTGCTTCGATCATTCGCACTCAGACAAGACTCATTCTGATTACTCATTGTTGCTCTTGTTTGTGATGCGCACTATGCGGTTTTCGGTTGTTTACATATTTGTAAACTGGTTTTAAAATGATATGTTTCATTTAAGTACTTTACGCTGCATACTTAGTACTGTTGTCTCGACTCCTTGGGCCGCGTTCATGCCGCAGGTGGCAAGCAGTGTGCTAGATCCGCATTCTTAGGATCTCTACGTTGGTGCCGGAGCTCCATCTCTTCCGAGGCTCTACTTTTGTATGATCTCCCGTTGTAGATAGTTTTGTACTGATCGGTATGGCGGGCCCCGTCGCCATAGTCGATATTTCAGAGGTGCAGTAGTCATGTTGTACGTTATCGGATGTAATCGCTGAACTATGATTATATATATACGCCGAAAGGCGGTGTTTTCTCACATAAAGCGTGTCTTACTTTATAAATCGTTTCATGTCTTGCTTTATATTTCCGATTACTCGATGTATGACTACTGGGTGCCCGTAAGGCACCGATCCACGAACCGCAGACGGTCGTGACAAAAGTGGTATCGAAGCGCTTAATCCTCGGAAAGTGTCTGCACCGTATCTAGTAAGTTCGATTATCTGTTGTGCACCACACCAATAATCGTGAGGCTATAGGATATTTAGGATTGGTTTCCATTCTTCTCATTACGAGATCGTGCTTTAGAGTCATGTTATAGGTTGGACCCTCTAACGTATTCCTTTCCTGTAATGCTTATGCCTCCACGTAAGGCAACCCGCCCGTGGCGGCAAGGCAATGGCGAGTCGCCAGCGACACCCAGAGTCACGAGGGCTCGAGCCCGCCTATACTAGACGGCGAAGTTCTATGACGCCGCCAGCTCAAAGAGACCACAAGACGACACCTCCCGCCCCACACCTGGCGGAGGAGTTAGGGTACAAGGAGATGGCCCACTTTTGGCTAAAGTTGTGGCCCGATACGAGAGATTGGATGCGCAGCGGTTCCGGCTCCACCCGTCGCACTGGTACACCCGAGGGCAGAGTTTGAGGCTACGACTTCGAGTCAGAGTTCACGGAGTTTTATGGGTCGAGGCCGAGGATGATCCGCAGGAGTTCATCCGCCGATTCAGAGGATTTTGAGAGTGATCGCGCCGGAGACCGAGTCCGTGATCTTTGGTTCACATAGGTCGCGTGATACCGCAAATGATTGGTTTGATTCATGGAGTTATCCCGGAGAGCACGTGCCGCCTACTGGGATGAGTTCTCAGAGGCTTTCTCACTCACTTTTTGCCTCCACAGATGGCGAGGGCGCGGCCGATAGATTTTTACCGCCGAGGCGCAGAGGACGACCGCGGGAGTACAATGTCGAGTTTGATTCTTTGGCTCGATATGTCCCAGATTGGTAGCAGATATGGAGGATAGGTGCACCGCTATGTCACCGGCCAGACGACTATATGGCCGAAGTCATGTGCGGGGTTTCTCCACCGGTATGGACATTACCCGCACGCAGCTCACGCCTGATGCGGCGAGCGCAGAGGTCGACGAGCGATGCACAGCGAGAAGAAGGCCGTGACGGAGGGTCTTCGGTGGTTATCGTGGTGGGCCGCGGCCAGCCTAGATTCGCACCACGGCACCTCGAGCACTCTCGCACCGCCCTCGACACCAGAGTTTTCGAGGCGCACCAGGGCCCCGTGGCTTCGACGCCCGTAGTAGCAGATCGCCGATCGGGACCACCCGGTGTGGCCGATGCGGTAGATCCCATTACTGGACTAGTGGTACTACTTATGGATCTTGTTACGCCAGGGCGGCAGGTCACTTTGCGAGGGATCGTCCGACCGGCGCTACGTGGTAGGCCCGACCGTGTTCGTGGCCGCTTCATCATCTCCTACGATTACTCGCCGAGGCGGTGGTGCTCATGGTCGCAGGTCGCGGCAGGTCGTGGCTCGTGTCGATTCTAGCGTCCTCGGAACCGCATTTATGCTTTGTCCAGCGACAGATCGGAGGCCTCACCGATGTCGCTGTGTACCTTATCGCTTCGGGTTTGATGTTTATGCCTTGATAGATCCGGTTCTACTGTCCTATATATCCCCTTGTTGCTAGTAGGATAGGGATGAGCCCGAGTCCATAGACCTTTCGGGGTAGCTACGCGATGGTGATTCGGTAGCTCTACGGGTATAGAGCTTGTCCCGTGACTATTTACGCCGTCGGACCTCAGCCGACTTGATAGAGTTGGAGATGATTGACTTCGGCGTGATCATGGGGATGGATTGGCTAGCCTCTGCTACGCCAATGTAGACTGCAGAGAGAGTAGTACGGTTCCAGCTTCTCGAGCCGGTTGTTGAGTGGGAGGAGCACGGTATCGCCGTAGGTAGGTTTATTTCCTACCTCAAGGCTAGGAAGATGGTGCGAGCGGGTACATCTACCATCTAGTTCGAGTGTTTGATATCGAGGCTGCGCACCGCATTTTCGTCGCCCCGTAGTCGAGTTCCCGCACGTGTTCCCGCATGACCTCTCCTGTATCCTCCCGAGAGGAGATTGAGTTTTGTATTGACATATTGCCGGATACTACCTATTTCCATTCCGCCATACGAGAATGGCACCCGCCGAGTTGAGAGAGCCAAGGATCACTTAGGGATTTGCTAGAAAAGCGGCTTCATTAGGCCCGTGTTTCTCCCGGGGCGCCGGTATTGTTCGTGAAGAAGACTCGACGCCGCGCATGTTGATTACATGTGAACAAGGTGACCATTAAGAATGTATACTTCCCGAGATTGATGATTTGTTCGACCCAGTTGCGGTAGCGAGATGTTTCTCCAAGATTGATCTGCGTTCGCTATCATCGTTCGTGTCGAGGTGGATGTCCCTAGGATCGCATTCAGACCCAGACGCATTATGAGTGGTCATGTCTTTTGGTTGACCAATGCTCGCAGTATTCATGGATTTGATGAACCGAGTGTTCAAACCATTTTTGGACACGTTTGTGATAGTGTTCATTGATGATATCTTGGTTTATTCTCGCCAGAGCGAGCATGCGAGCATTTGCGACCCGGCGCTCTCCAGACAGCGAATACGCCAAGTTTTCCAAATGTGAGTTTTGTTGACTTGCGGCGTTTCTTGGGCATATTGTGGTGATGGCATTCGAGTGGATACGCCAAGATCGAGGCGCAGACTTGCCTAGACCTACCACTCCGGCTGCAGGTTCGCAGCTCGGGCCTTGCAGGATATTATCGCGGTTCGTGGAGAAGTTTGCTTCTATCTTCGCACCATTGACTAGCCGACTCGTGGCGCAAGTTTCAGCGGATCGATGCTTGGAGCGTGGTTTCCGCTGAAGAGAGACCGGCGACCGCCTCGTTTACTCTTCCGCAGGGTCCGGATGGTTATGTCGTATCAGGATGCGTCAGCATCGTTGGGATGTGTGTTGATGCAGCATGGCGAGTTATAGCATATGCATCCCGACAACCAAGAAACACGAGGAACTATCCCACCCATGATTTGGAGCGCGGTGATTCACGCCAAGATCCGAGGCACTATTTGTACGGGTTCACGTGGATATTTATACAGACCACAAGAGCCTCAGTATATCTTCACCGAGGGAGCCGAACTTACGGCTGCAGACGGTGGTTAGAGTTGCTTAAGGATTACGATGTTGATATCCTATACCACCCGGAAGGCGATGTTGTGGCGATGCTCTTAGTCGTAGGTCGATGGGGAGTCTATCGGATGTGCAGAGAGAGGGACATGGTTCGTGATTTGCATCAGCCAGCGAGCCTTGGTGTCCGTTTGATTGATTACGATAGCATGGGGTTAGAGTTCGTGAGGTTGCCGAGTCTTCCATCGTCGAGAGGTGAAGAGGCAACTCGAGATCCAGCTTTGATTCGATATCGTGATACGCCTCTTCGTGAGGCGCGGTCCTTGAGGTAGCACCATGGGGTGCTAAGGTTTGAGGGCGCATCGTGTTCCGGATGTTTCGTGACTTCGGAGTTCTTGGGAAGCACACAAATGCTACTCTATCCATCCGGTCGACCAAGATGTACCACGACCTTAGATCTGTATTGGTGGGATGGCTCGAGGGCGTTGCGAGTTCGTAGCTCGTGCGTGCGTCGCAGTGAAGGTAGAGCACCGAGGCCTGGTGGTTTATTCTGACGATTCAGATCCCGACGGAAGTGGGAGGTAATCAACATGGATTTCATCACGGGATTACCTCGCACTCGGAGGAGACATGATTCTATATGGGTTATCGTCGACGGTGACGAAATCAGCCCACTTTCTTCCCGTCCCACGACTTTTTCTGAGGATTATGCCGGACTTTACATCCGAGAGGTCGCCGATTGCATGGAGTCCCTACTTCGATCATATCGATGCAGAGAGCCCGCCACGCTAACTTACGAGGTCCTTCCAGAGGGTTTAGGACGCAGTGAGCACGAGCATCGCATTTCATCTACGTATTGACGGACAGCAGGCGCACTATCCGGACTCTTGAGGATATGTCGCGAGCCCTGTTATTGACTTTAGTGGTAGTTGGGAGGATCATTTGCCTCTAGTTGAGTTCGCGTATAATAATAGCTACCACTCCAGATTCGATGGCGCCTTATGAGGCCTTGTATGGGAGGAAGTGCAGATCGCCTATAGTTGGTTCGATGTGGGCGGGGATGCTAGTGGGACCAGATTTGGTACAGCAGTGATGGATAAGGTGAAGCTTATCCGAGAGCTATTGATAAATTTCGTAGTCGATAAGTCGTATGCGCATCATCGCCGTCGTGATCTTGAGTTCGAGGTTCATGATTGGGTTTTCTAAAGTGTCACCCATGGCGGTGTGATGAGATTCGGAAGAGGAAGCTCACCAAGGTACATTAGGCCGTTTCGCATTGTCCGCAGGTAGGCAAGGTTGCCTACGAGTTGAATCTGCGTCCGACACGGAGGCGGTGCATCCGTGTTTCACGTATCTACGCTTGAGAGATGTATCGGGGATCCATCTAGGGTGCACCCGATTGGCGATGTCCAGTGACCGGCGGGTTATCGTATGAGATTCCCATAGCGATAGTCGATCGTCGGAGTTAGGCGTCTGACGGCGGACGTGGCTTCCGTCAAAGTCTTGTGGCGGAACGAGCTTAGGGAGGAGATGACGTGGGAAGCTGAGGAGGACATGAGGCAGAGGTACCCTCACCTATTTCCCACACCTCCAGGTAATTCACTTTCCTACTTGTAAATTTTCGTTATCGTTTTTACCTAAGTGTTGCTCTGTGGCCGTGTGTGGCATTTACAACTGTTTAAGCTTCTTCGATAACTGTCTTGGGAAGGAACATTCGGGACGAATGTTTCTAAGGAGGGGAGAATGTTATACCCCGTATTTCCAGAGTATGTACGTAAGGGAATACGTACGAAAGTCTTGCCTTAAAGATAAGCCTTGAACGTTTTTTTTTAGGCACAACTCACAAAACGAATAGTTTTCCGACGAAACGTTTCCACAGCTTTCGTAGGGTAAATTCCGGCTATGCCATTTCTAATTTTTGCGGATTTTTCCGAGAGACGAAACATTTTGGACCAACGGGAGGGCGACACTTGGCACCCTCCAATTTGTGGACTTGAAATCGTCCATTTGGACGATTTGAAGAAGGCGGGCACGTTTTTGGTGCCTTGTTCAACGTCAAGGAGTTGGTAGGATATTTGTGTATAGTTAATCCTCACCCACACTTGCCTTGCACTTGTCTAACTCTTGGCCATTGGTTGGCCACTTCTTGACCTATAACACCTTAAGATGAAGAGTTCTTCATCCACAAATTACTTTCCAAGTCTTGAAAATCCTCCCTTCTCCCTTGTTAGCCAATTCGTCCAAAGCCCTCTTCCCCCTCTAGCCTAAGTGGCCTTGGCCGAATACCCCCCCTAGCCTAGCCAAAAATCTACCCCCTCCTGGTAGAAAAGTTATCTTCTTGTATTGTTATAATGCCCAAAATACCCTAGCCCAAATACCTTAGTACTTAGTAGAAGTTGTGAAGAACTTCTAAGGTTCTGAGCATACAACTTAGAGCAAACCTTGCTCAGGCGCGCCTTTTTCGAGGATATAATTGGTCTTACCGAGGTAATAATCCTAACCCTCTTTTGAATTAGAGAATACTTAATGTTAGAGTATAATAATAAGTATAAATACTTAGAAGTATTTCACAGCATAGAATTGAAGTATTAATCACTTAGAAGGGTTTAATAGAGGAATAATCAAAGCTGACTTACATAGGACTGCTTTTCACAAGAACTTATATAGCTCACCTGTAGGGAAGTGCTGCCCGACTTACCGTAGAATTATGAACCCCGTTTAGAATGACCTTGAGTAGGCTTTAATAGATATCCGTGACTATTATAGTCGACTCTCACGACATATTCAACTGGCGGTGGTTTTCATTTGAGAAGGTATGTGATTCTTCCTAAAGCATGATATTTTACAATATAACTGGCAATGTCTTTGACTTAAGCTGAATAATACTTACGAATGCCTCACGCTTAAGCCTGAATAAAACTTACGGCAATGCCTCACGCTTAAGCTGAATGATAAAGAATCAAAACATTTCAAAGACTACTGAATCATATTAATGTAAGAGAACTAATTGGTTTTTAAAATGTGCTTAAGAGTTATACTAGCTTTATGGGAAGTGAAAGTATAACCACTTAAGTTTTATAAAAGAAACAGTTTGCCTATGTGTTTATAACAGACTTGTATTGTGAAAAGAATAAAGATGGTTTGATCAATAGACATGATATCTTTGCCATGTGTGTTAGTATCTTGAACGCTTGTATAGGTAGTATCCTTATTGTGCTTATGTTGTTTAAAGATAAGTTGTTATGTTACTATCACTCACCTCTTGAGATGACACGGGTTAAGTTGCCTCCGACGCGGGTAGACTCAGTGATGCAGGACCATGATTCGAGAATACCTCATGCGGGTCCAGAGGGCCTATCGAGCTACGAGTTCCGAGTTAGTATGCGGGTTATACCTCATGCGGTCAGTGGCCATGCGGACGGCGAGTCCGTGGCGATGCCGAGGAGTAGCTACCTCGATGCGGGTTTTACCTCATGCGCCCACGTGAGTGGCCATGCGGACTCGGGAGTCGAGATTAGGCTTGCGAGAATGATGATGGGGCGAGTGGCCTGCTTTCGATCATTCGCGCCTAGACAAGACTCATTCTGATTACCTATTGTTGCTCTTGTTTGTGATGTGGCACTATGTGCGGTTTCTCGTTGTTTCATACATATTTGTAAACCGGTTTTAAAATGATATGTTTCATTTAAGTACTTTCTGATTTCGCATACTTAGTACTGTTGTCGACTCTCCTTCTGGGGCGCGCGTTTCATGCCGCGAGTGAGGCAAGCGAGTGCTAGATCCGCATTCTTAGGATCTCACGTTGGTGTCGGGAGCTCCGTCTCTTCCCGAGGCTCTACTTTTGGTATGATCTCCTGTTGTAGATAGTTTTGTATGATAGGTATGGCGCCGGATTTCCCGCCATAGTCGATATTTCCTTAGAGAGGTCTCAGTAGTCATGTTGCATGATGTCGGATGTAATCTGAACTATGATTATATATATATGCCGAAAGGCGTGTTTTTCACATAAAGCGTGTCTTACTTTATAATGTTTCATGTCTTGCTTTATATTTCCGCTGATTACTCGATGTATGACTACTTGGGTGCCGTAAGGCACCGATCACGAGCCGACGACGTCGTGACATCGTGGCCGAAAGTCGTATGTCATGACCGCAGAGGAATCGCCGCCGTACAAACTTCATCGCCGCGGCGCCTCGTAACTCCTCCCACGTAAGCATCACCCTGTGATGATTGGGCTGCGTGCTTCTAAATCTCTCGTATTTACTCGCCGCCTCCTTCTCGCCTTGCCTTCAGGCCCGGTTTCTGGCGCGGAGGCATCACTGGTAAAGGAAAGGAATACGTTAGAAGGGTCCAACTTATAACACAGCTCTAAAGCACGATCTCAGAGTGAGAAGAATGGAAACCAATCCTAAATATCCTATAGCCTCCTGATTATTGGTGGTGCAACACACCGATAATCAAGACTTACTAGATACGGTCAGAGACACTTTCCGAGGATTAACTGCTTCGATACCACTTTTGTCACGACTCGGCTCGTGGTCGTGCCTTACCCGCACCCAAGTAGTCATACATCGAGAGAAAAACGGCGGAATATAAACAACCAAGATATGAAATAAGATAAATAAGACACGCTGGGAAAAGGTTGTCTTTCGGCATAATGTATATAAATAACCCAAAACGAACAGCTACATCCCAACCTTACAACGGTGCATGCACTTAAGAGTTTAAACAACAATGGCGGACGGGGCCCCGCCATACCCCGAATACGAATATCTACAACGACGGGGACCGTACCAAAATGCTAAGCTTAGGAGAAACGGAGCTTTCCCAACGCGGTGATCCTAAGAACGGATCAACGGTAGAGTACCTTTACCTGCGGCATGAACGCAGCCCCCCGAAGGAGGTCAGTACAACAGGTACCAAGTATGTGAAACTGAAAATACTGTAAATGAAATCATAGTAGTCTATATAAGGCAGGAGACATGTATGATAAGCCAAAACTACAGTTCACAATAAATAAGCAGTCATGTCAAGTCAGGGACTCATGCCCTCAAAGTCATCACAATAGAACCGTACGGGGTAAGTACGAAGGCGTAGCCGACTACTAAAACCCACAGTACCAACAAGGTCATAAACTGTATCATGAGATCTGTCTAGACCGTCACATGATCAAAGCCGCCACTCGCCTGCGATATCTAATGTGCATCTAGTCACGGAACTTCCCGCAGCTCCGCATAGGCCAAGCAGATAGGCCCGCATGAGGTATAACCCGCATCGAGGGTAGCTACTCCCGGCGGCGTCCTGGACTCGTCGTCCGCGTAGCTACAAGAACCGCATGACCACAAGGGCCGCATACTAACTGGAACTCCCGCAGCTCCGCATAGGCCATCTGGACCGCATAAGGTATTCTCGAATCATAGGTCCATCGACCCGCTGAGTCTACCCCAGACGGAGGGCTTAACCCCCGGAGTTATGAATGATATAATATCAACATAACCGATTATTGCTAAACAACATAAGCACAACAAGGAAAAACCTCTTTACACAAATATCACAAGATACTAACTCACGTAGCATCCTAACATGTTTACTTATCCAGTCAACAAGAAAATATTACAAGACTATCACAAATCAATACAATCAAGTTATTCACACAAGGTACTTTCTACATTATGTTAACAAGTTCGGGTTGTTAGCCCCAAAGTACTTCATGTATTACTCTTTTAAAAGATCCGCTTCTTTTACAAAAGTCACACAATAGTAGTATAAAATAGAGTAATTATCTTTTGAAGTACATTAAAACACTTCTCCTTGTAAAATCAAGTAACAACATTCTTTTCCTAACGTTCAAGTTTGCCTAATTTCAATTTCTCAAGTTTCTCATTTTCGAAAGGGTTTGTAGTTCATAGTTTTAATCCTTTAAAACAATTTGAGAAACATATACCCTAAGTGTGAGTAGGTTATTATTATTCGTAACAATCTTATTACAGCAGCCATGATCTAGTAAATGCAATATCATTTTGTCTCATCTTAGCTCCTATGCAGATGGAAGTTTCTACTAGTTTTAATAATACCTTATTAGTCAAAATAATTCTCTTTATTAGCGCTGCTGTGATTTGTTCGACATTTATTCTGATTGGTAAAACATCATTCCTTTTGAAATGTTTTCAGTTCTTTATTATTCAGGCTTAAGCCGTGAGGCATTGCCGCAAGTGTTATTCAGGCTTAAGCCGTGAGGCATTGCCGTAGTTATTATTCAGTTAACACATGTACGTCTACCGTACTATATATATTGTAAAATATCATGCTTTAGGAAGAATCACATACCTTCGGAGACCACTTGCCAAGTTGAATATGTCGCGCGCAGAGATCGACTATAATACCAACACGTCTATCAACGTCCGTGATCAGATGCATACAAAGTTCTAAGCAGAGGGTTCGTTATTCTATGGTCATTTGGGCAGCACTTCCCTACCCGGTGAGCTACTCAAGTCTACTGTGAAAACAGTACAGTTCTATTATTCATCTTTTAAACCCTTCTACTGTGATAACAGTTCAATTCTATTCTGCAATATCCTTCTAAGTATTCAATACTTATTCCTATACTTCTACAGTAAGTATATTCTAATTTACAAAAGGAGGATAAGGTTATTTACCTCGGTAAGCCCAATAATATCCTAGATAAAAGTCGCGCCTGAGCAAGGTTTAGCTCCTAAGTTGTGCGCTCCGGTAGCTCCAATAAACCTTAGAAGTTCTTCACAACTTCTAGTAAGGACTAAGGGATTTAGGCTAGGGTAATTCGGGCATTATAACGATACTAGAAGGCAACTTTTCTACCAAGGGAGGGTAGTGTTTGGCTAGGCTAGCTTTAGGGGTTGCTCTGGCCAGGCTTCTCAAAGTGGAGGTGTGTTTGGACTGAAACAACAAGAGGAGAGGGAGGATTTGAGACTTAGATAGATTGCTCAATTTAGGATGAAATAACTCTTCAACAAGGGGGGGTATTTATAGGTCAAGACATGGCCAACCAATGGCCAAGATTATGCCAAGTGCAAGGCAAGTGTAGGGTGAGGATTTGGGCAAGTGTCCTTGGCCAACTTGCACCAAAATATCCTACCAACTCCAAGACAAACAAGTCATCCCAATCTACTTATTGCCGTGTGACATCCATCAATGAGGGTGACAAGTGTCGCCTCTCTCGTTGGTCCAACGTGTTGCGCCTCTCGGAAAAATCCGCAAAAATTAGAAACGACATAGCCGAATTTATCCTACGCGAAGTTGTGTAAAACGTTTCGTCGAAAACGACTCTAAGCGGTGTTGTGTACAAAGTGGAATTCGTCCAAGCCAACTAGGGGTGACACGTGTCGCCTCCTACTCGTCAAAATATTTCATCTTCCAAAATATCCACAATGGCCAAAATCTTGAAAACAAAGTGGGCCCACAAAATCAGAATTTTCTCCCGTGGCCCCACGTGACCATTCAAAATAAAATTCCATAATTCTCTAAAATTCCAAGAAGTCCGATACCAAATGGGAATCCAATTCCCATTAACGAATCTTTTCCTTCACAAAAACCGGAAACTTTTCCGTGGAAAAATCACCTCTTTCTTCCATTCCAATTCCAATGTCGTATTCTCGTACGTACGTCCTCGCATACATACCTTGAAACTACGGGGTATAACAACGCTATTCGTACATAGCACATAATAATGAGACCATCATAACAAGCATACCAAAACTCTAGAGGGTTAAGGATATACCTGAAGCTACCGCTCCACTCTAATCATAGCACCTGCGCAGGCGTATAAGCGTAGGGCGATGAACCAGCCACTGATCCGGTAGGCTGAGTCGTAACATCCGTGCTACCCTTGGCTGACAAGCTTCGCAAATGGCCCCGCCGCCGCAAAATAACAAGCTCCCCGCACCACGACACTCCCGAAATGTGGTCTACCACATCGACCACACCAGGTAGGGGTGACCGCATCCGCCAACACCCTTACTTCCTCGAAACACAGACCCTTGAGCCACGACCGCTCCCGAATACTCAAGGTTGTGGAGGACCACTCTGCACTGGCGGAGGTGCAAAACTAATATGCTGCCGAGGCGGTCCGCCTCGAAAGTCACCAAAGGACCCTGTTGTTCAGCCTCTTACTGGCGATCTTGGTCATTCCGTCGACCTCTCCGTGCCTCACATCCCAGTGCATGAGCCTGCATGCGGGCAATGTCCATGCCCGGCTGAAGGGCTACTCCTGAACATGCCTCTGACATGTAATCATCGAGCCCTGTAACATATCGGTGCACTCGATCCTCCATACTAGCTACCAACGCCGACGCACGCCAATGAGTCGAACTCCACATTGTACTCCCGAACCGTACTCCCGCTCTGTCTAAGCATCAAAAATCTGTCGTCCAGTGCCCTCCTCATCTGCGGAGGCAACAAGTGCGTGAGAAAGCCCCAAAACTCATCCCATACCGCTGAGGTGCATGCTCTCCCGAAAGCTCCTATGAATCAAACCAATCGATCATGCGGTATCTCGCAGCCGATGCGAACCAAAGGTCACGGACGGTCTCAAGCCTTGATCACCCGTGATGATCCGTCAGAATCGCCGGATGAACTCCTCGGATCATCCTCGTGCCTCGACCCATAAAACTCGCGGGCTAACTCGTAAAGTCCTGTAGCCTCAAACTATCTGCTCGGGGTGAACCATCGGTACTCTTTGAACTGAATCGCCGTGATCCACCTATCCTCATATCTGCCACGACCGCCAAAGAATCGGGCCATCTCCTTGTAACCCATCTCCTCCGCCTGCATCGTGGACCGAGGCTCGTGCATCGTAGTCTCACGCCCACGGCCGCGCTCTAAACTCTCTGGGCCGGGCGCGCTACAAACCCGCTGTCAAGCACAACCTCAGTCTTGTCCGGCTCGCGCTCGTACTCTCTGTATCTCACTAGCAGACTCGCCGCCTTGCCACTTCGGGCTCAAGGTTGCCTTGGCGGAGGCATAACTGTAAAACGAGATACGCTGAGGGTACAACTTACAACACAGCTCTAAGGCACGATCTCGGAATGAGAAGAATGGAAACCAATCCTAAATGTCCTATAGCCTCCTGATTATAGATGTGGTGCACAACACACCGATAATCAAGACTCTACTAGACACGGTTCGTAGACACTTTCCGAGGATTAATCGCTGCGATACCACTTTTGTAACGACTGCCCGGCCCGCATCGTGCCTTATCCCGGGCACCCTAGTGATACAACATCAGAGAAAACCAGCGGAAAATAAAACATGAGTCATGAAACAAGAGATATAATAATAAACAGGCCAACCAAAACGGTTGCCTTCAGTATATACATAAAACCTGAGCTTTAATCCTTTACAACCCCGCCTACACCGGTACATGCACTTAAGATTTACAACGACTATGACGGACAGGGCCCCGCCATACCACGAATGTACAAGAACCTACAACTCGGGAACACATACCAAAAGATAAGCCTCAAGAAACGGAGCTTCCAATCTGAGGTGTGATCCTAAGAGCGGATCCACGACCGATGTACCTCTACTGCGGCATGAACGCAGCCTCGGGCGAGGTCAAGATAACAGTACCAAGTATGTGAAATCAGAAAAGATATCAGAATGAAATCATACTAGTCTATATAAAGCGGAGACATGTATGATAACCAAACTACGCTCACAACATAAAAGCTATGTCCAAATGTGACTCACGCCTCAAGTCATCACTCAAATATAACTATGGGTCTCACGCCCACAACATCAATCATGTTCGCATCATGGCCGCATGCCCCGGATTCTGACGGCAGACATGTCCATGATGCAACAATAATACCAATGCCCCACGGTCACATGCCCCGAATTCTACCTCGGTGTAGACATCGCCCATGTGACATCAACAATAATATCTTGGGTGATCAACTCGCCGCATGGCCACATGCCCTAATTCTACCTGGTGTAGACATGTCCATGTAACCACAATAACAATATATCGGGTAATCAACCCGACCGCATGGCCGCATGCCCCTGACTCGTGATCGGTAGACATGTCCATGTGACATCAACAACAAGACAAGAATCAAAATGGAAACATACCCGTGGAATTCTCCATCACCGCCAAGACGCCCAAGTAAGTTCTCAACAAGACGACCGCCCTCTATCGAGACGCCAGAATACGTAAATACCACACTTGCACAACAAAGGCTATCATCACAAGCATAGGCAAGTTTCACAACAACAAGCATAGGCAAGTTTCACAACAACAAGCATAAAGGCAAGTTTCACACAACTCAAAGTACTTTCATTTTATGCCAAAGTCCTTTTTAACCCAAAAGTACTACATACGTTAAGTTCTTTTAAAAGAGATCCATTTCTTTTATAAAAGTCACCCGATACCCGTAGTATTAGAATGACCAAACCACCTTCCTTTTCAAAACCAAGTAACAACATTATATTCCTAAGTTCCGGTTGCCTAGTTTCAATTACTCAAGCTTCTCATTTTCAAATGGTTTCATAGTTCCCAAACTTAATCACTTGATTCCTTTTTAGAACAATTGAGTAACATATGTCATATATGTGAGTAGTTTATTCTTGTTTATAACGATCTTATTACAGCAGCCATGATCTAGAAAATGTAATATCATTTTGTCTTATCTTAGCTTCTATGCAGATGGAGGTGTTATACCCCGTAGTCCCAGGGTATGTATGCGAGGACGTACGTACGAGCATACGACAGAAAGATTGGAAAGGAAGAAAGAGGCGATTTTTCCACGGAAAAGTTTCCGGTTTTTGTGAAGGAAAAAGGTTCGTTAATGGGAATCGATTCCCGATTTGGTATTCGGACTTCCCGAATATTAGAGAATTATGGAATTTTATTTCCGAATGGTCACGTGGGCCCACGGAGAAATTTACGGCTTTGTGGGGCCCGCTTTGATTTTGAGATTTTGGCCGCTTTGGATATTTTCTAAGACGAAATATTTTGATTTAATCGTGCACACGTGTCACCCCACGTGGCACCTTTGGGTCGAATTATGTTTGTGCACAACACCCTGCTAGAGTCGTTTCGACTAAACGCTTTCGCCTTTCGTAGGGAATTTCCGCTATGTCATTTAGTATTTTATGGATTTTTCCGAGAGACGAACATTTTGGACCAACGAGAGGCGGCACTGGCACCTCTCATCAGTGGGCATAGTGGCGCACATGGACGATTGAATGGGCAAGTGGTGGAAGATATTTGTAGAGATATTTGTGAGGATTTGTGGAGTAGGGTTAGGTGCACTTGGCTCGATCTGGCCTTACACTTGTGTAGCACTTGGCTAGATCTTGGCCATTGGTTGGCCTTGGCTCAGGCTATAAATACCCTCCTTTGATGAACTTCTTCATCCAAAATGCCTAAGTCTTGAGAGCCTTCCTCCCTTTTCGCAGGCCCTCGCCGAGAGTTCCCCAGTGGTAGGCCGAGGTAGCCACCCCCTCCTTTGAGGTGCTAGCTGGGTACCCCTAGCCTAGTTGCTTTCAGATAATACCCCTTTATGGTATAGAAATACTCTCCAAGTATTGTTATAATGCCCAAATTACCTTAGCCAGATACCTTGTTGTATTCTAAGGTTATACCTATACGAAAAGCCCGTAAATACTATTATACTTCCCGCCAACAGAAAACCAAACCCTAGAAAATCTCCATAGTCCGGAAAGGTTGTGTAGGTTGGTTAGAACTTCTAAGGGTGGTTTAGAGCGGTCGAGCGCCTGAGTCGAGCTAAACGATTGCCCAGATCGACTTTATATTTGGATAATTATGGGCTTAGCGAGGTAAATATCTTGTCCCCTATTGTAATGGATATTACATGTCAGAGGAAAATATAGTTTAAGTATGCTATATATATAATCAACATAGCTTGTGGCAATGTCTCGACTTAAGCTCAAGAATCGAATCGTTTTACATAGGACCGTATTACAAGAGACGTGTAGTAGTATCGTGGAGTAATTGTACCCGTCGTTAGATGATAACCCCGTTGGCTCGATAGCAGTCACCCGATAGAGAGAGATTTACGCTGTCATGCGGGAGGTGCTGCCGAATTTTTTTCTGTAGAATGTTCTACGATGTTAATAAGCGCCTTGTGGCCTTATAGGTTGAAATGCTACGTGTGGAATGATCCACTTGGCTTTAGGAGTAGCCGATCGCTGGAGCGCTTTGCTATTAGTCGATACTGCCGCGCAGGTATGTGAACCTCTTCCTATCTTTCTAGCATGATTGTTGGAACTATGTAGTACGGTAGACGCATACGTGCTAAGTGATTTGGTTGGTTTAAAACATGTGGTGTTATAATAGCTTTATGGGAAGTTAGTTATAACGACCTTATGTAAGTGAAAATGGTTTATCGATGTTAGAAGTTAAGAGACTTGATCTTATAAGATAAGAGACTTAACTTATTTGTTTTAATGTGGATGTTGTGTGAAACCTCATTCGCAGTAATGAGTACTGGTTTTAAAGTGATAATGTTTTACCGATTTCGAATCGTAATGTGTATCGGCTGCACCATCGCAGCTAATAAAGGAAAATGTATTGAATAAATGATGTGTTGTATTAAAACCAAGAGAAACCTCCATCCGCATGTGCTAAGATGAGACAAAATGATATTACATTTTCTAGATCACGGTCACGTAATAAGATCGTTATAAACAAGAATAAACTACTCACGATATGACATATGTTACTCAATTGTTCTAAAAAGGAATCAAGTGATTAAGTTTGGGAACTATGAAACCATTTGAAAACGGTGCTTGAGTAATCAAACTAGGCAAACCGAACTTAGGAAAAGAATGTTGTTACTTGATTTTGAAAAGGAAGTGGTTTGTCATTCTAATACTACGTATCGTGACTTTTATAAAAGTAATGGATCTCTTTAAAAGAACTTAACGATGTAGTACTGGGGTTAAAACCCGACTATGGCATAAAATGAAAGTACTTTGAGTCAGGTGAAACTTGCCTATGCTTGTTGTCGTGAAACTTGCCTACGCCATGATGATAGTCTTTATTGTACAAACGCTGTGTTTCGTGTTACCGCGTCTTTCGATAGAGGTCGTTGACCGTTGAGAACTTACTCGACGTGCGGCAGCTGACGAGAAATTCCACGCACGCCTCGCTGATAGTATTATTGTTGTTAACCGCTGACATACCGACACGATGCGTAGCGCACGCATGCTTCCATTTTGGTTAAGGTCTTGTGGTTAATCGCTTGATATATCGACACGATGCGTAGCGCACGCATGTTTCCATTTTGATTATCGCCTTGTGATTTCCTTCGACATACCGACACGATGCGTAGCGCACGCATGCGCCCATTTGGAATGCCGTCCTATTGTTTCCTTTGGACATATCGACACGATGCGTAGCGCACGTATGCGCCCATTTGGAATGTTGTCTTATTGTTTCTTCGACATACCGACACGACGCGTAGCGCACGTATGCTTCCATTCGATTGCTCATATTGAGGTCACACGGACATGCCTACACCGGCGTAATTCCGGTACGCGCCATGGGACATTGGTATTATTGTTGCATCATGGACATGTCTACACCGGCGCAGATTCCGGCACGCGCCATAATGCGAACTCGCTTGATGTCGCGGCGCGAGACCCATAGATATATCGAGTGATGATCGCTTTATGTCGCGAATCGTAGTTTGGTTATCATACATGTCTCTCGCTTTATATAGACTAGTATGATTTCATTTACAAGTGTTGCATGCCACATACTTGGTACCGGCCAGATCGACCTCCTCGGGGCCGCGCTCATGCCGCAGGTAGGTACATCACCGTGATCCTCGCCATGTGATCACGCCAAAGACATTCAAGCTCCGCTT
The DNA here is from genome assembly GCA_029844215.1 of Przewalskia tangutica. Taxonomy (NCBI): domain Eukaryota; kingdom Viridiplantae; phylum Streptophyta; class Magnoliopsida; order Solanales; family Solanaceae; genus Przewalskia; species Przewalskia tangutica. Next base: position 41,126,418 of record CM056725.1, on the reverse strand, counting down.
CTCCGAGGCTTATCTTTGCAGTGTTCTCGAGTTGTAGGTTCTTGTACATCTGTGGTACGGGCGCCCCGTCCCGCCATAGTCATCAGATATCTTGAGGTCCGTAGTATCACAAGTGTGGTTGTAAAAGGATTAAACTGCTCGTGTTTTATGATATACCAAGGCAACTGCTTTTGGTTGGCCTGCTTATTTATTATATCCCTTGTTAAATGTCTCATGTTTTATGTTCCACTGATTTTCTCGATGATGTATCACTAGGGTGCCTGGTAAGGCACCAGAATCCGCCCCGGATCGGTCGTTACAAAAGTGGTATCGTGAGCGCTAATCCTCTGAAAGTGTCTACGCATCAGATCCAAGAGTTCTTGATTATCGTTGTCAGGCACCACACCAATAATCGTGAGGCTATAGGATATTTAGGATCGTTACTATTCTTCTCACTCGAGATCGTGCCTGAGCCGTGTTGTAAGTCGACCCTCCGACGAAATTATTTCCTTATCGCTATGCCTCCGCGCAGGCAACCCGCCCGTGAGGCGCGCACCGGCGGAGCCGCGAGTAGAGTTCGTAGGGTGGCGAGGGCGTGCCAAATCATTACCTAGGGTAGTGCTTCATTCGGGATTTCGCGACGCCACTAGCCCCAAGAGAGTTTAAGCATGGCGACAGCCTCATCGCGCCATGGTATGTGAACCTTCGCCCACGATCGAACCGAGAATATAGATCGCAAGAGACAACCTTGTTACTAGCTATGGATTTGGCTACCAGAGTATACCGATGTATCGCGAGTCTTGATGACTACCTAAGAGAAGGTTGTGCAAGAGTAATCCTTCGCTAGGCTTCGAGCATGGCCCGCAGACGCTTACGCGCAGCAGCCGAGAAACGTAGAGATCGACGTTAACGGGCGACAATGTAAGAGGCCGAGCAGCGCGTCCTTTGGTAACTTTCGCGAGTATACCTTAAGTGCTATGTTCGATAGCAGGTGTTAGTTGTGATTAGAATCACGCGTGGGTTAACCGAGTAAGATTTTGGGGATAGAGAAAGTGTGAGCCTTAGAGCTTTATACGCAAAGACCTTAGAGGTGCGCCATCTCGAAAGGTGTAGTGTTATGTTTGACCCTTTATAGGAGTGCATAGTGCACGCGAGTCGTGGTTTGGGATAAGTCCCTATGTAGTATGAAATGAAAGAGGTAGTTGAGCTAAGAAGACCGCTAGGTTTTCGTAACGTGTTTAGTAAGATTGTTCCTTCGGGAGATGGTATTTCGCGCCTTGCCTGGTTGAGGCTACGCGCGGGTCAACCCGCCGTAGGTTTGCGGGTCAGGCTGTGGTGGTCCTCTTGTGTTAGGTCATGAGGTGTTAGGCCCATGTTTAGTTAGCCGCGGCAAGTTCGTGGATGCGCTCGACCGCTGGTCGGGCCGACGGGGCAAATTTATCGTGTTCTTCTGGCCGTGGTCGCTCCTGCAGTTGTTGATGTTATCCAAAAGGTTGTGAGGTTGCACGGTGCCTACCTTCACCTTATGACGACAAATGGAGCCTGTGGTACTACTGCTTTCTTCTCGAGTTTGTACCTGTGCAGGCTAGGAACTCGCAGTCTCCTCAGACGCATTCGCCTCGCCGTTGTTTTGATTTCGCGTAGTCGCGAGGATCGCTGTTCCTGGTCGGGGAGTGTTTGCTACCATTTCGTTGTTCTGATGTCGCCTCGTGACGCCTTGCGGGCAGAATGCAAGTTGCCACGATTGGTTCGATGTCGCGTGGTTCGATAGTTGGTTCAGCTTGTTCCAGCAGATCGCGGATAATGGTGTTTTGTCTGTAGAAGTTCGCAATGCAGGAATCGTATGGATAATCTACGACGACGCCAGAGTTCGTGCCGACGGTCGGTCTTCTTGAAAGTACCACCCGCGGGTGTGACGAGTTTTGGAAATGTATGAACTTAGCCCGAGTCACTTGGGCCTTTTGAGTTCATGTGAAGAATAGGCCGTCGCTTATATGTTAGTAATTGCCGTCCGACTTGTGAGGCAAGACGTCCGGCCTTTCAGATTGTTATGTTCGAAAGTATCAAGATCCATCCGCATGTTCCCGCTAATGATGACCTCGCAGAGATAGTAACCCCGGTTTTCGATACTAAAGCAAGACGTAAATATGGTAAGAATTCGAGTACGATACCTTCGTGATCGCACGCACTCCTGGCACCATTTGTTGGGTCGCGGAGCAAGGCTCGACAAAGTGACAAAAGTAGTATTATTTGTGGTGATGTTAGAGGTGTTTCCTCGTGGACTTGGATGTAAGTATTTTACGTGGGTATTTCGCCACCGCGGTGATTGTTTCGTAAGTATAAGAGTGAAGACTATACCGCACGCGTTCGCTTTGAGATTAGAAGGAACATTCGACGAATGTTTCTAAGGGAAGAATGTTATACCCTCGTAGTCCCGTGGTATGTATGCGAGGACGACGCATTTGCATAATACGCAGTAAAGATCGGAAAGCGAAGAAAGAGGCGATTTTTCCACTAAAAGTTTCCGGTTTTGTGAAGGAAAAAGGTTCGTTAACGGAATTGATTCCCAGACGGTATTCTGACTTCCCGAATATTAGAGAATTATGGAATTTTATTTCCTGAATGGTCACGCTGGGCCCACGGAGAAATTTACTGCCAGGGGCCCGCTGATTTTGAGATTTTGGCCGTTTTGGATATTTTCTAAGACTAAATATTTTGGATTTAATCGGGGCGACACGTGTCACCCCACGTGGCACCTTTCGAATTATGTTTGTGCACAACACCCTGCTAGAGTCGCTTCGACTAAACGCTTTCCACCTTTCGTAGGGAATTTCCGCTATGTCATTTAGTATTTTTATGGATTTTTCCGAGAGACTTAACATTTTGGACCAACGAGAGGGCACTGCACCCTCTCATCAGCGGGCATAATGGGCGCATACGGACGATTGAACGGGCAAGTGGTGGAAGATATTTGTGTAGATATTTGCAGGATTCGCGAGTAGGGTTGTGTGCACTTGGCTTGATCTCGCCTTACACTTGTGTAGCACTTGGCTAGATCTCGCCATCGTTGGCCTCGCTCGCGCTTATAAATACCCTCTCCTTCACGAACTTCTTCATCCAAAATGCCTAAGTCTGAGAGCCTTCCTCCCCTTTCGCGAGGCCCTCGCCGAGAGTTCCCCAGCTGGTAGGCCGAGGTAGCCACCCCCTCCTTTGAGGTGCTAGCCGTGGGGTACCCCTAGCCTAGTTGCTTCGTGATAATACCCCTTTATGGTATAGAAATACTCTCCAAGTATTGTTATAATGCCCAAATTACCTTAGCAGATACCTTGTTGTATTCTAAGGTTATACCTATACGAAAAGCCCGTAAATACTATTATACTTCCCGCCACGCAAAACCGAAACCCTAGGAAAATCTCCATAGTCCGGTCGGAGTGTTGTGTAAGTTGGTTAGAACTTCTAAGGGTGGTTTAGAGCGGTGGAGCGCCTGAGTCGAGCTAAACGATTGCCTGTGATCGACTTTATATTTGGATAATTATGGGCTTAGCGAGGTAAATATCTTGTCCCCTATTGTAATTGGATATTATACGTCAGAGGAAAATATAGTTTAAGTATGCTATATATATAATCGAACATAGCTTGTGGCAATGTCCTCGACTTAAGCCCAAGAATCGAACTGCTTACATAGGATCAGACATAAAGAGACGTGTGTAGTAGTACCGTGGAGTAGACTTGTACCCGTCGTTAGATGTATAACCCCCGGTTGGCTTCGATAGCCTACCCGATAGAGAGGAGATTTACGCCATGCGGGGAGGTGCCGCCGAATTTTTTCGTAGAATGTTCTACGATGTTAATAAGCGCTGCGTGGCCTTATAGGTTGAAATGCTACGTGGAATGATCCACTTGGCTTAGGAGTAGCCGATCGTTTGAGCGCTTTGCTATTAGTCGATACTCGCCGCGAGGTATGTGAACCTCTTCCTATCTTTTCTAGCATGATTGTTGTGAACTATGTAGTACGGTAGACGCATACGTGCTAAGTGATTTGGTTGGTTTAAAACATAGGGTGTTATAATAGCTTTATGGGAAGTTAGTTATAACGACCTTATGTAAGTGAAAATGGTTTATCGATGTTAGAAGTTAAGAGACTTGATCTTATAAGATAAGAGACTTAACTTATTTGTTTTAATGTGGATGTTTGTGAAACCTCATTCGTGAGTAATGAGTACTTGGTTTTAAAGTGGATAATGTTTTACCGATTTCGAATCGAATGTATCGACGCACCACCGCAGTTAATAAAGGAAAATGTATTGAATAAATGATGTGTTGTATTAAAACCGAGAAACCTCCATCCGCATGGCTAAGATGAGACAAAATGATATTACATTTTCTAGATCATGGTCGTAATAAGATCGTTATAAACAAGAATAAACTACTCACGATATGACATATGTTACTCAATTGTTCTAAAAGGAATCAAGTGATTAAGTTTGGGAACTATGAAACCATTTGAAAACGGTAAGCTTGAGTAATCAAACTAGGCAACCGAACTTAGGAAAAGAATGTTGTTACTTGATTTTGAAAAGGAAGGTGGGTTTGTCATTCTAATACTACTGTATCGGGTGACTTTATAAAAGTAATGGATCTCTTTAAAAGAACTTAACGATGTAGTACTTTGGGGTTAAAACCCGACTATGGCATAAAATGAAAGTACTTTTGAGTCAGGTGAAACTTGCCTATGCTTGTTGTTGTGAAACTTGCCTATGCTTGTGATGATAGTCTTTATTGTACAAACGCTGTGTTTCGTGTTACCGCCTTTTCGATAGAGGGTCGGTTGACCGTTGAGAACTTACTTGGACGCGCTTGCAGCGACGAGAAATTCCACGCACGCCTCGCTGATAGTATTATTGTTGTTAACCGCTTTGGACATACCGACACGACGCGTAGCGCACGTATGCTTCCATTTTGGTTAAGGTCTTGTGGTTAATCGCTTTGGATATATCGACACGATCGTGGAGCGCATCGTATGTTTCATTTTGATTATCGCCAGTGATTTCCTGGACATACCGACACGATGCGTAGCGCACGTATCGCCCATTTGGAATGCCGTCTATTGTTTCCCTTTCGACATATCGACACGATGCGTAGCGCACGTATGCGCCCATTTGGAATGTTGTCTTATTGTTTCCTTCGACATACCGACACGATGCGTAGCGCACGTATGCTTCCATTGGATTGCTCATATTGAGGTCACATGGACATGTCTACACCGGCGCAGAATTCCGGCATGTGGCCGGACATTGGTATTATTGTTGCATCATGGACATGTCTACACCGATGCAAGATTCCGGCATGCGCCATAATGCGAACTCGCTTTGATGTTGCGGGCGTGAGACCCATAGATATATCGGAGTGATGATCGCTTTATGTTGTGAATCGTAGTTTGGTTATCATACATGTCTCCCGCTTTATATAGACTAGTATGATTTCATTTACGTGTTGCATAGCCACATACTTGGTACTCCAGATCGACTTTCTCGGCCGCTGCGTACGCCGCAGTAGAGGTACATCGATCGTGGATCCTCGCCATAGGATCACGCCAAGATATTGAAGCTCCGCTTCTCCGAGGCTTATCTTTTGCAGTGTTCCCGAGTTGTAGGTTCTTGTACATTCGTGGTATGGCGGCCTGTCCGTCATAGTCATCAGATATCTTAGAGGTCTGTAGTACTGCCAAGGTGGTTGTAAAAGGATTAAACTGCTCGTGTTTTATGTATATACAAGGCAATCGCTTTTGGTTGGCCTGCTTATTTATTATATCCCTTGTTAAATGTCTCATGTTTTATGTTCGCTGATTTTCTCTCGATGTATGTATCACTAGGTGCCAGGTAAGGCACCAAGAACGCCCCGGATCGGGTCGTTAAGGTGAGGTTTCACCGGTTTTAATACAACACATCATTATTCAATACATTTTCCTTTATTAACGCCGCAGCCGTCCTGCCGATACACATTCTCGATTCCCAAATCACCAAACATTATCCCTTTAAAACCAAGTACTCATTACTCACGAATGAGGTTTCACACAAACATCCACATTAAAACAAATAAGTTAAGTCTCTTATCTTATAAGATCAAGTCTCTTAACTTCTAACATCAAGAAACCATTTTCACTTACATAAGGTCGTTATAACTAACTTCCCATAAAGCTATTATAACACCCTATGTTTTAAACCAACCAAATCACTTAGCACATGACGCTCACCGTATTACATAGTTCACAACAATCATGCTAGAAAAGATAGGAAGAGGTTCACATACCTCGCGACGATTTATCGACAATAAGCAAAATGCTCCAAGTACTACAACTCTAGTCCTTTCCACTCCTCGAGTAGAATACGCTACTCTTAGTACTTTCACCTATAAAGGTCACAACGCCTATTAACCCCAAAACATAAGTTTCTATCTTTCTATAGAAAATTCAGAAGATTTCCTTTCCCGCAATGACAGAAATCTCCTCTCTATCGAGGCCGACTACCAAGCCAACCAGTGTGGGTTTACACGCCTAACCTGACGTGTACAATTCTACACAAGTCTACCGCAATACACCCTATTGTAAATACAGATTCAGCTTCTTATTCTTCAGGCTTAAGGCAAAAGACATTGCCGAATACTAAGTATAGTTCCATATATAGTATACTTCAACTATATATTCTAACAAACATGTAATTTCCACTTACAATAGCGGGACAAGAGAATTACCTTGATAAGCCCAAAATTATCCACGTTATAATGTCGATCCCGAGCAAGGTTTAGCTCACTCCGCGCTCCAAACCACTCCAAACAACCCTTAGAAGTTCTAACCAACTTCTACTCAAATACTTCAACCAACTATGAAGATTTCCTTAGGGTTTCTGGCTGAGACTAAAGGACAAAAGGTAGTATTTCCTGACTCTACGTGAAAGAGGTATCTTTGGAATACTACAAGGTACAAGGCTAAGGTATTTTGGGCATTATAACAATACTAGGGGAGTATTTCTATACCACAACAAGGGGTATTATACGAAAACAACTAGGCTAGGGGAGGGGTACCCCACGGCCAAGGCACCACAAAGGGGGAGGGAGGAGGCCCTCGGCCAAGGCTCTCAAAAGAGGGGGGAGGGGGAGAGGCTTAGGACGAGAGCTACTAGAGGGAGGGGAGGGATTTCAAGACTTAGACAACGTGAGGAGTGAATGAATAAGTCTTCACAAGGGAGGGGTATTTATAGCAAAACCAAAGGCCAACCAATGGCCAAGATCAAGCCATGTGCAAGGCAAGTGTAAGGCCAAGATCAAGCCAAGTGCACCCTAGATCCTACTCCTTAAAACCCTCACAAATATCTACACAAAAATCTAGCACCACTTGCCCCCTCAATTCGGCCAAGTGCCGCCCCACATGCTTCCATTGTGAGGGTGACACATGTCACCCTCCCGTTGGTCCAGAATGTTTCGTCTCTCGGAAAAATCCGCAAAAATAAAAAACTACATCGCCGTAATTTGCCCTTCGCACGTTATGTAAAACGTTTGGTCGAAAAACGACTTAACCGCCAGGGTTGCCCAAATGTAAATCGCCAAGGGTGCCACATGGGGTGACACGTGTCGCCCCGATTCGCCTGCAATATTTCGTCTTCCAAAATATCCAAATTAATGGAAATCTCAAAACAAAGCCCCCACAAAATCAGAATTTCTCCCGTGGGCCCCACGTGACCATTTCCGAAAATAAAATCTCAAAATTCTAATATAATCTATGAAGTCCAAATACCAAATCTGGGAATCCAATTCCCATTAACGAACCTTTTTCTTCACAAATAACCGGAAACTTTTCCGTCGAAAACTCACATCTTTCTTTCTTTTCAAAATTTCTGCCGTACTCCCGTACGTACGTCCTCACATACATACCCTGCAACTACGGGGTATAACAGAGGGGTAGGTTTATTTCTTACCTCAAGGCTAGGAAGATGGTGCGGAAGGGGTATATCTACCATATGGTTCGGGTGTTCGATACTAAGGCCGAGATACCAGACCTTCAGTCAGTCCCGGTTGTTAGAGAGTTTCCAGACGTATTCCCAGACTATCTTCCGGGTATCCCTCCTGAGATGGAGATTGAGTTTTGCATTGATATGTTGCCAGACACTCGATCTATATCTATTCCACCATACAGGATGGCACCTGCTAAGTTGAGGGATTTGAAAGACCAGCTGAAAGATTTGCTGGAAAAAGGCTTTATCAGGCCTAGTGTTTCTCCCTGGGGAGCGCCAGTTTTATTTGTAAAGAAGAAGGATGGGACGCTGCGTATGTGTGTTGATTACAGGTAGATGAATAAGGTAACTATCAAGAATGATACCCTCCCCGTGATTGATGATTTGTTTGACCAGCAGGGCGAGGTGTTTTTCAAGATAGACCGCGGTCCGTTATCATCAGGTGCGAGTTAGAGAGGCAGATATCCCAAAGACTGTATTCAGGACCCGGTATGGGCACTATGAGTTCAGGGTGATGTCTTTCGGGTTGACCAACGCCCCAGCGGTATTCATGGATTTGATGAACCGGGTGTTCAAGCCATTCTTGGATATTTTCGTTATTGTATTCATTGATGATATCCTGGTGTATTCGCGCACAGAGCAGGAGCATGCAGATCACTTGAGGGCGGTATTGGGAGTCCTCCGGCACCGGCAGTTGTATGCCAAGTTTTCGAAATGCGAGTTTTGGTTGGATTCAGTGGATTTCTTAGGGCATGTTATCGGTGGTATTCGGGTTGATACAGCAAAGATTGAGGCAGTCAAGACTTGGCCTAGACCCACTACACCGACGGAGGTGCGCAGCTTTTTGGGCCTTGCGGGTTATTATCGGAGATTTGTGGAGAAGTTTGCTTCCATTTCAGCACCTTTGACTAGGCTGACCCAGAAAGCAGCTATGTTCCGGTGGAAGGATGCTTGTGAGGATAGCTTTCAGTTACTGAAGGAGAAATTGACGACCGCCCCAGTTCTTACTCTTCTAGAGGGTTTAGACGGATATGTGGTTTATTGTGATGCGTCGGGTGTCGGGCTCGGGTGCGTGCTGATGCAGCACGGTAAAGTTATAGCTTACGCATCTCGACAGCTTAGGAAGCATGAGAAGAATTACCCCACACATGACTTAGAGTTGGCAGCAGTGATTCATGCCTTGAAGATCTGGAGACATTATTTATATGGAGTTCATGTGGATATTTACACAGACCACAAGAGTCTCCAGTATATCTTCATCCGCAGGAGTGAACTTGGCGCAGACCGTGGTTAGAGCTACTTAAGGATTATGATGTCGATATCCTATACCACCCAGGGAAGGCCAATGTAGTTGCAGATGCCCTTAGTCGCAGATCGATGGGTAGTCTGTCAGATGTGCCGCCAGAGAAAAGGGACATGGTCTGCGAGTTACATCAGCTAACGAGCCTTGGGGTTCATTTGGTTGGTTCTGATAGTAGTGGGGTTCGGGTTCGAGAGGTTTCTAAGTCTTTCATAGTCGAGGAGGTGAAGAGGCGACAGTATGAGGATCCGATTATAGTACGGTATCGAGATACGGCTCTTTGGGAGGAGAATAGTCTATTTGAGGTAGCACCTGATGGGATGCTAAGATTTGAGGACAGGTTATGTGTTCCCGATGTAGCAGGACTTCGTCAACAGATTCTGGGGGAGGCACACAGTGCTCGTTACTCTATTCATCCGGGGTCGACTAAGATGTACCATGACCTTAGGTGTATATTGTCACGACCCGTTCCGGGGCCCGTGACTGGTGCCTTACCGGGGCACCCAAGTAGCCATACATCAGAGTAACCAGCGGAAATATAAACCAAGACAGGAAATAGTTTATAAAATAAGACACAGCTTATGTAAGAAAACGTCGCCTTTCGGCATATATAAATAATCAAGTTTTGCAGTTACATCCCAACTGTACAATAGTACTACAGACCTCTAAGGAAGTAGACAACTATGGCGGGACAGGGCCCCGCCATACCTCGATCAGACAAAACTATCTACAATACAGGAGATCATACCCAAAAGTAGAGCCTCCTAGAAGATGGAGCTCGACACCAACGCAAAAGATCCTAAGGATGCGGATCTAGCACTCGCTGCATTTACTGCGGCAGATTTAACGCATTTCCGGCGAGGTCAAGCATAACAGTACCAAGTATGTGAAACTATAAAGAATCAAATGAAATCAAAGTATTTAAAACCTTTTCACAAATACAATCGCTCAATTGCACATAGTGCCACATCACAAACAACAACAGAATAGGAAAATCAGAATGTGTCTATTCTAGGCCGCGAATGATCGAAGCAAGGCCAATCGCCCATAGTATCATTCTGCGTGCCTAGTCCCGACTTTCGCAGCCCGCATAGTCACACACGCATCCGCACGAGGTATCCTCGATCGGGGCAGCTAACCCCAGATCCGCCAGGCTCCCGCACTCGCATAGCCTCAAAAGACCGCGTAGTCTCAACAGATCGCATAGGAATCCCCGCGTCGCTAAACACCCGAATGATCAATCCTGAGCATACCGCTGCTCGCGTAGTCTCACGGACCGCATAGCCGTATAGACTCAAGATCGTGGCAAGCCTCAGATAACAAATGCGGGTAGGTGATACAATAACAAGACAACGGACTTACCTAAGTTAGCAACGTAAGCACAAAGAAGAATGACCCCTTTACACAAGATTTCAAGACACTAACCTGTAGCATCATAATATGTCTACTTATCACACAAATCTTACTACACTTAATGAAATCAATACAAGGCTTTTATAAACAAATAAGTAAACATTCCTTTTATCTTCTTAAGTTGTTATACCTAACTTCCCATAAAGCTAGTATAACTCTTAAGCTTTTGTTTTAAAACCAAATTTTTATCTTCATAAAAATGATTCAAGATTCTTTTGAAATGTTTTCGCTTCTTTGTTATTCGTGCTTAAGCGTGAGGCATCGCCGTAAGTATTATTCGTGCTTAAGCCGTGAGGCATTGCCATAAGTATTATTCAGCTTAAGTCAAAGACATTGCCGTAGTTATTATTCGCTTAACATATGTACGCCTACCGTACTATATATTGTAAAATATCATGCTTTAGGAAGAATCACATACCTTCTCAAATAAAACCACCGCCAAGTCAATATGTCGCGCGCAGAGTCACCATAATAGTCACAGACATCTATCAAAGACTACTCAAGGTCATTCTAAACAGAGGGTTCACAATTCTACTGAAAGTCGGGCGACTTCCGCATCTTAAGCTATATAAGTCTCATCGTGAAAACAAATTCCTATGTGAGTACAGCTTTGATTATTCTTCTTTAAACCCTTCTATGTGGTAACAGCTCAATTCTATTCTCGTGATATTCTTCTAAGTATTTAATACTTATTCTAATACTACTACAAGAAGTATTCTCTAATTCAAAAGAGGTTAGGATTAGTTACCCTCAGTAAGCCCAATAGTATCCTAGATAAAGTCGCACTGAGCAAGGTTTAGCTCCTGTTGTACGCCCAGAGCTCCAAGAAACCTTAGAATTTCTTTACAACTCCTACAAAGGACTAAGGGATTTGGGCTAGGTATTTTGGGCATTATAACAATACTAGAAGACAACTTTTCTACCAAGGGAGGGGTAGATTTCGCTAGGCTGGGGGTAGGCCCCGCCAACTCACTCTGGGGGAGGTGTTGGACGAAAGGCTAAGGGAGACGAGAGGATTTTTAGACTTGGAAGACAACTTTGTGGATGAAGAATTCTTCATCTAAAGGGGGTATTTATAGCTCAAGCCTCGCCAACCAATGGCCAAGATGAAGACAAGTGCAAGGCAAGTGTAGTGAGGATTAACTAAACACAAATATCCTACCAACTCCGACTTTGTGCAAGGCACAAAAACGTGCCCAACCTCTCCATTTTCGTCCAATGGACGATTCAAGTCCATCAATGGGAGGGTGCCAAGTGTCGCCTCCCGTTGGTCCAAAATGTTTCGCCTCTCGAAAAATCCGCAAAAATAGTAATGGCATAGCCGAATTTTCCTACGAAAGTCGTGGGAAACGCTTCGCTGAAAACGATTCTTTGCCGAGTCAGGCACAATTTCGAACTTGGCCTAATCTTTAAGGCTAGACTTTGACGTATTCCCCACGCATACTCTGGAAATACGGGGTATAACATTCTCCCCCACTTAGAAACATTCATCCCGAATGTTCCTTCCCAAGACAGTTAACGATAAGATTCTTCAACTTAAACAGTTGCAAAAGCCACACACGGCCACAGAACAACACTTAGGCATAAATGATAATGAAAATTTTACAAGTAGGAAAGTGAATTACCTGGAGGTGTGGGAAATAGGTGAGGATACTTCTGTCTCATGTCCTCCTCGGCTTCCCACGCCATCTCCTCCTCGAGCTCGCTCCGCCACAAGACTTTGACTGCCACGCCCTTCGTCCGCAGACGCCTAACCCGACGATCGACTATCGCTATGGAATCTCCTCATACGATAACCCCTGGTCACCGACATCGTCAATCGGGTGTACCCTAGATGGATCCCCGATACATCTCCTCAGCATAGAAACATGAAACACCGGATGCACTGCCTCCAGATCGGACGGCAGATTCAACTCGTAGGCAACCTTGCCTACCTCGCGACAATCAAACGCCCAATGTACCTAGGGCCGAAGTTTCTTCTTCCGAATCTCATCACACCCTTCATGGGTGACACCTTTAGAAAACCCAATCATGAACCTCGAACTCAAGATGCCGACGACGATGATCTCGCATACGACTGCCGACTCGAAGTCAATAGCCGCTTCCGGATAAGCTTCACCTTATCCACCGCCGTATCAAATCTGGTCCCACTAGCCGCACTCTCGCCCACATCGAACCAACCTATAGGCGACCGCACTTCCTCCCATACAAGGCCTCATAAGGCGCCATCCGAATACCGAGTGGTAGCTATTATTATATGCGAACTCAACTAGAGGCAAATGATCCTCCCAACTACCATCAAGTCAATAACACAGTGCTCGCAAAGATATCCTCGCAGTCGGATAGTGCGCTCGCTGGTCCGTCTGCTCGTGGATGAAATGCAGACTCGTGCTCACTCGCCCCTAAACCTCTCGAAGGACCTCCGGTTAGCCGAACCGGGCTCTGCGTCGATATGATCGAAGTAGGGACTCCATGCACCGACGATCTCTGATGTAAAGTCCGCATAATCTCACCAAAAGTCGCCCCGACGGAAGAAAGTGGGCTGATTTCGCCACCGCCGACGATAACCCATATAGAATCATGTCTCTCCGAAAGTGCGAGGTAATCCTGACGTGAAGTCCATGTTGATTACCTCCCACTTCCGTCGGGATCTCAATCGTCAGAATAAACCACCGTGCCTCTCGTGCTCTACCTTCACTGCCGACAACACGCACCGAGCTACGAACTCGCAACGCCCTCTTCAAGCCATCCCACCAATACACGATCTAAGGTCGTGGTACATCTTGGTCGACCGACGATGGATAGAGTAACGCGCGCAGTGTGCTTCCCCAAGAACTGCAAGTCCTCAAACATCCGAACACACAGCTTCTCAAACCTTAGCACCCCATCAAAGCTACCTCAAAAGGACCCTTGCCTCACGAAGAGTCAGATCACGATATCGAATCAAAGCCGATCTCGAATCGTTGCCTCTTCACCTCCTCGACGATGGAAGACTCGCAACCTCACGAACTCTAACCCCACCGCTATCGTAATCAATCAAACGGACACCAAGGCTCGCTAATCGATGCAAATCACGAACCATGTCCCTCCTCTTAGTCGCACATCCGATAGGCTCCCATCGACCTACGACTAAGAGCATCTCGCCACAACATCGCCTTCCCCGTGGTACAGATATCAACATCGTAATCCTTAAGCAACTCTAACCACCGCCTCGTAGTAAGTTCGGCTCCTCCGTCAAGATATACCGAGGCTCTTGTGGTCTGTATAAATATCCACGTGAACCCCATACAAATAGTGCCTCCAGATCTTCAAAGCGTGAATCACTACGCCAACTCCAAATCACGCGGTAGTTCCTCGTGTTTCTTCACCGGGATGCATATGCTATAACCCCGCCATGCTGCATCAACACACATCCCAACCCGATGCCCGACGATCACAATACACGACATAACCATCCGACCTCCGAAGAGTAAGAACGGGCGATGCCGCCTTCTTTCAAAGAATCGAAACCCCGCCACAAGCATCACCATCAAACTTGGCTGCCTCGAGTCACCCTAGTCAATGGTGCAGATAGAAGCAAACTTCTACGAACCGATAATATCCTGCAAGGCCCGTAAATCGCGAACCTCGCCGGAGTAGGTTCAGGCCAAGTCCTCGATCGCCGATTCGCCGATCCACTCGAACGCCATCATCCCCACAATATGCCCAAGAAACGCCATCAAGTCAACCAAAACTCACATTTGGAAAACTTGGCGATAATCGCTGGTCCTGAGAATCACAAGACAAATTTCAAATGCTCCGCATGCTCCTCGCCTGAGCGAATAAACCAAGATATCATCAATGAACACTATCACAAACGCGTGTCCAAAATGGATTGAACACTCGGTTCATCAAATCCATGAATACCACGAGCATTGGTCAACACAAAAGACATGACCCAACTCATAATGCCCGCATCGTCCCGAATGCGATCTAGGGACATCCACCTCTCTCGACTCGCACTGATGATAGCCCGATCGCAGATCAATCTTGAGAAACATCTCGCACTCTCGCAATCGGGTCGAACAAATCATCAATCTCGGGAAGGGTATTCGTTTAATGGTCACCTTGTTCACCGTCAGAATCAACACATGCGCAGCGCCCCGCCCTTCTTCTTCACGAACAATCACGCGCTCCCTGTGGAGAAACACTAGGCCGATGAAGCCCTTCTCCAAAGAAATCTCCAAGCCGATCCTTCAACTCTCTCAACTCGGCAGTGCCATTCTCAGATGGCGAATGGAAATAGGCCGAGTGTCCGCAATATGTCAATACAAAACTCAATCTCCTCTCGGGAGGATACCCGGAGGTCATCCGAAACACGCCTCGGGAACTCACGACCATCGAATCGATCAAAATCTGGTACCGCAGCCTTCGTGATCAAACACCCGAACGAGATGGTAGATATACCCTTCGCACCATCTTCCTAGCCTCGAGGTAGGAAATAAACCTACCCTCTACGATACCGTGCTCCTCCCACTCAACAACCGGCTCTCAGAAACCGAACCGCATTACTTTCTCTCTGCCTACATTGGCGTAGCGAAGCTAGCCAATCCATCCCCATAATCACGCCGAAGTCAATCATCTCCAACTCTATCAAGTCGCCAGTGGTCCGACGATCAGAATGGTCACAGACAAGCTCTATATACCCGCCGAGCTACCACCGAATCACCCATCGCGTAGCTACCTCGAAGGGTCTATGGACTCGTGCTCTATCCCTATCCTACTAGCAACAAGTGGAGATATATAGACGAGTAGAACCCGATCTATCAAAGCATACACATCAAACCCAGAACCGATAAGGTACCCGTGACGACATCGGTGAGGCCTCCGATCCCGCTTACCGGACAAAGCATAAATGCGGTTCGAGGACCGCTAGAATCGACCCGCGCCACGACTCGCCACACTACTGTCCACGAAGTACTCGCTCCGGCGAGTAATCGTCGAGGATGAAGAAGCGGCAATGCACTCGTGATCGCCCTACTACCAGCGCCCCGTGTTATACCCCGTAGTTGTGGTATGTATGTGAGGACGCTCGCACGAGAGTACTACAGAAATTTTGAAAAGAAAGAAAGATGTGAGTTTTCACTAAAAGTTTCCTGTTATTTGTGAAGAAAAAGGTTCGTTAACGGGAATTGGATTCCCGATTTGGTATTTGGGCTTCTTAAATTATATTAGAATTTTGAGATTTTATTTTCTAAATGGTCACGTGGGCCCACGGAGAAATTTACGCTTTGTTGGGCCCGCTTTGTTTTTGAGATTTCCGATTTTGGATATTTTCTAAGACGAAATATTCGGCGACCGGGGCGACACGTGTCACCCCACGTGGCACCCGCCGAATTTACCTTTGTGCACAACACCCGATTGAGTCGCTTCGACTAAACGCTTTGCATAACTTGCGAGGGGAAAATTCGACTATGTCGCTTTGTATTTTTGCGGATTTTTCCGAGCGACGAACATCTGGTTAACGAGAGGTGACACTTGTCACCCTGGCGGTTTGCAGTGCAGGGGACGCCTTTCCTCCCTTGTTTTGTGCCTTGTTTTGGCCTTGTTTGGTGCATTGTTTCAGGGCATGTTTTGTGGAGTAGGGTTAGGGTGCACTTGGCTTAATCTTGCCCTTACACTTGCTATACACTTGGAAGGATCTTCGCCCTTGGTCGCCTTTGGTTTTGCTATAAATACCCCTAAGTGTGAAGACTTCATCCATTCCAAAACTTCCAAGTCTTGAAACCCTCTCCTCCCCTTTGTGAGCTCTTAGCCAGAGCCTTCCTCCCCTTTTCGTGGCCTTTGGCCGAGGGGTTCCCTTCCCTCATGGTGCTAGCCGCGGGTACCCCTAGCCTAGTTGTTTTCAGATAATACCCTCCTCGTGGTATTGAAATACTTCTCCTAGTATTGTTAGAATGCCCAACAGACCTGAGCCTTTACCTTGGTGTATTTCAAAACTTACCTCGATACGTAGACTCGGAAATACTACATTTTGTCCTTTTAGTCTCACACCGAACCCCTAAGGAAATCTTCATAGTTGGTCAAGTATTTGAGTAGGTTGGTTAGAACTTCTAGGGTTGTTTGGAGTGGTTGAGCGCACTGAGTGAGCTAAACCTTGCTCAGATCGACATTATAACTTGGATAATTTTGGGCTTGTCGAGGTAATATTCTTGTCCCCTTTTGTAATCGAGTTTACATGTTGTAGGATTATATAGTTGAAGTATACTATATATAATCAACATACTATGCAATGTCTTTTGACTTAAGCCCAAGAATAAAGAAAAGAATTGCATCAGATTTACATAGGATCGCATTGCAAGAGACTTGTGTAGTATTATCAGTAGAATTGTACACGTCCTGTTAGACGTAAAACCCCCTCGTTGGCTTGGTGGCGGCCTCGTTAGAGAGGAGATTTACGCTGTCATGTGAGGTGTCGCTAATTTTCTATAGAAAGATAGAAACTTGTGTTTTGGGGTTAATAGACGTTTGTGACCTTTATAGGTGAAAGTACTAAGAGTAGCGATTCTACTCGAGGAGTGGAAAGGGCTAGCGCGTTGTAGTACTTGGAGCATTTTGCTTATCGTCGATAAATCGTCCGCAGGTATGTGAACCTCTTCCTATCTTTTCTAGCATGATTGTTGTGAACTATGTAGTACGCAGACGCATACGTGCTAAGTGATTTGGTTGGTTTAAAACATAGGGTGTTATAATAGCTTTATGGGAAGTTAGTTATAACGACCTTACGTAGTGAAAATGGTTTCTCGATGTTAGAAGTTAAGAGACTTGATCTTATAAGATAAGAGACTTAACTTATTTGTTTTAATGTGGATGTTGTGTGAAACCTCATTCGTGAGTAATGAGTACTTGGTTTTAAAGGGATAATGTTTTACCGATTTCGGAAATCGTAATGTATCGACAGCACCACCGCAGCGTTAATAAAGGAAAATGTATTGAATAATGATGTGTTGTATTAAAACCAAGAGAAACCTCCATCCGCATAGCTAAGATGAGACAAAATGATATTACATTTTCTAGATCACGGTCGTAATAAGATCGTTATAAACAAGAATAAACTACTCACATATATGACATATGTTACTCAATTGTTCTAAAAAGGAATCAGTGATTAAGTTTGGGAACTATGAAATCATTTGAAAACGGTAAGCTCGAGTAATCAAACTAGGCAAACCGAACTTAGGAAAAGAATGTTGTTACTTGATTTTGAAAAGGAATACGGGTTGGTCATTCTAATACTACTGTATAGGTGACTTTTATAAAAGTAATGGATCTCTTTAAAAGAACTTAACGTATGTAGTACTTTGGGGTTAAAACCCGGACCTTAGCATAAAATGAAAGTACTTTGAGTTGTGTGAAACTTGCCTATGCTTGTTGCTGTGAAACTTGCCTATGCTTGTGATGATAGCCTTTGTTGTGCAAGTGTGGTATTTCTGTGTTACCGCGTCTCGATGAGGCGGCCGACTTGTTGAGAACTTACTTGACGCGTCCGCGGTGATGGAGAATTCCACGTATGTTTCCATTTTGATTATCGCTTGTTGTTGATGTCACATGGACATGTCTACACCGATGCAAAGATTCCGGCACGCGTTACGCGCGGTCGGGTTGATTACCCGATATATTGTTATTGTGGTTACATGGACATGTCTACACCGAGGTAGAATTCCGGGGCACGCTACGCGCAGGTTGATCACCCAAGATATTATTGTTGATGTCACATGGACGGTCTACACCGAGGTAGAATTCCGGCACGTGGCCGGGCATTGGTATTATTGTTGCATCATGGACATGTCACACCGATGCAGACTCCGGCACGCGCCGATGCGAACATGATTGATGTTGTGGGCGTGAGACCCATAGTTATATTTGAGTGATGACTGAGGCGAGTCCTCGATCGACATGATCGCTTTTATGTTGTGAATCAGAGTTTGGTTATCATACATGTCTCCCGCTTTATATAGACTAGTATGATTTCATTACGATTTTTACGCCACATACTGTACTGTTGCATCGACTTTTCGGGCCGCTCATGCCGCAGTGAGGTACATCGGCCGTGGATCCTCGCCTAGGATCTCGCCAGCGTTGGGAAGCTCCGCTTCTCGAGGCTTATCTTTTGGTATGTGTTCCCCGAGTCAGAGGTTCTTGTACATATCTGTGGTATGGCCCCGTCCGTCATAGTTGTTGTAAATCTTGCAGGTCCGTAGTACCGCTGCAAGTGTGGTTGTAAAAAGGATTAAACTGCTCGCTTTGAAAGAGTTGTATTTATTTATGTTATCGAGGTAACCGTTGGGTTGGCCTGCTTTATGTTCATATATCTTGTTTCTTGTTTAAAGTTTTATTTTCCGCCGGTTTTCTCGATGATTGTATCACTAGGGTGCCCGGATAAGGCACCAAGAACGCCCCGAACGTCGTTACAAAAGTGGTATCGTGAGCGCTAATCCTCTGAAAGTGTCTACGCACCGCGGTCTAGTAGAGTCTTGATTATCGTGTGTCAGGCACCACATCTATAATCGTGAGGTCGCAGGACATTTAGGATTGGTTTCCATTCTTCTCATTCCGAGATCGTGCCTTAGAGCCGTGTTGTAAGTCGACCCTCCGACGTGTCTCGTCTTTACCGCTATGCCTCCGCGCAAGGCAACCGAGCCCCGGCGGCAAGACAGCCGAGGAACCGCTAGCGAGATACAGAGGAGTACGAGGCGCAGCCCGCATAGCACTGAGGTTGTGCTTGACGGCGGGTTTTGTGACGCCGCCACCCCAGAGGTTAGAGCCGCAGAATGGCCGCCGAGACCGCAGCACCGAGCCTCCAGCCCCACACCGCGAGGAGATGGGTTACGCGAGATGGCCCGATTGCCGCCGTGGTCGTGGGCCGATATGAGGATAGGCCGGACGCAGCAGCCTGGGCCGAGAGCACCGCCGTTCACCCCGAGCAGATAGTTTGAGGCTACGACTTTCTCAGTCAGTAGCCCGCCAGAGTTTTACGGGTCGAGGCACGAGGATGATCCGCAGGAGTTCATCCGGCAGCTACATGATCACGCGGTGATCAAGGCTTCGAGACCGAGTCTGTGACCTTTGTTCGTGACGGCCGCGTGATACCGCAATCGATTGGTTTGATTCATGAGCTTTCGGGAGAGCATGCACCTCCAACAGATGGGATGAGTTTTCGGGCTTTCTCACGCACTTCGCCTCCGCAGATGGCGAGGCACGGGCCGACAGATTTTTGATGCTTAGACAGAGCGCGCATTTCGGGAGTACAATGTGGTTCGACTCATCGCCCTGTGACGCCCCAAATACAGCTAGTATGGAGGATCGAGTGCACCGATATGTTACGTGGCTCGATGATTACATGTCGAGGCATGTTCGTGAGTAGCTCTTCACCGCATGGACATTGCCCGCACGCAGCTCATGCACCGATGTGAGGCACGAGAGGTCGACTAATGCACTAAGATCAGCGTAAGAGGCCGTAACAACAGGTCCTTTGGTGACTTTCGAGGCGGACCGCCTCAGAAGATACTAGTTTTGTACCTCCGCCAAATGCAGAGTGGTCCTCCACAACCTTCAGAGTATTCGGAGCAGTCGTGGCTCCGGGTTCGTGTTTCGAGGAAGTAAGGCGGTTGGCGGACGCGGTCACCCCTACCGGTGTGGTCGATGTGGTAGACCGCATTTCGGGAGTGTCGTGGTGCCGGGAGCTTGTTATTTTTTCGGCCAGCAGGCCATTTTGCGGAACCGTCCGACCAAGGGTAGCACGGATGTTACGACTCACCCTATCGGATCGCTGGTGGTTCATCGCCTTTCATAGCATACTGGCAGGCGTGCCTATGATTAGAGCGAGCGGTAGCTTCGTATATCCTTAACCTCTGTAGTTTTGGTATGCTTGTTATGATGGTCTCATTATTATGTACTATGTACGAATAGCGTTGTGTTAATTATGAGTTAGAAAGCATGCTTGGTTGGGAGGATACGATGGGGCACGGTAAGTGAACCTTAGACTATGTCACGATCGAGACCTGCGGTAAGGTCGTCTTGAGTTAAAGATTTATTTTATGTTTGACCCTTATCGAGTAGTAGTATACGGGATTTATTTGTGTGATGGGTCCGGGTAGTGTGAGACGGAAGTGGTAGCTTTCATGACGTGAATTAGTAAGATTGTTCCGATCGGGAACAAGAGTTTGGCGCGTCGGGTCGGGTTGAGGACCATTTTGCGGGTCAACCCAGAACCCGGTTTGGGGTGGGGGCCTCGTGGTCCCGCCAGTGGTAGGGTCACGAGGATGCTAGGCCCGTTTAGGTGACCATCGTATGAGTTCGTGGACGCTGCTCGACCGTAGCGGTTCGTAGCGCCGAGTGGCCTTAAAAAGTTTGAGGTTAGTAAGATGACCAAGTTGGAGGTAGTGACTCCGCAGATTTTGGGAGCGAGTAATGACCAAGTATGGTACGTCATCGAGAGTTCGTGTTCGAGAAGCGGCACGCCGAGTAAGAAAAGAAGAGGACGTGTGTTATTTCGCGCTGCCGTGGCGCTGCAACTTGTTAGAGGAACTTCATCGATATCCGCTTGAGAAGGAACATTCGGACGAATGTTTCTAAGAGAGGAGAATGTTATACCCCGTAGTTGCAGTGGTATGTATGTGAGGACGTCAGACGAGAGTACTACAGAAATTTTGAAAAGAAAGAAAGATGTGAGTTTTCGACTAAAAGTTTCCTGTTATTTGTGAAGAAAAGGTTCGTTAATGGGAATTGGATTCTGTGATTTGGTATTTGGGCTTCTTAAATTATATTAGAATTTTGAGATTTTATTTTCTGAATGGTCACGCTGGGCCCACGGAGAAATTTACGCTTTATGGGCCCGCTTTGTTTTTGAGATTTCGATATTTTGGATATTTTCTAAGACGAAATATTCTGGGGCGACACGTGTCACCCCACGTGGCACCCTGGCCGAATTTACCTTTGTGCACAACACCCGACAGAGTCGTTGACTAAACGCTTTGCATAACTTGCGAGGAAAATTCCGACTATGTCGCTTTGTATTTTTATGATTTTTCCGAGCGACGAACATCTTGGCCAACGAGAGGGTGACACTTGTCACCCTCAAGTGGCGGTTTGCAGGCGGGACGTCTTCTCCTTGTTTTGTGCCTTGTTTTGGCCTTGTTTGGTGCATTGTTTGTGGCATGTTTTGTGGAGTAGGGGTTAGGGTGCACTTGGCTTAATCTTGCCCTTACACTTGCTATACACTTGAAGGATCTTCGCCTCGTCGCCTTTGGTTTTGCTATAAATACCCTAAGTGTGAAGACTTCATCCATTCCAAAACTTCCAAGTCTTGAAACCCTCTCCTCCCCTTTGCGAGCTCTTAGCCGAGAGCCTTCCTCCTCCGTGTGGCCTTTGGCCGGTGGGTTCCCTTCCCCTGTGGTGCTAATGGTACCCCCTAGCCTAGTTGTTTTCGTATAATACCCTCCTCGTGGTATTGAAATACTTCTCCTAGTATTGTTATAATGCCCAAAATACCTTAGCCTTTACCTAGTAGTATTTCAAAAGTTACCTCTATACAGAGTCCTAAATACTACCTTTTGTCCTTCTAGTCTCAAACCGAAACCCTAAGGAAATCTTCATAGTTGGTCAAGTATTTGAGTAGAAGTTAGTTAGAACTTCTAAGGGTTGTTTGGAGTGGTTTGAGCGCACTGAGTGGAGCTAAACCTTGCTCAGATCGACATTATAACTTGGATAATTTTGGGCTTGTCGAGGTAATATTCTTGTCCTTTTTGTAATCGAGTTTACATGTTGTAGGATTATATAGTTGAAGTATACTATATATAGAACATACTTATGCAATGTCTTTTGACTTAAGCCCAAGAATAAAGAAAAGAATCAGATCGTATTTACATAGGATCAGACAGATTTGCGGTAAGACATCGAGTAGAATTGTACACGCCCGTTAGACGTAAACCCCGTCGGCTTGGTGGCCTACTGTTAGAGAGGAGATTTACGCTGTCATGGGAGGTGTCGAATTTTCTATAGAAAGATAGAAACTTGTGTTTTGGGGTTAATAGACGTTTGTGACCTTTATAGTGAAAGTACTAAGAGTAGCGTATTCTACCGAGGAGTGGAAAGGGCCAGTGCGTTGTAGTACTTGGAGCATTTTGCTTATTGTCGATAAATCGTCGCAGGTATGTGAACCTCTTCCTATCTTTTCTAGCATGATTGTCATGAACTATGTAGTACGGCAGACGCATACGTGCTAAGTGATTTGGTTGGTTTAAAACATGGGTGTTATAATAGCTTTATGGGAAGTTAGTTATAACGACCTTACGTAGTGAAAATGGTTTATCATGTTAGAAGTTAAGAGACTTGATCTTATAAGATAAGAGACTTAACTTATTTGTTTTAATGTGGATGTTGTGTGAAACCTCATTCGTGAGTAATGAGTACTTGGTTTTAAAGGGATAATGTTTTACCGATTTGAAATCGTAACGTATCGGCAGCACCATCACCGCGTTAATAAAGGAAAATGTATTGAATAATGATGTGTTGTATTAAAAACCAAGAAACCTCCATCCGCATGGCTAAGATGAGACAAAATGATATTACATTTTCTAGATCATGGTCATTGTAATAAGATCGTTATAAACAAGAATAAACTACTCACATATATGACATATGTTACTCAATTGTTCTAAAAGGAATCAAGTGATTAAGTTTGGGAACTATGAAATCATTTGAAAATGAGAAGCTTGAGTAATGAAACTAGGCAAACCGAACTTAGGAAAAGAATGTTGTTACTTGATTTTGAAAAGGAATGGGTTGGTCATTCTAATACTACGGGTATAGGGTGACTTTTATAAAAGTAATGGATCTCTTTAAAGAACTTAACGATGTAGTACTGGGGTTAAAACCCGACTTTGGCATAAAATGAAAGTACTTTGAGTCAGGTGAAACTTCGCTTGTACATGTCAGGAAACTTGCCTATGCTTGTGATGATAGCCTTTGTTGCAAGTGTGGTATTTCGTGTTACCGCTCTCTCGATAGAGGCGGTCGACTTGTTGAGAACTTACTTGGACGTCTTGGCGGTGATGGAGAATTCCACGTATGTTTCCATTTTGATTATCGCCTTGTTGTTGATGTCACATGGACATGTCTACACCGACGCAAGATTCCGGCACGCGGCCACGCGGTCGGGTTGATTACCCGATATATTGTTATTGTGGTTACATGGACATGTCTACACCGAGGTAGAATTCGGGCATGTGGCGTACGCGCAGGTTGATCACCCAAGATATTATTGTTGATGTCACATGGACGGTTCACACCGAGGTAGAATTCCGGGCATGGCCACGGGCATTGGTATTATTGTTGCATCATGGACATGTCTACACCGTCGATGCACTCCGGCACGCGCCGTGATGCGAACATGATTGATGTTGTGGCGTGAGACCCATAGTTATATTTGAGTGATGACTTGAGGCGTGAGTCCTCGATCGACATGACTTTTTATGTTGTGAATCAGAGTTTGGTTATCATACATGTCTCCCGCTTTATATAGACTAGTATGATTTCATTACGATTTTTACAGCTTTCACATACTTGGTACTGACCTCGACTTCTGGGCCGCGTTACATGCCGCAGTAGAGGTACATCGGCCGTGGATCCTCGCTCTTAGGATCTCGGCGTTTTGGGAAGCTCCGTTTCTCCGAGGCTTATCTTTTGTATGTGTTCCCGAGTCAGGTTCTGTACATTCGGGGTATGGTGGCCCCGTCCCGTCATAGTTGTTGTAAATCTTAGAGGTCTGTAGTACCGCCGCGCGTGGTTGTAAAAAGGATTAAACTGCTCGCTTGAAAGAGTTGTATTTATTTATGTTATTGGAAGGTAATCGCTGGGTTGGCCTGCTTTATGTTCATATATCTTGTTTCTTGTTTAAAGTTTTATTTTCCGCCGTTTTCTCGATGATTGTATCACTAGGGTGCCCGGATAAGGCACGATGAACGGGCCCGAACGGTCGTTACATCCCGGCCGGACAAACTCGCGAAATGACCTGCCGCCACAAGATAGCAGCTCCCGAGTACGACTCCCGAATGGTATCTGCCACAACGCACACCGAAAGGCACCTCGAGCAGTTAGCACCCGCTACCCTCGAAATCAAGTCCCGGGCCCCGACCGCCTCGATCGCTCTGGTGATCAAAATGAGGTAGAGCGCTCTGCGCCGCCGTAGTGCAACCGACTTCGATGCCGCCACCCGAGAACCACCAAAAGAACCGCCGCTCGCCTTCTTCCGCTGATATCGCTTACCCGCGGTCTCTACGCCTCACATCCCGGTCATGAGCTCGCATACGGTTATGTCCATGCTCGTGGCGGACACACCCGCACAAGACTCACCATGTAATCATCTAGCCTGACATAGCGATGCACTCGCCCTCCATCTCGCTACTAGTGCAGGGTCTTATCGAGCCAAAGAATCAAACTCGACATTGTACTCCTCACCGCGCCCTCCCCGCCTCAAAGAACAGAATCTATCACTGTGCCCTCTCTCATTGCGGAGGCAAGAAGTGTGTGAGAAAGCCTCAAAACTCATCCCATACCTTTGGAGTGCATGCTCTCCCGAAAGCTCCCATGAATCAAACCAATCGATCGGTATCACGCAATGATGCGAACCGAATGTCACTCGCCTCAAGCCCTCGATCACCCGCGATAATCCTCTGCGGTGACGGATGAACTCCTCGGATCATCCTCCCGCCGACCGTAAAACTCAAGGGCTACAACTCAAGAAATCTCAGAGCCTCAAACTATCTCGCCTCGTGTACTACGGTGCGATCGAGCCGAGCTGAACTGCCGTGATCCTCTCTTCAGACGGGCCACAACTTTAGCCAATAGTCGGGCCGTCTCCTTGTACCCTAACTCTCCGCCTGTGCCGCGGGATGCGAGGTGCTGGTACCGTGGTCTCTTTGGCCGGGCGGCGTCATAGAACTCGCCGCCTCGTATAGACCGGGCCACGAGCCCTCGTGACTGGGTGTCTCGCTAGCGCCTCCTACGCCTTGCCCTTCGGCCCGGTTGCCTTTACGTGGAGGCATAATCAGCATAGAAAGGAATACGTTAGAGGGTCCAACCTATAACACACCTCTAAAGCACGATCTCGTAATGAGAAGAATGGAAACCAATCCTAAATATCCTATAGCCTCTCGATTATTGGTGTGGTGCACAACACACCGATAATCAAGACTTACTAGATACGGTCTCAGACACTTTCCGAGGATTAATCGCTCGATACCACTTTTGTCACGACTGCCTGGCCCGTGGATCGTGCCTTACCGGCACCCAAGTAGCCATACATCGTAGTAACCAATGGAAATATAAACCAAGACAGAAACAGCTTTATAAAATAAGACACACCTTATGTAAGAAAACGTCGCTTTCGCATATATAAATAATCAAGTTTTGCGCTACATCCCAACTGCATAATAGTACTCTGCACTCTAAGGAAGTAGACAACTATGGCGGACAGGGCCGCCATACCCTCGATCAGATAAAACTATCTACAATACAGGAGATCATACCCAAAAGTAGAGCCTCCTAGAAGATGGAGCTCCTGACCCCAACGCTAAGATCATAAGGATGCGGATCTAGCACCGCTGCCTTTACTGCAGATTGAACGCAGCTTCGGGCGAGGTCAAGATAACAGTACCAAGTATGTGAAACTATAAAGAATCAAATGAAATCAAAGTATTTAAAACCTTTTCACAAATACAATCGTTCAATTGCACATAGTGTCACATCACAAACAACAACGAGAATAGGAAAATCAGAATGTCTATTCTAGGCCGCGAATGATCGAGCAAGGCGATCGCCCATAGTATCATTCTCGTGCCTAGTCCCGACTTTCGCAGCCCGCATAGGTCACACACTGCACGCATGAGGTATCCTCGCGTCGGGGCAGCCAACCCCGATTCGCCTAGGCTCCCGCACCGCATAGCCTCAAAAGACCGCGTAGTCTCAGCAGACCGCATAGAATCCCCGCGTCAGCTAAACACCCGAATGATCAATCACGAGCATACCGCTGCTCGCATAGTCTCACAGACCGCATAGCCGTATAGACCAAGATCAAGTGGGCAAGCCCCTGTGATAACGATCGGGGTAGGTGATACAATAACACAACGGACTTACGGTTAGCAACGTAAGCACGGCAAGAATGACCCATTTACACAAAGATTTCAAGACACTAACCTGTAGCATCATAATATGTCTACTTATCACACAAATCTTACTACACTTAACAGAATCAATACAAGGCTTTTATAAACAAATAAGTAAAGCCTTTTTATCTTCTTAAGTTGTTATACCTAACTTCCCATAAAGCTAGTATAACTCTTAAGCTTTTGTTTTAAAACCAAATTTTTATCTTCATTAAAAATGATTCAAGATTCTTTTGAAATGTTTTCATTCTTTGTTATTCAAAGCTTAAGCCGAGGCATTCCGTAAGTATTATTCGAGCTTAAGTGAGGCATTGCCATAAGTATTATTCAGCTTAAGTCAAAGACAATGCCGTAGTTATTATTCGATTAACATATGTACGCCTACCGTACTATATATTGTAAAATATCATGCTTTAGGAAGAATCACATACCTTCTCAAAAACCACCGCCAAGTTGAATATGTCATACAGAGAGAGTCACCTATAATAGTCACATACATCTATCAAAGACTACTCAAGGTCATTCTAAACAGAGGGTTCACAATTCTACGGAAAGTCGGGCAGCACTTCCCTACCCGTGAGCTATATAAGTTCATCAGGAAAACAAATCCTATGTGAGTACGCTTTGATTATTCTTCTTTTAAACCCTTCACTGTGGTAATAGCTCAATTCTATTCGTGATATTCTTCTAAGTATTTAATACTTATTCTAATACTACTACAAGAAGTATTCTCTAATTCAAAAGAGGTTAGGATTAGTTACCTCGGTAAGCCCAATAGTATCCTAGATAAAGTCGCTACCGAGCAAGGTTTAGCTCCTAAGTTGTACGCTCCCAGAGCTCCAAGAAACCTTAGAAGTTCTTTACAACTCCTACAAAGGACTAAGGGATTTGGGCTAGGTATTTTGGGCATTATAACAATACTAGAAGACAACTTTTCTACCAAGGGAGGGGGTAGATTTCGGCTAGGGTAGGGGTAGGCCCTCGCCAACTCACCTCGGGGAGGTGTTGGACGAAAGGCTAAGGGAGAGGAGAGGATTTTTAGACTTGGAAGACAACTTTGTGGATGAAGAATTCTTCATCTAAAGGGGGGTATTTATAGCTCAAGCCTTGGCCAACCAATGGCCAAGATGAAGACAAGTGCAAGGCAAGTGTAGGGTGAGGATTAACTAAACACAAATATCCTACCAACTCCTTGACTTTGTGCAAGGCACAAAAAACGTGCCCAACCTCTCCATTTTCGTCCAATGGACGATTCAAGTCCATCAATGGGAGGGTGCCAAGTGTCGCCCTCCCGTTGGTCCAAAATGTTTCGTCTCTCGGAAAAATCCGCAAAAAATAGTAATGGCATAGCCGGAATTTTCCCTACGAAAGCTGTGGAAACGTTTCGTCGGAAAACGATTTTTTAAGCGAGTTGTGCACAATTTCGAACTTGGCCTAATCTTTAAGGCTAGACTTTTGTACGTATTCCCTTACGTACATACTCTGGAAATACGGGGTATAACATATATATTGGTGTGATGGCCTGAAGAGGGACGTTGCGGAGTTTGTGGCGCAGTGTCCGAATTGTCAGCAGATCAAGGTGGAGCACCAGAAGCCTGGTGGGTTGTTGCAGATGATAGAGATTCCGACATGGAAGTGGGAGGTGATCAATATGGACTTTATTACAGGGTTACCTCACACTCAGAGGAAGCATGATTCCATCTGGGTTATTGTCGACAGGCTGACGAAATCAGCCCACTTTCTTCCAGTCAGGACAACTTTTTCGGCCGAGGATTATGCTAGATTGTATATCCTAGAGATTGTGAGACTGCACGGAGTTCCTATATCAATTATTTCAGATAGAGGAGCCCAGTTCACGGCTAACTTCTGGAGGTCTTTCCAGGAGGGATTAGGGACACAGGTGAGTCTCAGTACTGCGTTTCATCCTCAGACCGACGGACAGGCTGAGCGTACTATCCAGACACTTGAGGATATGCTGCGGGCCTGTGTTATTGATTTCAGGGTAGCTGGGAGGATCATTTACCTCTTGTGTAGTTACATATAACAACAACTACCATTCTAGTATCCAGATGGCGCCTTATGAGGCCTTGTACGGGAGAAAGTGCAGGTCACCGATAGGCTGGTTTGAGGTGGGAGAAGTTCAGTTAGTCGGGCCAGACTTGATTCAGCAGGCAGTGGATAAGGTGAAGCTTATCCAGGAGCGGTTATTGTCACCGTAGTCGATGAAGTCGTATGCAGATCATCGGCGTCGACACTTGGAGTTTGAGGTGGATGATTGGGTCTTCCTGAAGGTATCACCCATGAAGGGCGTGATGAGATTCGGGAAGAAGGGTAAACTTAGCCCAAGGTACATTGGGCCTTACCAGATTGTCCGTAGGGTAGGCAAGGTTGCCTATGAGTTGGGTCTGTCGTCCGATCTGGAGACAGTACATCCACTTTTTCATGTGTCCATGTTGCGAAAGTGTATTGGAGATCCATCTAGAGTGCACCCGATTTGTGATGTCCAGGTGACAGAGGGGTTATCATATGAGGAGAGTCCCATAGCGATACTCGATCGTCAGGTTAGGCGACTGTGGACAAAGGATGTGGCTTCCGTCAAGGTCTTATGGCGGAATGAGAACATGAAAGAAATGACATGGGAAGCAGAGGAGGACATGATGAAGAAGTATCCTCACTTGTTCCCTACACCTCCAGGTAACCCACTTTCCCGCCTATTAGTTTTATTTTGGCACATATGCTTAAGTATTGTTGTGGCCAGGTGGAGCGTCCTTATTTGCAAGAAGAATAGTTAAGAGGGTCTATGTCGATATTGTGATTTGAGTAAGCCTAGAAGGAACATTCGGGACGAATGTTTCTAAGGGGGGGAGAATGTTACATCCCGTAGTTCAGGTCATGCTTTTGAGAACGTACGAAAGGAATTGAGTTTTAAATTTTTGAAAGATAGGTCGACAGAATGTTTCGGACGGGTTTTTAGTCAACTTTGAGGCGGTTTATGTCTAGTTGCATTAAGAGTTCCTAGGTGTTTCAAAGTCCTAGTACGTAGTTCGTTGAGTCTAGTTCCCAATGCAACCAACTGTTAGTCGATAGGACATCGGAGTAGAAAGTTATGGAAGGTACAAGTTCAGTGCGCAGTCGAGCAGAAAAATGTTTTCGGTCAGGAGCCACAGCGCCGCGGCGCCGGATGCAGGTCCGCAGCGCCGGATAGTCTGAAAATCGCTGAAGTTGCAGCGCCGCGGCGCCGGAAAGCAGGGCCGCGGCGCAGGAAGTGCTGAAAGTTCGCAGAGGTTTCAGCGCCGCGGCGCCGGTTGCAGGGCCGCGACGCCGAGGCGGGTTTCTGCGAATCTGGGGGGGAAATCAGAACTATTTTTAAAAAAAAAGACCATGGGAGGGTGACAAGTGTCCCCCCCCCCCCATCTGATTTTGTGCATGTCCTATTTATTGACCAAGTTTTGAAGACTTGGTCATTCTTGAAAGAACTCTCTTCTCTCTAAAAATTCCTCCTCCTTCTCTCTAAAAATTTCCTCTCCCTTCTCTCTAGAAATTCAAGGAGAAACCAAGGCCTAGAGAAATTTTGGAAAGGTGGCAAGAAGAAAACATGTTGGCAAGCTTGTAGGAGGTTTGTGGAGGTGATTGTGGAAGGAAGGCAAGTGGAATTTGTTGGACTAATTTGGGTAAACTCCAAGGTAACAATCCGTTCATTTCTTTAAGTAAAATTGTGTTGCATGTATGGAAGAAAGGACTTGTAGTTGTCAATATTGCCTTTAGATATATTGCATGAAGGAATTGGATAAGAATTTATGTTGTTATACCTCAAAGTTGCCGAATTGGACCTTGTAGTTTGTACTAGTATGATATCAATTGTGGGGCGGAATTTTACACGTCGAGTAGGCGTGTAATCCCCTATTTGTTAATTGCATTGTTGAGCCTTAAAGGTGGCGTGTTTGGTTATTGAATTCGGCCTTGAAAAAGGTGGCAAAGTATGTAGAAACAAAGGAAGTGTTGTCCAATTTTCCGTAGGAATAAGGGACTTTTCAATTAGAATGTTCTACGTTGAAGATAAAGGCTAATGGACGTATTATGGTCATTATAGGTTAAACATAGTACGTGCGGTATAATGGACTTGCGAGTGGATTGACCCGAAGAGTATGTGGAACTTTCCTATCTCTTGAGCATGAATAGTTGCACTTATGTAGTACGGTAAACGTACAAGACTTTGATATCCCTTACTTGTTTTAAGAATGACCAAGTTGGGTAAGTAAGGGGATTAACTCACTTCTTTAAAAGTATTAAGGATGTCCTAAGTTTTCAAAGTTAAGGGACTTGAAGTGTTTTAAGTATATGATACTTGTTTCGTTTTAAAAATATAAGTCCCTTGGATATAGGGAAATGTATTTGACTAATGTATAACGTTAATATAACGACTTTATGGGAAGTTGGTTATATTAGCTTTATGGAAGGTTAACAAAGAAAGATTTACTCTAAGTAAAATAAGTACGGATAAATGATTTGAATTTATGAAAGGCAAATTGATTTTAAGACATCAATTGCCTAAGGTTTTAAAAGAAATGAAGTCACTTGATGTAGAAGCTTATTATATTTCTAAAAGGAAATGTGACTTGTCTTGAAAAGTAGTCGTAACTTGATACTACGGTTATTAGTATCTTGGAAGTTTTATATAAAAAAGAGTCATTCTTAAAAGGTTAGAGTTACGTGGTACTTGGGTTGAATTCCCGGATTTTCTCTTAAATGACATGTTAGTGCCTTAAGTAAACTAAAATGAGAGGATATATTAATAATGTTATTAAGAAGTTAGGGGATTTCTTAACTTGCTTATGTTATGATAAGCCGGTAGCGCTTTTGTTATATATGATAGCCGGTTGCGCTAGGTTATGTATTATTACGGGGTAGACCCCGGGTTACTACTTATTCCATGGATTTGCTACCCATGATGCGAGTGCGGCGTTTGTACTCATTGCTGGTCCACCGGGCCCATGCGGGTGAAATAGTCTCATGCGGGTGAAATAGTCTCATGCGAGGCGGATGACCTCATGCGGGTCCACA
Source organism: Przewalskia tangutica (assembly GCA_029844215.1). NCBI lineage: Eukaryota > Viridiplantae > Streptophyta > Magnoliopsida > Solanales > Solanaceae > Przewalskia > Przewalskia tangutica. The sequence continues at coordinate 41,094,457 of CM056725.1, read as the reverse complement.
GGACCTATGCGGGTGAAATAGTCCCAGGAGTAGGATTGCTTAATGATACTACGGGCGAGTGACCCTGTTTTGATCATGAGCCTCCTATTTTTATGCAGTAAAGTTTATACTTGTTACTCTCATTGTTAGTAAGGCACGGCAATCGTAATTTGATTATCATCCATGACTCGACTTTATTTAGACTTACGATGTAATTCAGATTTTTCGCTTTACATACTTGGTACATATCAGGTGTCGACCCCTTCCTCGGGGGCTGCGTTCATGCCGCAGGTAGGGGTAAGCACGTGGTGGATCCTCATTCTTAGGATCTTTTTATCAGGTGTCAGAAGCTCCATTTCTCCGGAGGCTTGACTTTTGGTACGGTTCTCCCTGATGTTGTAGATATTATGTACATTCAGGGGCATGACGGGGCCCTGTCTCGTCATAGTTGTTACGAACTCTTAGAGGCCTGTAGTCCTGTTATAAATTAGGTTGTAAAGGATGTAACTGTTCAGTTTTTGTTATATTTATAATTACGGAAAGGTAGCTATTTTGGGTTAGTCTGTTTCATATTTTATATGGTTTCTTGTTTATGAGTTTACTTCCGCTGGTTTTCTCTGATGTTGTTTCACAAGGGTGCCCGGGGTAAGGCACCAATCACGGGCCCGAGGTCGGGTCGTGACAGTTCACCCATGTGTTTTATTATGAAAACAAGAAACATGGTCATACATGGTGAGTTAAATTAAATTCAGACATCTTTAAAAACAGTCAGAATGGTAAATTACTACCATGATGGATATTCCCATGGTGGAATATTATTGGCCCTGGAATTCAGATATTGTCAGCCCCTTATATAAATTATTATAAGGAATGGATACAGTTATCTCCGTGTATCACTCCCGAAAACCCTTCTGACTATGTCGAAGGATCTGCATCAATGATGTTCTTTATGCAAACCGGAACCCCATGGATCTGGAAATGGATTCCCGAAGCAGGGAGGAATTCACAAGGCATATTGTGTCTTAAAAGAAAATTTCTTTGCAAATTCTGGTCTAAATTATTAGATAAAAATCCGGAAAATCCAGCCCAAACCTATGGTTGGGAAATAGAAGAAAATTGTTCTTCTTTACTAAAAATTTTGAGAACCATTTCTCATATCAAAAAAGAGGACAATTCCTCATTCTTTTCAAAATTTAAAAATGATGTTAAATTAAAAGATCCTCATATTTCAGAAGAAGAGGTAATGACAGCCTATCTTGAAAAGATAAAAGCAGACTTTGTGAAAAACTTTGCCACAAAGATCGATGAGAGTCCTTATTCAGAGACATCAACGACAGGGAAGCCCAAGACGACAGTCTATTCCAAGACTCGCAACCACTGGAAGACTATTCCTACCAGCCATCCACCAAGGATCTGTTCGACGGATTGATTGAGTCAGTCAGAGCAAAAGCAGAAGAGGCCAAAGCCCGACAAGAAGACAAAGCTTCACGTGGAAAAAAAATGACAGAGTGAAGGACCCCATTATCATCAATAATGGACGAAAGAAGACAGAAGAGGTCACATCAGGCCCCACGGTCATATTCGGCCAACATATTTATTTTATCTTTTTATTTTCAGAAGATGCTCATGTCGTTATCTTCTTTTAAAATAGTTTACTTTTCTCGTACTATTGTAATTTACTTTCCGCACAGTAGTTTGGCATTTTGTAATTATTAAGATGCCCTTTCTTTTTATTAGATAGATTGTAAATGTTTTGAAGTCCGCCTTCGTCTATAAAAGGGGATTCTCATTCATTTAGAAAAAACATCAGAAAATAGAGCACTTGCATATTTTCCTTTGAATTAATAACATTGGAGTTTGCTCAACATCTCTCTCTCTCTCTTGGATACAAGTTCGGTATACCTCCCTTCCCTTTTACATATTTTATATTTCTGCTTATACATGATTGAAGCCTAATGATAGGCTAAAACACTATACTGTCTAGGATGCTTTGAGATAATATGAATTTGTAAGGAAGATGGCAAATCCAGAATTAACAGCTCATATCACTGTAGGTCCTATTATGTTTATACTTGGGTAGGTTATGCGTCTTGCCGTACAGAGTGTCCTCATCTGCCAACATGTCGTTAAGCCGTGAATAGGTGTAGGCCACTGGCGTTCAATCGGGCCATTTTTTGTATTGGTCTAAGTATAACTAACGTACTGGTATAAACAGGTAGAACTTACGGGTAGAAAGTGCTAAACAAATAATAAGAATGGTGTCATTTTAATTCAGTCAAACTTGTCATTTTTTATCAATTTAAAACACAAGTCACTTATTTATGTGATATTTCACAAACCTGTCACACAAATGTCATAAATAAATGACACTTAAAAATCCGTTACACAAATGTCATAATTTTATGACACTTAAAAAAATCGTCACACAAATATCATAATTTTGTGACACTTAAAAAAACCATCACATGACTGTCAAGAAAAGGCATAAACTTAGTAACAAGATGTGACAGTTGCATTTCTGTCACACATGAACTGTCACCGTATGCTGTTTTTCTTGTAGTGAGTTCATGTTAGATATTTTTTTAGCCATGGTGGCTACATATTCGAAGTGTTTTCAGTATTTTTAATATAGACATTATTCAGATATTTCAGTATTATTACTCACAGACATATTTAGATTTTCAGTATTCAAACACGTTTTAAATGATATTCCGCACAGTTTAATTTTAACGTCAGGTTCAGTCAGTCATGTGTTCGCTCGGTCTAGTTCAAGCACGGGGTGTCAGTCCGCCCAAGCCTACGTATGTGGTGTGACATAAAAAATCCACTTCGGCTCTCAAAATTCTAAAGAAAAACTCTAACCCTAGCTACTAATTACGGCCAACTATTATTCATAGAATCATAGAGTGCCCCATAAATGGTACTCCCTCTGTTCCACAATACATGATTGTCTAGGAATAAAGTGTTTTATTAAGGGATTGTGATAGTTTATTAATATATCTTACAATCATTAAAAACAAATAAATCATTAGGGGTAAAAGGTCTAGTCTGTCAATATTAATTAGGGGAAAATTGAGAAAATAAGATTAAAACTACATTGAAATTGCAAACAATCAATTATTGTGAAAAAGTAATTTTTTTAAAAATAATCATGTATATTGGAACGGAGGGAGTATGTAATATTATTTTTGTTGTGAATATTCACTTGACATATGGATGGAAAATTACTTTATTTCGCTCATTTAATATCGTCTCTAATTAATTTGATTAGGTGACATGGATATGAAATGTGTAGGCATTACACAAAGTCGGTCCGCTCAACGCAAGTTGGCAGACATCGTATCTCGTGCCACGTCTCATCCCATTTGGGGCATGACAATCTCCTACCCACGTTCCCTATTCCCAAATCAAATTTAAAATTTTGTTCAATGCAGTTTCATGTCTCCTCCACTCCCAAGTCCTTTTCTTTTTAATACTATTGTTGCTTATATTATTCGTGTTTGATAATTTCGAGTTCTGCGCTTGTGTTATTGTGTTTTTTTTTTTTTTTGGTAAATGCAAATATTATTACTAATAACGGAAAGAAAGGTGGCTACAATCAGTCATTGAGGGTTCTCAATCCTCAACGTAATATAAACAAGAAATGAAGAGGGGAGGGGTGGTCACTCAAAAGGTGTCATTACAAGAGGGGATTAAGTCATATAGAACTCTATAAGATGTTTTAATCTTTGCAATGACCACCTCTGCCGGTATGCTTGTGCCTTCAAAGAGCAATGTATTTCTTGTCTTCCAAATCTCATAGACCACTATGCAAAAGGCAAGCAAGATAGATTTGGCTCGGATGCCTGTCCCACGGTGGTCTTTCTTGATCCACTTAAGAGAGCTTTCAATAGTTGTCATTTCTCTTCTAATACCCAACCATTCCCTTATGCTCTTCCAAATCAACCTGTAAAGGGCAAAGAAGAGGTGCTCCCTTGTCTCATTAGCACGCTTGCAGAACCCGCAAGACTTATCCTCCAAGTTTAGATAGGAAAGAGTGTCTTTTGTAGCTAACCGCATTCTGCAAGTGAGTCATACTGTGAAGGAGAACTTGGGAGGAATGAAGCCTTTCCAAATTTGTGACATCCAAAGCTTTTTATCTTGCGGAATGCGCAAGATATCATACACGAGGCTAGAATCAAATTTTCCGTTGGTACAACACTTTTCCAAGCCTGATAGCGTCGCTGGCTACCAAAGATAGAAACAAATTTGTCGCGGATCCCACAAACTTTTTTGAATAAGGGAGTCCCTAGACGCACTCATAATCCCAAAATGATAGGCCTCTCAAATAGTAGCTATTGATCCATTGGACCCATAAGGAATCTGCTTCAGTGTGAGTTTGCCAAATGGTCCGGGATAGCAAGGCATGGTTCCATTCTTTGATGTTCATAAGTCCCAAACCTCCTTCGGATTGGGACAAACAAATGACATCCCAAGCGACTCTTGGTGGTTTACCTCCCCATAAGAATTGAATGCGCATCGCAGACCTTGTTGAGGACAGTGGCGGGAATAGGAAGTGCCCGGAACCAAAAGCTCTCAACCCCTTGAATGATCGACCTGATTAGTTCCAGCTTACCCGCATAAGATAGTGAGTGATGCCTCCATTTCTTAGTGTAGTCCGATATTGCACTAGTGAATGGAGCAAACTGATCCACCGAGACTGAAATTGGGGACAAAGGGATCCCCAAGTACCGTACCGAAAAACTATCAATGCCGAATCCCACTCTGGACAAGATCAAGTCACGAACTGTATCATGCACTCCCGCTATGTAGACGGAGGATTTAGATGTGTTAAGAGTTAACCCTGAGACAGCCTCCAACTCTTCAAGACACTCCATAAGAATCTCAATAGAAGATACATCTCCTTTGGCAAAAAACATGAGGTCATCCGCAAATGCAAGGTGAGTAATGCCCAATCTCTTACACTTTGGATAATAGGAGAAAGCTCTTGCCGCAGCCTTTAGTTTAAGCATCCTTGAAAGGTATTCTATACACAAGATAAAGAGCGAAGGGGACATAGGATCACCTTGTCTTAGGCCGCGCTTACCCTTGAAGTAACCATGTAGCTCCCCGTTGATTGAAAGAGAGAAAGAAGTTGAGCTGACACATTCCATAATCCATCTTACAAATCTGTCCGGAAATTTGAGACCTCTTAGCACCGACTCAAGGAAGATAGAATTGAGGGCACTGATAGAGGTATATGTAATATTTGTGGGAGAACTTATAAACATAAGAGAGGGGTGGTAACGGGGGGACGGACACTATACGTAGGCATTTACTGAAAGATCATCCGACACACTGATTTTTTGTCTCTGATTTAGAACCCGATCTCTTAATCCATTAACGGGGGCTTGTTAAATACTCGAAGTGTTTTCAGTATTTTTAATATAGACATTATTCAGATATTTCAGTATTATTACTCACATACATATTTAGATTTTCAGTATTCAAACACGTTTTAAATGATATTCCGCACAGTTTAATTTTAACGTCAGGTTCAATCAGTCATGTGTTCGCTCGGTCTAGTTCAAGCACGGGGTGTCAGTCCGCCCAAGCCTACGTATGTGGTGTGACATAAAAAATCCACTTCGGCTCTCAAAATTCTAAAGAAAAACTCTAACCCTAGCTACTAATTACGGCCAACTATTATTCATAGAATCATAGAGTGCCCCATAAATGGTACTCCCTCTGTTCCACAATACATGATTATCTAGGAATAAAGTGTTTTATTAAGGGATTGTGATAATTTACTAATATATCTTACAATCATTAAAAACAAATAAATCATGATTGTCTAGGAATAAAGTGTTTGATTAGGTGACATGGATATGAAATGTGTAGGCATTACACAAAATCGGTCCGCTCAACGCAAGTTGGCAGACATCGTATCTCGTGCCACGTCTCATCCCATTTGGGGCATGACAATCTCCTACCCACGTTCCCTATTCCCAAATCAAATTTAAAATTTTGTTCAATGCAGTTTCATGTCTCCTCCACTCCCAAGTCCTTTTCTTTTTAATACTATTGTTGCTTATATTATTCGTGTTTGATAATTTCGAGTTCTGCGCTTGTGTTATTGTGTTGACTATAGAAAGAGATGAATTCTGGTTTGATCCTCACTGGATGACGAAGACGACGGCAAGCAGGGAAAAGGTGGCAACGTAGCTTTAGCATATTCTGAAATCATTTGTCTTCTTCCTTGCTTTATTTTTTTGGTAAGGAAATGATTTTATTTTTATGGTAAAATTAGTGGCGGTTATGCTTTCTAGTAAACCTGTTTACCCGTTCGGGTTAACCGGTAACCGGACCGATCGACTCAGTACTGAACCCGGTCCGGTCCGATAAGCTTTAACGGGTTGGGGGTTGGTTTTGCCCACAATCCGCACGAGTTATGGCAAAATACGGTAAGGACCGGACCGGTTGGATCCGGTAACGTTACCGGTTAACCGGTCCGGTCCGATAACTTTTAAAAAAAAAATTGTTGGTGCCCAACAGTAACATTACCGTTTGAGGGGTCAACGGTGGACCGTTGGTCTTTATTTTTTTTGTATATTTTTATTAATTATATTTTTATCTTTTAAAAATCTATAAATATTCTAAAATCTTCTCATTTTTATCGCACAATTATTTCTACAATTCTCTCAATTCTCATACTCTCTTAATTCTTTCTATTATCAATTCTCAATTATTATTATTATTATTAGTTTTCAAAGTAGCAAGACACAAGACTTCAAGCTTCGACTTTCAATTGAATTCTGAATCCCGAAGTTTGGTACACTCGTTTCTTTCTCTAATTATTTTATTAAATTGTCATATTTATTTTTTTATTATTTAAATTAAATTTTAAATTAAATATTTTATAATGAATAGGCTAAAGAGAATAGGTAAATCTATTTTAGGTTCTACTTCAGCATCTAATCAAAATGTTGATTATGATCAAATGCATGAAGATTTTAGAATAGAAGATAATGAATATGATAATGTTGATATAGATAATACTGTTGAAACTGAAACTCATACATCTATTAGTGTGTCTTCTGTCAATGTTAGTACTACTAGTGGTAGACCTCCTTTACCAGAAGTATCGAGTAGGAGAAAAATGAGTAAAGTGTTGACTTTTAAAGATAGAATTGAGGGCACTGATAGAGGTAGATGTAATATTTGTGGGAGAACTTATAAACATAAGAGAGGGGTGGTGACGGGGGGACGGGCACTATACGTAGGCATTTACTGAAAGACCATCCGACACACTGATTTTTTGTCTCTGATTTAGAACCCGTTCAAAAACAACTTAATCCATTAACGGGGGGGCTTGTTAAATACGATCCAAAGAAGGATCGCATTGAATTAGCAAAAATGGTTGTCGGAGGTTGTTTACCTTTTTCTTTTGCTTCTTCTTCTTCTTCTTCATATTTAATTACATATATTCAAAGAGTATAATCATTTGTTTAAAGGTGTTCCTCGTACTACTTGTAGAGCCGATATTTTTAGAATTTATACTGATTATGTTATTTATTTGCAACATTTGTTCGCCAACCCTTCATGCCTAGTTAATTTTACTTCATACATTGGGCATGTTGTAGGTAATGATTATTTAACAATTACTTGTCATTGGATTGATGAAAATTTTAAAATGGAAAAACGTATTGGTTTTCCGTATGACGAGGATCAAAGTCATACTGGAAAATATATAAGCGAAACTATTTGTGTTGTTGCAATAAGTATGAATCTTTATAAAAAAAATCTTTGTATATCATTCGATAATGCATCTAATAATACTGTTGTTATAGATCTTTTAAAAGCGGAATTAGAACCGCCACTTCCTGATATATCACATGTTCGTTTTGCTTGTCATATTTATAATTTAATTGTTCAAAGTAGTCTTAATTTTTTGCAACGGAATTATCTCTGAAGAGCTGTTGGAGTTATTCAGGGTAATAATAGAAAAAATAGAATAATAGAATTTAAAAAAAATGTAAACAATTTAATTTGAAACCAAAATACATGCCAGGTGAGGTTGTTACACGGTGAAATTATACCTATTTATTTTTAAATGAATGTTACAAGTATAAAGACTCAATAACATGTTTCAAATGCTCATTGTAAGAACTTGATTCATACGTTAACCTGCGAACATTGAAAATTAATTTCTGAACTTTTAAAAAATTTACGTAAATTTTACACTGTTACTATTGAATTTTCAGGATCTTATTACCCAACAGTTTGTAATGGTTTAACTCATATAGCTGAAATTTCATATTTACTTTGGGGTTTAAAATCAAATATAAAATATAAAGTTGCAGTTACAGTTACAGTTATGTTTGAAAAGTTTTAAAAAAAAATCTATTCCCGATATTTATTGTATTGGTGCAGTCTTAAATCCTTCTATTAAAAAAGTATATTGTCATAATTTAATATTTAGTTTATATACTTATATGAAAGTAGGTGCAACATAAACTTCATCTTCAATTGATTGCATAAGTAAACTTGATAGTAATTTAACTAAATTATATGAATATTATGCTACATTATTTGATAACACACAACTCTGCTACTAATCTTCCTTTTAGTTCTACTTTTGTGTCTACATCTGCAGGATTCAATGAAGACGATGATAATGAATCTTTAGATATTTGGAGCACTTTTACAACAACATAAGCAACCACAAGTCGAAATTGTGATGAGATGCAATTTTATTTACAAAAGTCAACGAAGTCGAAGAACTTTCAACCTTTACAATGGTGGCAGGATAACAAAAGATAATTTTCAGTACTTGCAGCTATGTCACGAGATGTTCTTAATGTGCATATCTCAACAGTGTCTTCTGAAAGTGCATTCAGCCTAGCACGAGACCAAATAGGAGACACACATTACTCATAAAACGGAACCACATTAAAATTTTTAGTCTGCTTAAGGGATTTGATCAGATCAGAGAGAAAACATCAAGGATACGTAGACGTTGACTCTCCGAAAGATGAAGAAATCAGCAATATTTTAGAAAACAGGAGCACAAGTTGCGGTGGAAGCGAGACTGAAATTAATACGCCAGATTTAGAGGCTAAGGAGCAACAATTCAATCAACCTATAAATTACGAAGAATGTCACACCCCGAAATTCGGGCCCGTGACTGGTGCCTTACCCCGGGCACCCTAGTGATACAACATCAGAGAAAAACCAGCGGAAATAAAAACTTAGACATGCAACAATAGTTATTATAATAAACAGGCCAACCAAAACAGTTGCCTTCAGTATATACATAAAACCTGAACAGTTTAATCCTTTTACAACCCCGCCACAACAAGATTACTGCACTTAAGATTTACAACGACTATGACTAACAGGCCCCGCCATACCCCGAATGTACAAGAACCTACAACTCGTGGAAACACATACCAAAAGATAAGCCTCCGAGAAACGGAGCTTCCTAATACGCCGAATCGTGATCCTATGGCGAGGATCCACGACCGATGTACTCTACTCGCAGATGAACGCAGCCTCGGGCGAGGTCGATAACAGTACCAAGTATGAAATCAGAATATCGCAGCTTAAATCATAACGATATAAAGCAGAGACATGTATGATAACCAAGTACAAGACGCAACATAAAAGTTATCGATCGGGACTCACGCCCTCAAAGTCACCACTCAAAATATAACTATGGGTCTCACGCCCACCACATCCATCATGTTCGCATCATGGCCACATCCCCTGAATCGCGACGGTGTAGACATGTCCATGATGCAACAATAACACAAGGCCGCACGGCCACATGCCCCTGACATCGTGACGGTGTAGACATGCCCATGTAACCTCAATAACAATATATCGGGTGGTCAACCCCGCCGCACGCCACATGCCCCGAATCGTGACGGTAGACACGCCCATGTTGCGCATAACCATATATCGGTAATCAACCCGCCGCATGGTCGCGATGCCCCTAATATCAGACGGTGTAGACATACGCCCATGTGACATCAACAACAAGACAAGAATCAAAATGGAAACATACCCGTGGAATTCTCCATCACCGCCAAAGACGCCCAAGTAAGTTCTCAACAAGTCAACCGCCTCTATCGAGAGACGCGATCACGTAAATACCACACTTGCACAACAAAGGCTATCATCACAAGCATAGGCAAGTTTCACAACAACAAGCATAGGCAAGTTTCACACAACTCAAAGTACTTTCATTTTATGCCAAAGTCCGGGTTTTTAACCCCAAAGTACTACATACGTTAAGTTCTTTTAAAAGAGATCCATTACTTTTATAAAAGTCACCCGATACCCGTAGTATTAGAATGACCAACCCACATTCCTTTTCAAAATCAAGTAACAACATTCTTTTCCTAAGTTCCAGTTTGCCTAGTTTCAATTACTCAAGCTTCTCATTTTCAAATGGTTTCATAGTTCATAAACTTAATCACATCATTCCGTTAAAGAACAATTGAGTAATATATGTCTCACGTGAGAGTAGGTTATTCTTGTTTACAACATTCTTATTACAGCAACCATGATCTAGAAAATGTAATATCATTTTGTCTCATCTTAGTTTCTATGCAGATGGAGGTTTCTACTGGTTTTAATACGATACATCATTATTCAATACATTTTCCTTTATTAACGCTGCAGTGGTCTGTCGATACACATTCTGATTTCCGAAATCAGTAAAACATTATCCCTTTAAATAAAACCAAGTACTCATTACTCACGAATGAGGTTTCGCACAAACATCCACATTAAAACAAATAAGTTAAGTCTCTTATCTTATAAGATCAAGTCTCTTAACTTCTAACATCAGTAAACCATTTTCTTTACCTCTCTTAAGACATTATACCTAACTCCCCATAAAGCTAGTATAACTCTTTTAAAACCTTTAAAACCAAGTGTTACTCTCCTTCAAAACGATTTATAAATCTTTTGAAATACATCAAGTTCTTTATTATAACTAGCCGCTTATAATTCACATCGCTACCTTTAAAACCACAAAGTATTTTTCTTACCTACATAAAGTCGTTATAACCAACTTCCCATAAAGCCGTTATAACACTTTATGTTTTAAAAACAATCAAACACGTTAACACACGTACGCTCACCGTACTACATAGTTCACACATATCATGCTAGAAGAGATAGGAAGAGGTTCACATACCTCGCGACGATTTATCGACAATAAGCAAAATGCTCCAAGTACTACAACCTTGCTAGCCCTTTCCACTCTCGAGTAGAATACGCTACTCTAGTACTTTCACCTATAAAGGTCACAAACGCCTATTAACCCCAAAACACAAGTTTCTATCTTTCTACGTAAAATTCGCAAAGACTCCTCCTTCCCGCAACAACAGTAAATCTCCTCCTCTATCGAGGCCACTACCAAGCCAACCAGTGGGGTTTACACGTCTAACCGGACGTGTACCATCCTACTCAGTAACTCTACACAAGTCTACTGCAATACAGTCCTATGTAAATACAGTTCAGTTCTTTTCTTTATTCTTCAGGCTTAAGTCAAAAGACATTGCCGAATACTAAGTATAGTTCCATATATAGTATACTTCAACTATATATTCTAACAAACATGTAATTTCCAATTACAATAGAAGGACAGTAGTGTTTACCTCGATAAGCCCAAAATTATCCGAGTATAAAGTCGATCCTGAGCAACGCTTAGCTCCTACTCCGAGCGCTCCATACAACCCTTAGAAGTTCTAACCAACTTCTACTTACAACTTCAACAACGGGTGAAGATTTCCTAGTGGTTTCATTTTGTGGCTAAAGGAAGTATAATCGTATTTTCTGGGCTTTTGTATAAGTGTAACCTTGGGAATACTACAAGGTATTTGGGCCAAGGCATTTGGACATTATAACAATACTAGGAGAGTATTTCTATACCACAACAAGGGGTATTATACGAAAACAACTAGGCTCGGGGGGGGGGTACCCCACGGCCAAGGCACCACAAAGGGGGGAGGGGTGGCCTCTCGGCCAAAGCTCCACAAAGTGGGAGGGATGGCTTTTGGACGAATCACAAGCAAGAGGAGAGGAGGGTTTTCAAGACTTGGAAGTTTTTGGAATGGATGAAGTCTTCACACTTGGGGTATTTATAGCAAAACCAAAGGCCAACCAGGCCAAGATCCTTCCAAGTGTATAGCAAGTGTAAGGACAAGATTAAGCCAAGTGCACCCTAAACCCTACTCCACAAAACACTCCACAAAACAAGCCACAAAGCAAGGCACAAATCAAGGGCCAATCGCCAAGGCCAACCAACCTTGACCGCCTCCAAATCGTCTAAACGAGGGTGACAAGTGTCACCCTCCCGTTGGTCCAAAAATGTTTCGCTTCTAAAAATCCGCAAAAATATAAATGACATAGCCGGAATTTTTCCAACGTAGTCGTGGAAACGCTTCGCCAAAACGACTCAAATCGCACTGTGCTCAAAATGAATTCGCCAAGCCTAATGAAGTTCGAAAATTTCTACGCACGCCCCCACGTCATACTCGAAATACGGTATAACATTCTCCTCCTTAGAAACATTCGCCCGAATGTTCCTTCTAAGTCTCAAAACAACGCGGCGCCAAGATAGTCTTCACTACTATACTTACGAGAATCAAACATGCCACACCGCCACAAAATAACACGCGCAAGAAACCCAAATCCACGCCAACGAGGAACCACCTCGCTTAGCACAAAAGTCCCCACCAAGGTCTAAAATATACTCCCTTCGCACCTATATTTCACAAAAGAAACGATCACACACGCTCACTTCTCCTCTATCTCGCCGCACTTTCTAACACTCGAGCTCTTTCTAGTATCGGTACCACACTTCCACAACGCTTCGCTTTCCAACCCTCGAGTTACTACCTCCAAACCCTGGCCATCTTACTACCCTCGATTTCCTCAAAGGCCATTCTCGCCTTCACGAACCGATTCTCGTCGAACATATCTATGAACTCATACGATGGTCATCTAAACTGGGCCTAGCACCCTCGTGACCTCGCCACCGCGACCACCCGAGCTGACCCTTCCTCGAACGGACGCGTTGGCCCGCAACATGGCCCCAACCCACCCATCGCAGCGCCAACTCCCGCCTCCGACACGGACACATGGAAGATACCACTTCCATCTCACACTATCCAGATTTTTAAATCACACTATAGCACAAAGCTATCCGAACATAACACTTAACACATCATTAACATCAATACATACAAGTATCTACAGGGTTAAGGATATACCTGAAACTAGGAGGTTCAAGGACCGCTAAAATCGAACTTCCACCGCGACTTACCGTGGGCCCGCAATCGCCTAGTAGTCCGTGCTATCCTACCGCTACTCGCTCCGACGGCCTTCGTCATATGGCCCCGCTGGCCGCAAGAATAACAAGCTCCATCGTACTACGACACTTCAAATGCGGTCTACCACATCGACCACACCGAGGTAGGGTGATCGCGATCCGCCAACACCCTACTCCCTCAACATTCAAACTCGGGAGCCCCGACCGCTTCCCGAATATCCTGCGGTCCCGGCGTCGCGGAGGACCACTCAGAATGGCGGAGGTACATAACTAGTTCGCCGAGGCGGTCCGCCTCGAAGTCGCCAAAATATCCGGCCGTCTTGGCCTTCTTCGCTGAAAGCCGTCCACCTGCCGATCCGCGCCTCGCACCCAAGTGCATGAGCTCGAATGCGGCAATGTCCATGCCCTACAAGAGAAACACCCGCACAAGACTCGCCATATAATCATCTAGCCCGCGACGTAGCGACGCACCCTATCTTCCATATCCGCAACTAGCGCAGGACATATCGAGCCAAAGAATCGAACTCGACATTGTACTTCGACAGTCGCCTCTCTGCCTCAAGAATAAAAATCGCTTACCCGCGTTCTCCTCATCCGCGGAGGCAAGAAGTGCGTGAGAAAGCCCCAAAACTCATTCCATATCTGCCGAGGTGCATGCTCTCCCGAAAGCTCCCACGAATCAAACTAATCGATCGCGGTATCACGCACCGATGCGAACCGGCGTCACAGACTCGTCTCAAGCCTCGATCACCCGTGATGATCCTTCAGAATCGACGGATGAACTCGCGGATCATCCTCGTGCCTCGACCAGAACTCTGGCGGGCTACAACTCGTAAAATCTCGTAGCCTCAAACTATTCGCTTTCGGTGCACCACGCGTGGCTGAACTGGAATCGCCAGATCCACTGCTCATATCTCGCCACAACCTCGCCAATAATCGGCATCTCTCGCGACCCATCTCCCGCCTGCATCGCGGACCTGAGGCTCGTATCAGAGTCTCATCACCACGGCCGCGCTAAACCTCGCTGGTGTCGGGCGGCCGCGAAACTCGCGCCGGAAGCACTGCTCGTGCATCGATCGCTCGCGCTTCGGACTCTCTCGCATCTCACTAGCGCCTCCACGCTTTGCCCACTGCCCGGTTGCTCTCGCGAGGCATAATCGTAAAAACGAGACACGCCGGAGGTCCAACTTATAACACGCCTTCTAAGGCACGATCTCGTAATGAGAAGAATAGAAACCAATCCTAAATGTCTTATAGCCTCGATTATAGATGTGGTGCACAACACATCGATAATAAAGACTCTACTAGACACGGTCGTAGACACTTTCCGAGGACTAATCGCTTCGATACCACTATGTCACACCCCAAATTGCCCGTGGATCGTGCCTTACCCCGCACCCTAGTGATACAACATCGAGAAAACCAATAAATAAAAACTTAGACATGCAACAATAGTTATTATAATAAACAAAGCAACCAAAACAGCTTGCCTTCAGATATACATAAAACTCGAATAGCTTTAATCTTTACAACCCCGCCTACAACAAGATTTCATGCACTTAAGATTTACAACGACTATGACGACAGGCCCCGCCATACCCCGAATGTACAAGAACCTACAACTCAGTGGAAACACATACCAAAAGATAAGCCTCCGAGAAACGGAGCTTCCTAATACGCTGAATCGTGATCCTATGAGCGAGGATCCACGATCGATGTACTCTACTCGCGCAGATTTAACGCACTCGGGCGAGGTCAAGATAACAGTACCAAGTATGTGAAATCAGAATATCGCAGCTTAAATCATAATACTATATAAAGCAGAGACATGTATGATAACCAAGTACAAGACGCAACATAAAAGTGCCAAGTCGTGACTCACGCCTCAAAGTCACCACTCAAAATATAACTATGGGTCTCACGCCCACACATCCATCATGTTCGCATCATGGCCACATGCCCTAATCGTGCGACGGTAGACATGTCCATGATGCAACACACAATAACAAGGCCGCATGGCCACATGCCCCTGACATCGTGACGGCAGATATGCCCATGTAACCTCAATAACAATATATCGTGGTCAACCTCGCCGCACGCCACATGCCCCGAATATCGTGACGGTGTAGACACGCCCATGTTGCAAGAATAACCATATATCGTAATCAACCCGCCGCACGGCCTCATGCCCCTAATCGTGACGGCAGTAGATACGCCCATGTGACATCAACAACAAGACAAGAATCAAAATGGAAACATACCCGTGGAATTCTCCATCACCGCCAAAGACGCCCAAGTAAGTTCTCAACAAGTCAACCGCCCTCTATCGAGAGACGCCAGATCACGTAAATACCACACTTGCACAACAAAGGCTATCATCACAAGATAGGCAAGTTTCACAACAACAAGCATAGGCAAGTTTCACACAACTCAAAGTACTTTCATTTTATGCCAAAGTCCGGTTTTAACCCCAAAGTACTACATACGTTAAGTTCTTTTAAAAGAGATCCATTACTTTTATAAAAGTCACCCGACAATTCGTAGTATTAGAATGACCAACCCACATTCCTTTTCAAAATCAAGTAACAACATTCTTTTCCTAAGTTCCGGTTTGCCTAGTTTCAATTACTCAAGCTTCTCATTTTCAAATGGTTTCATAGTTCATAAACTTAATCACTGATTCCTTTTTAGAACAATTGAGTAATATATGTCTCACGTGAGAGTAGGTTATTCTTGTTTACAACATTCTTATTACAAGACCATGATCTAGAAAATGTAATATCATTTTGTCTCATCTTAGTTTCTATGCAGATGGAGGTTTCTACCGGTTTTAATACAATACATCATTATTCAATACATTTTCCTTTATTAACGCCGCAGGGTCCTGTCGATACACATTCGATTTCCAAATCAAGAAACATTATCCCTTTAAATAAAACCAGTACTCATTACTCACGAATGAGGTTTCGCACAAACATCCACATTAAAACAAATAAGTTAAGTCTCTTATCTTATAAGATCAAGTCTCTAACTTCTAACATCAAGAAACCATTTTCTTTACCTCTCTTAAGACATTATACCTAACTCCCATAAAGCTAGTATAACTCTTTTTAAAACCTTTAAAACCAAGTGTTACTCTCCCTTCAAAACGATTTATAAATCTTTTGAAATACATCAAGTTCTTTATTATAACTAGCCAGCTATAATTCACATCAGTTACCTTTTAAAACCACAAAGTATTTTCTTACCTACATAAAGCTGTTATAACCAACTTCCCATAAAGCCGTTATAACACTTTATGTTTTTTTAAAAACAATCAAACACAGTTAACACATGTACGCTCACCGTACTACATAGTTCACACATATCATGCTAGAAGAGATAGGAAGAGGTTCACATACCTCGCGACGATTTATCGACAATAAGCAAAATGCTCCAAGTACTACAACGCTAGCCCTTTCCACTCCTCGAGTAGAATACGCTACTCTTAGTACTTTCACCTATAAAGGTCACAAACGCCTATTAACCCCAAAACACAAGTTTCTATCTTTCTACGTAAAATTCGCAAAGACTCTCCCGCAACAGCAGAAATCTCCTCCTCTATCGAGGCCGCCACTAAGCCAACTGTGGGGTTTACACGCCTAACCTGACGTGTACCATCCTACTCAAGAATCTACACAAGTCTCATCGCAATACACCCCTATGTAAATACAGCTTCTTTTCTTTATTCTTCAGCTTAAGTCAAAAGACATTGCCGAATACTAAGTATAGTTCCATATATAGTATACTTCAACTATATATTCTAACAAACATGTAATTTCCAATTACAATAGAAGGAAGAGTGTTTACCTCGATAAGCCCAAAATTATCCGAGTATAAAGTCGATCCCGAGCAACGCTTAGCTACTCCGAGCGCCCATACAACCCTGAAGTTCTAACCAACTTCTACTTACAACTTCAACAACGGTGAAGATTTCCTTAGGTTTCGTTGTGGCTAAAGGAAGTATAATCGTATTTTCGGGCTTTTGTATAAGTGTAACTTGGGAATACTACAAGGTATTTGGGCCAAGGCATTTGGACATTATAACAATACTAGAGAGTATTTCTATACCACAACAAGGGTATTATACTAAAACAACTAGGCAGTGGGTACCCCACTACCAAGGCACCACAAAGGGAGGGTGGCCTCTACCAAAGCTCCACAAAGGGGAGGATGGCTTTGGACGAATCACAAGCAAGAGGGAGAGGAGGGTTTTCAAGACTTGGAAGTTTTTGGAATGGATGAAGTCTTCACACTTGTGGGTATTTATAGCAAAACCAAAGGCCAACCAAGGCCAAGATCCTTCCAAGTGTATAGCAAGTGTAAGGACAAGATTAAGCCAAGTGCACCCTAAACCCTACTCCACAAAACACTCCACAAAACAAGCCACAAAGCAAGGCACAAATCAAGGGGCCAATCGGCCAAGGCCAACCAACCTTGACCTCCCCCTCCAAACCGTCCAATGAGGGTGACAAGTGTCACCTCCCGCTGTCCAAAAATGTTTCGCTTCTAAAAATCCGCAAAAATATAAATGACATAGCCTAATTTTTCCAACGTAAGTCGGAAACGTTTCGTCGAAAAACGACTCAAATCGGCACTTGTGCCCAAAATGAATTCGGCCAAGCCTAATGAAGTTCGAAAATTTCTACGTACGTCCCCCACGTACATACTCTGGAAATACGGGGTATAATAAAGAACTTGTTAAAATGATGCATAATATATAAATAAAATTATTATTACTTTATTATGTACTCTTTTTAACATTATAAATAATGAAAGTTCGAAAGTTTACATCTTATCATTAGTTTTTATTTTATTATTTTTTTAGTTGTTAATTTATGTCTTATAATTTAATAAATTAATAAAAGTATAACTATAATATAAAGTATAAAGTTATAAACTATAAAATACAAAGTTAACTTTAAATTTTAAAATATAAAATTATATTATATTTAATATTTAATTTACATTTTCGGAATAAAAATAAAACAAAATCCGGACTGATCCGACCGGATTGACCCGGAACCGCACCGGCCTACCTGAAATTCGGTAAGGGAACAGTCCGATAGGCCCGAGAATCCGGACCGGTAACCGGTCCAAAACCGGTTCAACCCGGACCGGTCAATCAGTTCGGACCGGATCGACCCGGTTGACACCTATACATTCTAGTGGTGGAATGATTGTAATCATGTGTATGTTAGTATTATGTGACATACATACGACATATAAGTGATTTTTATAATGCATGTCACAAGTATATCATCGGATGTTATGGTGTATGTCAAATATGTCTTATATATAGCCATACAACGGTATACAGTGACAGACAAGTGTACATGGAGAGAAGAAGTTGAGTTAGTCATAAAAAATAACTCTGGGCAAGAAGCAATAGCAACCAACAACATCAAAACACCGATAACGAAGCATCAACATCGAACAAAACTCCAACAATTTTTCAACAACACAACAACAAACAAGATATACACTAGCAACGACAAAGGGTTAAGATAGGGACAACGATAGCTAAAATTTGTGGGAAAGAACATACAAGAAAGAGATGATCACCAATATTCTGAGTCTTATGGTGGATGTAATATATATATCAAGTAAAGACATTTTGCTATATTTTATAAATGGAATAGTGCTGTGAATTATTGTAATTGTATATCTTTGCGAATCTCCCTTTGGCTATTGAGTGCTAGCCCATATATAATTAAAAGACTTGGGACTCATTTGGTTGGGGAACAAGTTATCTCTGCATTAGCTATCCCACTCTCAATGTGGGATAAATATAACACTATAATCCTGAGATTATATCCCAACCAAATGTGATTTAACTCATCTCAAATTTAATTCTAAAATTAATTATCCCTTATCTCTCGTGCCGAAAGAGCCCTTGCAATTTTATTCAAGGGAGAACCTGACAAGGTTTAGTGTCAAAACCAATCCACAACTCATCCATATGACTCAAACTTTGTTCGATAAATATGATTCTCAATACTGCATTCTGTCACCATTATATGACCTATGTTTATATAACCAATTTTGACTGGCAGGTAGATGAATCTAGTCAAAGGACTATACTTGATGTCCACATACAACACTATACAAGCTGACTTCAAAGTTTAGAGGATCAAAGAAAATTATTTACAGAAAGTATTTGCACTATGTTAATACATGCTAGTTCTCCATTGTAAAATTAGCACATCACCAACGACTATTTTAAAGCTGAAAGTCCAACTCTGAAAATACCCTTCTCCACAATTTGTCCAGTAGATAACGAGGAACTTACACCACCCCCAAAAGCAACGGGCAACAACCAATATAAGAGGAGCACTAAAACCAAAAGCCTCCATTGGTATAAACCAAGTATTAGGCATTGATTACGTCACTTTGTTTTAAAAATATTCCAAGCATTCACAAAATTCATGATTTACGTGCACGATCACGCCAAGAACCTTGTTGCATTGCCAGTGCCTAAATTCATATAATACAAGAATGAGTAAGCAGATTGGAATGAAAACTGAAGATGAAAAGTGAAAACATAAGCATGTAATAATTAGCAAAAAACAACTATGACAAGATTTAAGATATCACATGTCCACTGATGAGACTTGTGGGAGGGGTGACTTTAGAGAGGTCCTTTTTGCC
The DNA here is from genome assembly GCA_029844215.1 of Przewalskia tangutica. NCBI lineage: Eukaryota > Viridiplantae > Streptophyta > Magnoliopsida > Solanales > Solanaceae > Przewalskia > Przewalskia tangutica. Next base: position 41,074,461 of record CM056725.1, on the reverse strand, counting down.
ATTATCCTCTTCTGCTTCATCATCAGTTTCAGTGGAAGGTGGAAGTGGCAGAAGTGAGGGAGCTCCAAAAATAGCCGCATCATGAGCAGCCTTGATTTGTTCCTCCCTCCTAGTCTTCAAAGCAACAAAAGTTTATAACAGAACGAACATCAGTTCACTCTCTTTGACATGATCAAAGCCCATTTGCACCAACGTTGTTATGAGGACATGACATACAGAAAAAGTGGCACGTACCTCCACCGCAGAAAACCGAAAGCTTTTGCCAATGTGGTTGACCAAAGCACCATCATCTTCTACAGCTGAAGCAGTCAACAGTGTATCAGTATAAGCAAATAAAAGAAACTTTCTTTCTACATAAAGATCGATATAAGCAAGAAAGAAGGTGCTGAGAGAAACAAATATCATTATGACCCACGAGACTAATAATGTATAAATTATAGTACATTTGGTTTATAAGAACTGACAACCTCATCCAACTTAAGATGATTCCTTGAGATGTGAGTATTTCATGAAATGATAACAAATCCTTCACACACAAACTGGGATGACCTAACAGTACTCTCTTTTTCCAAAATTTAATTGTCAAACATCTTTGTTGGAGTTCCTAAATGTTGTTTTAACTTCCATCTTTTATGCACACTGACTGCTCGTATATTGGAAATGCTGCACCCTATGATATCATCATTATGTTGAGGATTTCTAGCATGCTACAAATAGCCAGAAAAGTCGGTATGTGTGTAACTTGCGAATTCAGAACTAGTTCGGAACTAAAGGAAGAATATTGAAGTCCAACATTTTTTCTAGAGTAGCCCAAGAAACCTGGAATATGATTTTAATTATACAGTTCATCCTATTACAATATTAACAGTCTTATTGCGGCAAGAATAAGAATTTTAATACACATGACAAGGAAAAGGATTCGAATAGACAATGCCCATATGTAAGCAATAGCAGCCAAATAGCTTACCTTCAATCTCCTCGTCATCCAAAGGGGCATCCTTGTCGAAGTCAAAACGCTCCCATCCAGAGCCCATGCCTTTTCTTTCATCTTTTTGAGCTGTCAAAAGGAAACAAAAGAATACAATAGGCCAATTATATCCATACTCATATTAAGTTATAAGCTACCACCTCTTCCAGCTTTTGTATGAGGTTGTAAAATAGCTAATATGAAACAAAAATGTAGAAAAAGAGGAACAAAAACTTAGGAAAAAGCTACTTCACGTAAACCTATAAGCAACAATATACCTTTATCACATACATTTTTTGCCATCTCTTACGTGTACTGATGGTAGGCTCAGATTTTCCTATCAAGGACCATGATTATTATTATTATCATTTTGGTGTAGCAGCTATATTTCGATTGATCCTATTTTTTCAAGGGTTTCATAATAGAAAGCGTTACGGCCCCATAACTATCAGTAGAATTAGGTAATATCTCACAAACATGTTTAGCGTATTTAGTATCCACTATATAGTACATTAAGGGTGTGTTCGGTATGGAGGAAAATATTTTTCAATTTTTTCATATTTGGTTGGTCCAATTTTTGAAAAATATTGCGTACAATATACCCTTGTGGTCCGGCCCTTCCCCGGACCCCGCATATAGCCAACCTAATCACCTCTTCTCAATACTTCTTCGGTCTATCTCAATCTCATCTGAAACTATCCATAGCCAATCTCTCACACCTCCTTACTGGGACATCTGTGCATTTCCTCTTCACATGCTCAAACCACCTAAGTTTCTCTTCCTACATCTTGTCCTCCTCTGAGGTCACTCCCACTTTGTCTCGAATAACGTCATTTCTAATCTTATCTCTCCTAATATTCCCACACATACAACGTAGCATCCTTATTTCCGCTACTTGTATCTTCTGAACATGAGAGTTCTTAACATGCCAACACTCCGTCTAATACAACATAGTTAGTCTAACCATCAGTTTATAGAACTTGCCTTTAAGTTTTTGGGGCACCTTTTTGTCACATAACACTCCTAATGTGAGCCTCCACTTCATCCACCCTGCACCAATACGATATGTGACATCTTTGTCAATCTCCTTATTTCCTTGGATAATAGTCTCAAGATACATAAAATTTTCTTTCTTTTGAATGGTCTGGGTACCAAGCCTCACTTTCACGCTAGTCTCATGCGTTATGTCACTAAATTTGTACTTCAAGTATTTTATCTTGGTCTGACTCAACCTGAACCCTTTAGACTCTGGGGTCTGTCTCCAAACCTCTAGCGTAGCGTTAACTCTGTTGCGAGTCGTCAATCAAAAATATGTTATAGGCAAATAACATACACCATGACACACCTTGGATTTGTCACGTCAATCCATCCATCACCAAGATAAACAAAAACGGGCTAAGAGCTGAAAAGTAGGGATGTAACACGAGGACTTCCCATAGGATCACCCATCCTAGTACTACTCTCTCCCAAGAACGCTCAATTTTTTCTCTAAGAAAGCAAGTTCCTTAAAAATGAGAAAAATGACTTTCCTAGTAGAAGTTACACAAGTGACATTCTACATTAATTGTGTCCTATCTACCCTCCAACACACCTCATTTTCACTCTACCATTGTAGCCCCCATCACCCCACACCCCTAGCTCCCACCCCACCTCCCGTAGTATTTGTCTATATTATATACAAATTCTTTTAGGATGATACTTTTTGTGTATGTAGTGAATACAAGAAAATAAGCAAGAACCCACTTATGTTCCTAAATAACATTTTGCTTCATACCGAACACACCCTAAATAGCCCGTTTACATATTAGGCAATCCACAAGTGAAGAAAATTATAACAATCAATAACACTTTCACACAAAAAGAGCAGAGATAGAAATTAAAAAGTACCACTTTCTGAAAGTTGAAGCTTCATTTTAGCTCTGACTCTTCCAGCTAGAGTCTGTCCAACATAGAAGTAAACAAATAAATAAAGTCAGACTTCATGATCTAAAGAAAAGTACTTGAAGATCTTAGAGGATACAATATAAGAGTGCAACAAACAAACTTCAGGCTATCAATCCAAGATATTGGTTGCATCTACTTGGTAACCATTAAGAGAACTTGTCGATAATGAAAGAAACATCTGTAGTTGTTTACGTCGGGTAAGTACACGCAGCGAAATTTGAAAATTTATGTTTTAAACCCGACGACGATCGAACTGCAGTATGATATGCAATGAAAAATACAAACGTAATATGTAAAACTTCGATCGAAGACTTACATTATTGTAGCAATCAGCGAAACAGTTGAATCTTTGTGTTATGTGTAGTCCGAGGGTGCACACGCAAACGTCCCTCGATTTGTATGTTCTGAAAATTATAATGTAATTTGCTAAGTCATGAATGCTAGGGATTCTGACAGAACTTTAGAAGAGATTGACCTCTCTTAGGTTTTGGTGTATTAAAATGAGAAGAGGAGCCTCCTATTTATAGGATAAAATAAGAGCTCAAGGTTTCAGAGGTCGGGCCCAAAGAAGAACGAATCGCGAGTGAACCGCCAAAGCCACGTCATGGCACCGCGGTCCTCAGCAAGAGGCACCGCGATCCCGTCCTATTTTCTGCCCATTTTTCCATTTTAATGTCCCGGTCATCAACCGAACATATAGGTATCTCCTTCTAATTACATCATTCAATCGACGGAACATTTGACTTAGTGTTACCCTTCAGGACTTTACATATCGTCACTAATTACATTAGGATCCTCACGGAACTCCTTGACTGCGCCGGAAGACGAACCCAATATGTAAAGTTTAGCTACACAAAATATGTGAACTGAACCTCTATGTGGGAAGATAAAATCCTTTCATTCATGACACACTCAATCAAGCTTAGGATCTGTCAAGTGTCTATCCAAATGGCTTGATTATTATAACTCATCTATATTAGTTGACAACAGGACCATATCACGTATACGCCCATTCGTTGCCAATGACTTGATCAACCTAATACCATATGAGTACCTAAGTGTTCACTCGAATATAAATTCAAGGAATGAATCCTTTCTTGACTCACATACCACCTTTAATCTACTTCGTAATGCACCCAAAACAAGTCGCGTCTTAACCTATAAGGCATTTGAGCTTAGGATAGGATCAAAGTACATTACTCCGTAAACAAGGTGATATTGACCTCAAGTCTAAGGACTTTTATCTCTCACACGCCGATGACATTATAGACATATAACAAAACAGTATAGGGCATACCAATACTTCAACAAGTATTCATGCGTCCATCACGAGTTGTCATAACTCGTAGCAAGTGAGACATACTACATCCCCTAAGGATATGATGCAGATCACATGTCGACGTATCGCATATCATCGATATCCCAATTTCGATGATCTTTAGTCGAGGTAATTTAAGAGTTACGTTATAATATTAATTTTCACATCATTAATAAACATGTAACCTCTAGGAATGCATTTATAGAATATTATAAACAATCAATTAATAATTCAACAAATGCAAAATGTCATAATATTAATCATCATTAATATAAATACGAATGTGTATAAGTACATTGTGTCCTAATACAGATCGTCTCTAGGATATACATATACTTTTAATCTCTCACTTGGCCTAAAGTCAATCACCAACATATCTAATACCCATGTTCTCAAAATGACCATTATGCTTCATCAAGCTTAATGGTTTAGTAAACGGGTCTTCTAGATTATTGTCTGTGGGAATATAATCTATCTTGATATCTTCAGCTTCCACCATCTCTCTCATGGTACTTCCTTGGTACATGTTTGTTTTTGTTTGTTGATCTTGGTTCCTTTGCCTGTGTAATGGCACCAGTGTTGTCACAATAAATGGTTATTGGACAACTAGCACTCGGAACAACCCCTAGTTCCTTCAGGAACTCATAAATCGCGACAGCTTCCTTAGCAGCTTTCGATCCAAAGAATGTACTCCGCCATGGTAGTCGAGTCGGCGGCTTAGCGCCTTCCGATCCAAAGAATGTACTCGCCAAAGAGTCGAGTCCAGATGTAGCTTTGTTTGGAACTCTTTCACCATCGCTCCGTTGAAAATGAATGTAACGGTCGAGATTTGAAATCATCAACATCTGTCTGAAAACTAGCATCGATATACCCAGTGGTAACCAGCTCATCAACTCCACCATAGACTAAGAAGTAATCTTTAGTACGCCTGAGGTACTTGAAAATACTCTTGACTGCTTTCTAGTGTTCCTCGCCAGGATTCTGCTGGAACTTGCAGGTCATACTAAGTGCAGATGTCACATCTGGCCTAGTACAGGTCATGACATACATGATTGATCCTATAGCCGAAGCATATGGGATCATCTTCATGCGCTCAAGTTCAATAGCATTAGAAGGGCAGTCCTTCTTTGATAATTTGATGTCTTGACCCATCGGAAGACCACTTTTCTTGGAATTCTCCATTGAAAAGCGTCTAAGTATTTTGTCTATGTAGACTAGCTCCAACAATCTATTAGGTCTATCTCTATAGATTCTAATTCCCAGAATGTAGCAGGCTTCACCTAAATCCTTCATCATGAAGGTTTGGACAACCAAACCTTAACTGACTGCATGAGGATCTTATTATCTCTCATTATCAATATGTCATCAACATATATAATAATGAAGACAATACCCTCATCCTTGCGTTTGAAATAAACACAAGGATCATCTTTGCTTCTGACAAAATCAAAAGATTTGATAGTATTGTCAAACAAATGTTCCAACTCCTAGAGGCTTGCTTAAGTCCATAAATGGACTTCTGTAGCCTGCACACAACATTTGGTCTGGACTCACATGAAAACCCCTCGGGTTGTTTCATATACTCTTCCTCAATTAAATTACCATTGAGGAATGCAGTTTTGACGTCCATCTGCCAAATGTCATAATTATAATGCGCAGCTATCGCAAGCAAAATCAGAATAGACTTTATCTTAGCCACCGGTGAAAAGGTTTCATCATAATCCACACCAAGACGATGTGCAAAACCTTTAGCCACTAGTCTAGCTTTATAAGTTCAACGCTTCGCGACGATCAATCTTCTTCTTGAAGACTCATTTGCATCCTATGGGTTTAACCCCATTCGGCAAATCAACCAAGTTCCACACTTGATTGATATACATAGATTTCATTTCATATTTCATGGCTTCTTGCCATATCTTCGAATCAATGTCTAGCATTGCTTCGCTGTAGGTTCTAGGCTCGTCCTCATCTGGAATATCTAGCTCATTTTGTGTTTCCACAAGCAGATTTAGTCTTTCCGGAGGACGATGAGATCTAATAGACCTACGGAGTTGATTGTCTTGCAGATCACCAGGTATGTTACCGTTAGTAGGTTCTTGCATACCGGGTCGATCCACCAACATTAGAGCTTTCAGGAATATCATTTTCATGTCTTTCCTGAATGGGAGGAAATGCAACTGGTGCACTTGCTCCCAAGGTCTGTGCCGGAAGATCTTGCATTTCTGCATTACTCCTCGTAACACTCCCACTGGTCGAAGGGGTTACCCTAAATACCCAATCTTCGCCAGAAGCTCCCACTGAATTTTTGCCTTCATTATTGGGCAAGGATTCAACCTCTTTGTTACCTTGTTCTTGAATTTCTTCAAGTTCTATCTCCGTGCAACTCTCATTCTTGTAGTGTGTTCCTAGAAACAAATATCTTATGTTCTCCGGAAAGATAGAAATAGTATCCCTTAGTTTCCTTCGGATACCCAATAAAGTAACATTTCTCACTTTTAGATTCCAACTTATCAGTGATCAACTTCTTGACATATGCAGGACACCCCCAGGGCCTCATGTGTCTAAGTGATGGCTTCTTGCCACACCATACCTCATATGGTGTCTTTTCGACTGATTTAGATGGAACTTTGTTTAGAACATATATTGAGGTCAAAATAGCGTATCCCCAAAGGTATGTAGGAAGAGCTGAAAAGCTCATTATGGAACGAACCATGTCAAGCAAGGTTTGGTTTCTCCTCTCAGCAACATCATTCATCTGTGGTGTTCCAGGAGGTGTCCATTCGGAATGAACTCCGTGAAGCTTTAAGTAGTCAAGAAATTCTTTACTTAAGTATTCACCCCCACGATCAGATCGGAGAGTCTTGATACTCTTTGAGAGTTGTTTTTCAACTTCACACTTAAACTTCTCAAAAGCCTCGGATTTGTGTCTCATAGAAAGTGATGAAGTAAGAGAAACTCTCTCTAGCTTGAATCGAAAATGGTCCACATACGTCCTTATGTACCAACTCAAGTACCTCCTTGGCACGGATCCCCTTTCCAGAAAGAGGTTTAATGGTCATCTTACCTTTCAAACAAAATTCACAGTTACCATAAGATTGTAAGTCAAATGGTTCGAGGTAATTTAATTTCATCAACCGTTCTATCATTGTTTGATTGATATGACCAAGTCTGCAATGCCACAAGTAGGTATAATTTCTTTCATTTAACTTAGCCCTTTTATTTTGTACAACAATCCATTCACAAGAGGCGCAATTTCATACACAACATTATCTAAAGTCAAAACCATATTGCCATTAGACGTGTTTGAGGAAAAACCCTCTGAATCAAGTACATGAATGGAAATAATATTCCTTGTCAAAGAAGGAACATAAAAACAATTGTTCAACATTAAAACTTTGCCAAAAGGTCTATCCTATAAGTTCTCACGCGCTCAGCAGCAACTCGTGCTTCATTTCCGACGCGCAGGTCCACCTTGCGAGGCCCGACCTTCCTGCTATCAGTTAGCCCCTCCACATTTGTACAAATTTGTGAGCCACAAGCGGTATCAAATACCCAGGAATGAGAATCATTTATAGATAGATTAATTTCAATTACAAACATACCTTGCACATTAGCCCCTGGTGTCATTCCTCCGCCTGGAGCAGTGCAATCCTTTCTCCAATGCCCCTTCCTTGCAATTCATGCAAACATCCGATCGCCGTAGTTTCTTCTTCTTCGCCTCCCTGGCCATTCATTGCCGGAGCAACAGCTTTGCCCTTCCCCTTCTGTTGTCCCTTACCTTTCGGTTTGGGGCGACTAGAGGAGCCAACCATCAGAATAGGCTTGGTCTTAGAGGTCGAAGATTCAAAAGTTTTCAACATTAACTCCGGCAGTGTCGTTTTAGTCTCATTCATATTATAATTTACAATGAAACTCTCAAACGATCTCGGAAGTGAGTGCAGGATGAGGGTGGTGGAGACTCTGTCATGAAACCTTATGTCAATGGCGGCCAACCTCTCTTTCAACTCAATCATCCTCAACACATGAGGTGAAACTTAACCCCTTCATTTAGCCTACACTTGAAGAGTTCTATTAGCAGGTCATACTCCATTGTCTGAGACTGTGTTTCATAGAGACTCCTCAAATGGGCTAACATTTCGTTGGGCCCCATAGTTTCATGTTGTCTTTGCAGTGGAGGAGACATAGAAGACAACATCAGGCATTGAGCAGAAGTGGCATCCTTATAATTTCTTGTAAGCAACCTGGTCAAAAGTTGCATACTCTTCAGAGTCCTCCGCCGGAGCAGTGGAGAATACTGTGTCCAAAGTATACTCAATATCTTTCTGTCTTAGAACAATTCTAACATTTCTAAGCCAGTCAACGAAGTTGGGTCCGGTAAGTCTGTTTGACTCCATAAGCATTTTCAACGAAAAGTTTGACATTTCTGAAGATCTAAAGATAATAGACAGAATAGGAAAAATGCAATCAATAATTCATTTTTCCAATAATATATACACATTCATAATTTGCTAATTTTAACATGGCCTTTTGTTTTAAATTAGCTCCCACTATTTTGCATACTTCTACGACCTCAAGGTAGAATACGGACCTAAATCAATATAAATGTCATAATGGGCCAAGATCCAAACATATGTTATATCCGCGTTTGTTTTGGCTGATAACTTCAATAGCACACTTTGGTAGGTCCTCAACCAATTGTAAAGCAGTTCTACAACTCTTGGTTTGATTAAATATCTTTCATTGTAATCTTACGTCTTTAGACTAGTCCGACACTTTGGCGCCAAGATTCATCTAAACAAGTCAACCCATTACACGACTACGTTTAAATGCCTAAGTAAATTTAGTCTTTGCAAGCAAATACTTTGGTGTAAATACCTACAAAAATTTATTATCCACTTTCATTTTAACGCATCTATGAAAGGGTCTTGGCCCTCTTAGACTTAGAGCAAATATTTTGGCATAAATATTTTTATCGCCGAAAAGGACTTAGCACCCTAACAATTATAATGGATGACACGTTATAATTAGACTTGTATTTAATGTTTGGGGAACATTTTCAATTTTTGGGGATTCATTCAAGATCAACAATCAAGTCATACATCATATGACATCCTATCATGCAATATCTAAACACAATTAGATGAGAAACCATCAAACCCAATAGGCATGATAAAATATGGTTTTAATCACATACTGGGCGCCGTCTACCTGCACGATTATAATGTCATTTGAAATTAAACAATTCTTTGGCGCCGCTACCTGCATAATTATCATGACGCTATGCTAATAATTTAAATGCATCACATTTAACATTTAGCACATTTGTATATTATTCAATAATATACTATTAATGATAAGTATGGGTCTATTTGTCTAAACTTTATAATCTATGTAAATGTCAAACAGTCCCTAAACATTTTCTGATTTTAAAATTCTTTTTTTTGAATAATTTTTTTTACTTTTTAGTCAGAATTTAAATTATTTAAAGAATTTAAAATTAGATATAAAATTTAATTAAAATGCAATTCTAAAAAATATTTTCAAACTTTGGGACTGTCGGGACCTTGCAATTTCTAGAACCTAAAATCAACTTTCGAAAACTTTCTTTAATTACGAATTGCGAAAGGACGAATCTATTTGATTCAAAACTTTATTTTCGTAAACTAACTTAAATCTCTCTCGAATCAAACTTTTTTTTTAAGTCTTCTGCTTTTTTTTTTCTTTTTTTATTAAAAAAAAAAATTGTCTACTGCCACTTGGTAACAAATTTGGCCGCCATGGCAAGCGTTAATCGGAATCACGCAAATTAATTAGCACCGCAGCCCTAAATTGGCTTCCGAAAGCGGTGTCCAAATTAATTTTAAGCTTATGGATTTAACAAGCACCGCGACTCCCACGAATAGGACCGCGGTGCCTCGGCTTTATTCTGGCGACCGCTGCTCCATCATGGAACCGCATGATCACGCCAAAACCCTAGCTGTCCGATAGACACGGACACGTGAGAGGTGTCCGATAGGACACTGACACGCGAAACGGCAATTTTGAAAAATAGGGGACACGACACTACGAGGACACTACTATAAAATAAATTAAAAATATTTATATATATATATAATATATAAAATACTAAAATTAATATTATTAAAACTTCACATTCATAAATAAATTATAAATTTAATTCAAATTTGTTATATACCAAATAACCAAAATACCAAATTAAATATGTACCAAATTTAAAAGAAACATTCATAACAAATTGACAATCAATCAAATATTCAATACATAATTCATAAGACCATAGTCCATAAACTAATACATAAGTATGTCCCAAGACCCAAATTCAAATAAATATAAATTTACTTAAAATAAATCAAATAAAATTAAAACTAAACTTTTTCTTAAAAAAAAAAAAAAATGTCCCTGCTGTGTCCCCCTTTGCCGTGTCTCCCGCGTGTCCCCCGCGTGTCCCTGCCGTGTCCGATTTTTTTTTTTTTTTTTTTTGCTGGGAAACGTCCCGGACACGTGTCCGAGGAGTTTCGTGTCCGATGAGGTGTCCGACATGGACACCTCACCCTAAATGAGGTGTCCGTGCTTCATAGCCTAGCCGGCACCGCGGTGCTCCATCGTGGAACCGCGGTGCCTTATCCCCAGAAACACAATACTGAAATTTCCGAGCCCTTAAAACTGGTTTAGGGCCAGATCTTTCATATATATCACTTGTATTACCATCACCATTAAAACATGTTCATTGACCATAAAATTCAATTTTCTTCTCGTTTTTCGTTTCAATGCACCATGCTTTAAGCCGGATAACGCATATCAACTTAGAAGAGTTATATATTGGATCGATTTTCTCGAATACATAATTGTTCTAACAGATTAGGGCACAAGGACTATGTGTTCTAAAGATTTAGGATTTTAAAGCTTTTAAATACATAAAATATAGATCTAAACAAATCCTAACTCATATTATCATTAATATCATTACAAATCACACAAAACAGTTCAGGCTCTGATACCACTGTAGGTGTTTACGTCGGGTTCGTACACGCAGCGAAATTTAAAAATTTATATTTCAAACCCGACGACGGTCGAACTGCAGTATGATATGCAATGAAAAATACAAACACAAAGTAATATGTAAAACTTCGATCGAAGACTTACATTGTTGTAGCAATCAACCAAGCAGTTGAATCTTTGTGTTCTGTGTAGTCCGAGAGTGCACACGCAAACGTCCCTCGATTTGTAAGTTCTGAAAACTATGATGTAATTTGCTAAGTCAGGAATGTTAGGGATTCTGACAGAGCTTTAGAAGAGATTGACCTCTCTTAGATTTTGGTGTATTAAAATGAGAAGAGGAGCCTCCTATTTATAGGATAAAATAAGAGCTCAAGGTTTCAAGAGGTCGCCCAGCAGAACGAATCGGGCATAATTCGACCGCAGCACGCCCTGGCACCGCGGTCCTCAGCAAGAGGCACCGCGGTGCTGGCACGTGTTCCTGGCACCGCGGTCCTGAATCAAGGCACCACGGTCCCGTCCTATTTTCTGCCCATTTTCCCATTTTAATGTCTCGATCATCAAACGAACATATAGGTATCTCCTTCTAATGGCATCCTTCAATCGACAGAACATTTGACTTAGTGTTACCTTTCAGGTCTTTACATATTATCACTAATTACATTAGGATCCTCACGGAACTCCTAGACTGCGCCGGAAGACGAACTCAATATGTAAAGTTTAGCTACACAAAATATGTGAACTGAACCTCTATGTGGGAAGATAAAATCATTTCATTCATGACACACTCAATCAAGCTTTGGATCTGTCAAGTGTCTATCCAAATGGCTTGATTATTATAACTCATCTATATTAGTTGACAACATGACCATATCACAGACATGTCCATTGCATTGGCCAATGACTTAGTCAACCTAATACCATATGAGTATCTGAGTGTTCACTCGAATATAAATTCAATGAATGAATCATTTCTTGGCTCACATATCACCTTTAATCTAGGTCGTAATGTACCCAAAACAAGTCGCGTCTCAACCTATAAGACATTTGAGCTTAGGACTGGATCAAAGTACATTACTCCGTAAACAAGGTAATATTGACCTCAAGTCTAAGAACTTTTATCTCTCACACGCCGATGACATTATAGACATATAACAAAACAGTATAGGGCATACCAATACTTCAACAAGTATTCATGCGTCCATCACGAGTTGTCATAACTCGTAGCAAGTGAGACATACTACATCCCCTAAGGATATGATGCAGATCACATGTCGACGTATCGCATATCATCGATATCCCAATTTCGATGATCTTTAGTCGAGGTAATTTAAGAGTTACGTTATAATATTAATTCTCACATCATTAATAAACACGTAACCTCTAGGGATGCATTTATAGAATATTATAAACAATCAATTAATAATTCAACAAATGCAAAATGTCATAATATTAATCATCATTAATATAAATACGAATGTGTATAAAGTACATTGTGTCCTAATACAGATTGTCTCTAGGACATACATATACTTTCAACATCAACCATGTAGTCATTATTATAGGTGATTTCCAGTTCATTGTCATAGATTCGAAGTCTTGGATTAATAGGTTGAGGAAATTTACAGTTATGGGAGCATTGATAAAATCCGTTATGCAACCAAATTGTCTGTTTTACGTGCTTAGTAATCAGAAGATTCCTCGTTTCTTTAGTTTGAACAAATTTGTAAGTATATCGGTCTTAAACATGATTACTGAAATTAATAACGTTGGATAAGATTCTATCTCAAGTTCTGAAATCCAGTCATCCTTACAGCATAAACATGGAGGTTAACATCTTCAGTCGACATTATCCACTCTTCCTTTTCAGCAATTGCAGTAAGATACTTTTGATCATTGAATTTGAATGCAGGACTGTGCGAGCTTATTATATACAACACCCTCCCCATCCCAATTTATGTGGCAGTGTTTGACTGGGTATGAGTTTAAGAAATAAAGAACGACTTTTAAAAATTGCAGTCTAAAATAAGCCAAAGACATTTGTGTGGCTATAACTTATCTCTGCGTAAAATGAAAAGTTTAAAGTTAAATTGTTTATAAATAAGAAAGTTATTTTTTGAGACACACTAAAAAGGAAAGTATGCCACATAAATGGGGGGCGGAAGGAGTAACTCAGATCCGGGTGTAGCTGGGGACATAAATTCAACCATTCTACACATTCCAGCAATCTGTTAAAACTCTACAGTTGTTAAAATGACTGCAAGTTTCTCTAGCACAGTGTTGGTCAGTAGTGGGATTCTCCACAAAAAAGTACTTCCTAATTGAAATCAGGATGTACAATTAATACTTTTGAAGACAATGAGAATAATGTATCAATCTGCTTCATTGACTGATAAATACCCTATAGATGATAGTTGGCAATGTGTATTATATTAGCAGCAAAAATAGCACAAATTTATAATAAAAACACGTAGCATTGAGAAATAAGGATGAAAGTTACCATATTTTCATATCCTGGAATCAATTTGATATAATCTACGGTAGCAGCTCTATCTTTCCCATCCTTGTCTGATCTTCGACCCGGCGGTGACATACTCCTTCTACTCTGCTTCTCTTTCTTCCTTTCCCTTTCCCTATGTTTATCTTTATCTATAATTCTACTTCTAGACCTATATGGACGCTTCGACCTATCCCGACTTCGACTCCGACTCCGACTCCGGCTCCGGCTCCGACGCTTTGAATTCTGTCTTGGACTTGGGCTTCTCCGGCTCGAATGCTTTTCGCGACTTAGACTTGGGCTTCTACTGGGTTTTCCTTTTGAAACCCTAGAAGAAAGGCTATTTCTATCGTCTTTAGGTTTCTTCTTGAGCTTGTTTTGGATGGTTTGAAGCTGAGCTTGTTTCTCAAACTCGGAGGTTTTCGAGGGGCTTGATGCTCTGACGAAACTAGTCGGAAATGAAGAGGAAGAAACAAGAGCAGAGCCACGGGAGGGAACGGCGTCATTTGAAGATGAAGAAAATCCTAGACCTTGCTTGAATCTTGCCGCGCCTTCTCCTTTACGTATCAGCTCGTCGTAGTATGCTGCCGCCTTTTCTTCCTCCATCTTACACCGGAGGTCTGGTGACGGAGAAAGACCAAATCACTGTTGATATGGATGTTTTGGGTTCCAACTAAAGCGCCTCGGGTCATTCGCACGAACTCCCTATTTTGAGGTCGTCTTTCATTTTTGCTCCTCAAAATAACTAGTCTTTAATTTTTGTACATTCGTATTTTAAAGTGTATTCACATAAAATTATATATAAATTATATTTTAATCATATAGAAATTAAATTATTTATATAGTTCTATGCAACTATTTGCTAATAAGTATAGTTTCTATGAATCTTTGTCTTGCGAAATTATTTTCTTTTTTTATTTTATTTGGGTTCGAATCTGAATCTCTAATTTTGTAAACCCGTGAATAAAATACTGTGATCAATAAATTATCATTAAATAAGAAGTAGTGATAAAAATTAAAGAGACAAAAGTTAAGGACCAGTCCATATGAAAGGCAATTGGTGCAATTTTTTTGAAGCCCCTTTGTGTATATGGCCGCTTAAATTTAGACTCTCAACATTTGAGTTTTCACAAATGGTCTTAAATATTTGAACCAATGAGAAAGGTTTAATAAAAATAGTCTTCATTAAGAAAAAATTGGCACGGTGGGCTAACTAAAATTCTTTTTCTCCAAAAACATATTCTTTTTCTCCAAAATAAAATTTTTTAATCAAGAAAACAGATTCGAATAAAAGGGAAAAATATAGGCTCACAAATCTGGTCTGCTAATTCTCAACTAAGTTTCAGTCTGTTCCATAATACTCTTCCAGCGAGGGAACACTTTTTAGCAAGTTTTTTGTAATGATTCCATCGTTGTTTGATTCCTCTGATCTCTGTGATTTCTGTCTCTCTACTTCTTCTCCCCTATTTCTGCTCCTCTATTTCTGCTTATACATTTCAGTTCGTTTATTTCTCTATTTGTTTTTTACCAAAATAGCACGAACATCAGATCATCTAATAGACCAGCTTGGGTTAAGATAAATACACACTTGTGTAGCCTTTTATGGAATTCACTTGATCCTAAACTACTCAATATATTTTAATCATGTAAGACATGTTGTAGAGTTTGGAGCAAGACCAAAATCTTGTACATAATGACATACAACGTATTTACAGAGTTGTGTAAGATATTGTTCATCTGCAACAGAATCAACAAACATGGCAATTTATTTTGGTCAGGTAGAATCTTTGAAGGATAAATTTTATTCTTTTATGCCTTTTACTAACAAATTAGATGATCACGAGAAACAAAGAGACATGTTCTTATGGTTTTGGCTTTGATTGAGGTGCGAGCAGATCTTACCTCAATTTGTGACCAAACCTTTTTCTAGATCATCTGTTCCTACCTTGAAATAAGTATTTTCCATATTATTGCGCATCACATCTCTGTCACAGAGTTAAGTTCCTATGACACATCTATCATGGCGGCTCAAACTAATAATTTTAAGGTGGATATGGAAAAGGAAAATAGAAGACCAATAATGTCACCCCAAACCTAGGGAGGCGAGATCGGCACTCGGTGCCTTACCAGATCAAGTGTGTAACACCTCATATCCTCAAACTAACCCTTGTTCATTAAGAAGTGTAGAAAACAAAGACGAGAAGTTAAAATTGAAAATCGGCGTGATCGTGCCTTACCCCGCACCCTAGTGATACAACATCGAGAAAACCAATGAAATAAAACTTAAAACATACAATTAGATATGGATCAAGATAAAGAAAATAGGTCAACCAAAACGGTTGCCTTTTCGCAAATATATAAATATCGACATTTGAATGCATAATCCTTACAACCCCGCCACAACAAAGCTTCTGCACTCTAAGATTTTTACAACAACTATGACGACGGGGCCCCGCCATACCACGAATGTACAAGAACCTGCACTGTGGTAACATACCAAAAGATAAGCCTCCGGAAGGAACAGAGCTTCCAATACGCTGAAATGTGATCCTATGTCGGATCGACAGATGTACCTCTACTGCGGCATGAACGCAGCCCGAAGGAGGTCGATCAATACCAAGTATGTGAAATCGAAATATCAGAAATGAAATCATAATAGTCTATATAAAGCAGGAGACATGTATGATAACCAAACTACAGTACAAACATATAAACACTTATATCAAGTCAGGGACTTACGCCCTCCAAGTCATTACTCCAATATAACTATGGGTCTCACGCCCACAACATCAATCATGCCCGTGGAATACCTTCCTCACCGCCGGCAATCTATGATATGATAACACTAAGAAGTACACCTGAACATCAGGTCCCACCTGTGTCATAAAAGACCGTACGGGAAATAATCATAACATGAAGCTGACACGTGGCAAGTGCGATAGCCTCCACCAGATCCTCCCAGCCACGTGGCGACGGGGCAAGTAACCAGGCTATGCACCAGATCACAACCGTAAGTCACGAAGCTTCATCCAAACACTGACTCGCGAAGCTGACACGTGGCAAGTGTAATAACCTCCACCAGATCCTCTCAACGCCACGCAGATGACGGGGGCAAGTAACCAGGCACCAGATCACAACCGTAAGTCACGATACTTCGCCGCGAAGCTGACACGTGGCAAGTGCGATAACCTATACCAGATCCATCTGCGTCACGTAGACGGGGCAAGAAACGGCATGCACCGATCACAACCGTAAGTCACGATACTTCGCCATAAATAACCATAATGGTCACATGCCCGCGTAATCCATCATCGGTGTAGACGTGATCATGTAACAATAATAATGGAAGCATACCTGTGGAATCTTCCACACGCCAGACGCCCAAGTAAGTTCTCAACAAATCAACCGCCTCCATCGAGACGCCAGAGTATAGAAACACAATTCTTGCACAACAAAGGCTATCACAACAAGCATAGGCAAGTTACACAACAACAAGCATAGTAAGTTATACACAACTCAAGGTACTTTCATTTTATGTCAAAGTCCGGTTTTAACTCCTAAAGTACTACGACGTTAAATTCCTTTTAAAGATCCATTTCTTTTACAAAGGTCACCCGATACCCGTAGTATAAAAATAGAGTGACTAACATTGTTAAGTAAACCAAACACTTCCTTTGTAAAATCAAGTAACAACATTATTTTCCAAACGTTCAAGTTTGCCTAATTTCAAATGCTCAAGTTTCTCATTTTGAAAAGGTTTCGTAGTTCATAGTTTTAATCCTTTAAAACAGTTTGAGAAACATATGCCTTATGTGTAGTAGGTTATTCTTGTTCATAACAATCTTATTAAAGCACCATGATCTAGAAAATGTAATATCATTTTGTCTCATCTTAGCTTCTATGCAGATGGAGGTTTCTACCGGTTTTAATAATACTTCATTATTCAATACATTTCCCTTTATTAGCGCCGCAGTTGGTTTGTTCGATATTTATTCGATTTCAAATCAAGAAACATTATTCCTTTTAAAACCAAGTACTCATTACTCACGAATGAGGTATCACACTTTTTAACAAACTTCATGTTAATTTAATTAAGTCAAGTCTCTTATCTTATAAAAATCAAATAACCATTCTTTTATCTTTCTTAAGTCGTTATACCTAACTTCCCATAAAGCTAGTATAACTCTTAAAACCAGCATTATTCTTCTTTCAAAAGGTTTCTTATCTCTTTGAAATACTTCAAGATTCTTTATTATTCAGCTTAAGTCGAAAGACATTGCCAATAAACTACGTTCAGCTTAACGACGACGCGTCACCGTACTATATATATATATATACTTCAAGATTCTTTTTATTCAGCTTAAGTCAAGACATCACGATAACTACGCTCGCTAACGACGACGTCATCAGATTATATATATATATATATATATATATATATATATACTTTTAAAATATCATGCTCAAGAGTCTAGGAAGACTCACATACCTCGCGACGATTATCGCCTATTAGCAAAACGCCCACGGCCATAACCCTGGCTAGCCTTGTCCACCTTCCAAGTAAAGACATGCTACTCGCAGAACATTCAACCTATAAAGGTTATACCAGTCTATCAAAGTCTAGACTACACTGTAGAATATTCTTCTGACGTGATTTCAGTTCAATTCTTTTCTGTAATATCATTCTATTACAGTTCAATTCTCTTCTATGAATCTTATATTCATTTTTATACAACTACGATGTAATTTTTCAATTACAATAGAAGGATAGGATTATTTACCTCGGTAGCCCAAAATTATCCAAGTTTAATGTCGATCCCGAGCAACGCTAGCTCCTACTCCGTGCTCCAACCCGCCCAACAACCCTTAAGTTCCACGAACTTCTACTTAACACTTCAACCGACTATGAAGGTTTTCCTTAGGGTTTCGTTTAGTGGCTAAAGAAGTATAATAGTATTTTTCTGCTTTTCAGAAAGAGGGTACTTGGAAACACTACAAAGGTTTTGGGATAGAGTATTTTGGCATTATAACAATACTGGAGAAGTATTTCTATACCTGACAGGGGTGTATTTCTCAAAACCAACTAGGCAAGTGGGGTTTCTACCAAGGCCTTTCTCAGGAAGTGGCTTTGGACGAGCTCACACTAAGAGGGGAAGGATTTTTAACACTTAGAAAATATTTGTGGATGAAGAAAGTCTTCAACTTAGGGGGGGTATTTATAGGACAACCAAGGGCCAAGATCAAGCCAAGTGGTAGGCAAGTGTAGGGCTAGGATTTGGGCAAGTGTACCTTATCCATCTACCACCAAAATATCCTACCTAACCCTTGACCAAAAACAAGGCCAAGAAAAACGCCCAAATCGTCCACTTTGAGGGTGACACATGTCACCCTCCCGTTGGTCCAAAATATTTCGCCTCTCGGAAAAATCCGCAAAAATAATAAATGACATAGCCGTATTTTTCCCTTCGCAAAGTCCGGAAAACGTTTCGTCGGAAAATGACTCTTTTCGCTAGTTGTGTACAAAATTTCGGTCCTAGCCTAACTTTAAGGCTCAAACTTTTCTATGTACGTCCTCACGTACATACTCTGGAAATACGGGGTATAGCATTCTCCCCTCCTTAGAAACATTCGTCCCGAATGTTCCTTCTTAAGACAGATAACGATCAAGTTCCTCATAGCTTAACCAGTTTGCAAAGGCCGCATACGGTCCCGTATAACACGCCAGAAATACTTAAATCCAAGCCAACGAGGAATCACCCGACGATGCAAAAATAGACTAACTCTCGCTTACGTCAAAGGATACTCCTTCGCACATTCATTTCACAAAAACGACATTTCCATTTTTCAAAGACAAGTTCACTTCTTTCCTTTCGTCATACCGCTTCTCGAACACTCGAACTCTTCCTAGTACACGCACCACACTTCACCAACACTTCATACAAAACTTTGAGTCACTACCTCCAAACTTGGTCATCTTACTAGCTTCACTTTCCTCTAAGGCCATTCCCGGCCTTCACGAACCGATTCTGGTCGAACGCATCCACGAATTCATACGATGGTTACCTAAACTTGGGCCTAGCACCCTCGTGATCCTACCACCTGGCGGGACCACCTCGAACTGACCCAACCCCAAACCGGTCTACGGGTTGACCCGCAACATGGCCCCAACCCAACCCACTTAACGCATCAAGCTCTTGTTCCCCGATCCGGAACAATCTTACCTATACAGGTCATGAAAGCTACCACTTCCATTATACACCACCCAAGGAATTTTCCCACAATTACTCCACGTATACTTATACATTCTGACGAGGATCACCCGCAAAATCTTGTACTCAAGACGGTCTTACATCTAAGGTCTCAACTGTAATATTCTAAGGTTCATCATTTTCTCACCCCCAGGCTTACCCTTTTCACTAACCAGGCTTCTAAGTCACATTTTAGCACAAAGCTATCCGAACATAACACTAAACACATCATCATAACATCAATACATACAAATCTTGTTATACCCCGTAATTCCAGAGTATGTACGTGAGGGCGTACGTATAAAAAATTGAGCCTTAAAGTTGGCTAGTTTCGAAATTTGGGCACAAGTGCCAAAAAGAATCGTTTTTCGACGAAACGTTTTACTAAACTTGCGAAGGGAAAATTCCGGCTATGTCATTTATAATTTTTGCGGATTTTTCCGAGAGACGAAACATTTTGGACCAACGGAGGCGACATGTGTCACCTCACATCAAAGGACTTGTGGGCGGTTTGGACGAAAATAGGTGGCATGGTTAGGTAGGATATTTTGTGCAAGTTGTGTGGTAGATGGATAAGGTGCACATGGCTTGATCCTAGCCCTACACTTGCCTAACACTTGACTTGATCTTGGCCATTGGTTGGCCTTTTCTTGACCTATAAATACCCCTCTAAGTGATGAACTTCTTCATCCAAAAATCATTTTCCAAGTCTTGAAATCCCTTCCCCTTTTGTAGTTAAGTTCGTCCAAAGCCCCCCCCCCCCCCTTGAGTGAAGCCTTTCCCCCCTCCCCCTTTTGTAGTGCCCTAGCCGTGGGGTACCCCCCCCTAGCCTAGTTGTCTCGTATAAATAATACCCTTTTGTGGTATAGAAATACTCTATAAATATTTTTATAATGCCCAAATACCTTGCCCAAATACCTTGTAGTATTCCCAAGGTTACACTTATACAAAGCCCAGAAAATACTACTATACTTTCTTTAGCCACTAAACGAAACCATAAGGAAAAATCTTCATTGATAGTTGAAGTATTTTAGTAGAAGTTGGTTAGAACTTCTGGGTTGTTTGGAGCGGATCGAGCACTCGGAGTAGAGCTTAACGTTGCTCGTGAGCGACTTTATACTTGGATAATTTATGGGCTCATCGAGGTAAATACTATCATCCTTCTATTGTAATTGGAAATTACATACTGTAGTAGTATATAAATGAATATAAGATTCATAAGAAGAGACTTGGATCGTAATGTAAGGATATTACAAAAAGACTGAATCAAATCACTTCGAGAATATAAGTAGAAGTTAAATCAGACTTACATAGATCAGACATGAGATCGATAACCTTTATTGGTTGAATGTTTTGCAAGTAGCATGTTCTACTTAGAAGGTGGACAAGGCTAGCCGTTATAGCCGCAGCGCTTTTGCTAATAGTCGATAATCGTCGCGAGGTATGTGATTCTTCCTATACTCTTGAGCATGAAGTATTTTAAAAGAATACATATAGTACGGTAGACGACGTGTGGCAATGTCTTTTGACTTAAGCCCGAATAATATGTATATATTATATGGTAGATGTACGTGCTAACTGAATATAGTTGTACCAATGTCTTTTGACTTAAGCCCAATAATAAGAACCTTGAAATATTTTAAAAGGAATATAGATATAGTACGGTGACGACGTGTATTAACCGAATGTAGCGTTACGCAATGTCTTTTGACTTAAGCTGAATAATAAAGAGTCTTAAAGTATTTCAAAAGAATTAAGGAACCTTTTGAAAGAAGAGTAATACTTGGTTTTGAAAACATAGGAGTTATACTAGCTTTATGAGAGGTTAGGTATAACGTCTTAAGAGAGATAAAAGAATGGTTTCTTGATTTTTAGAAGTTAAGAGACTTATTCGAAAGATAAGAGACTTGACTTAATTGATTTGATATGAAGTTTGTTAACAATGTGAGACCTCATTCGTGAGTAATGAGCACGTGGTTTTAAAAGGAATAATGTTTTACCGATTTCAAAAATCGAATGTATCGACAAACCACCGCAGCGTTAATAAAGGAAAATGTATTGAATAAATGAAGTATCATTAAAACCAAGAGAAACCTCCATCCGCATGAAGCTAAGATGAGACAAAATGATATTACATTTTCTAGATCATGGCTGCTAATAAGATTGATTATGAACAAGAATAACCTACTCGCTTATGGCATATGTTACTCAATTGTTTTAAAAAGAGATTAAGACATTGAACTATGAAACTTTTCTAAAAAGAGACTTGCGTAATGAAATTAGGCAACCGAACTTTAGGAAAAGAAAGGCATTGTGTTGTCTTAAAATGGTTTAAAACTTAGAGTGTTATAACGACTTTATGGGAAGTTGGTTATAACGACTTTATGAAAACAAAGGGTTTTTATCATTGGTTTTAATGTGTAAATGGACTTTAAAAAGAGAAGTGTTTTGTCTAAAAAGAAGGCATGGTATTGCCTTAATTGGTTTTAAAAGGAAAGTATGGAAGTTGTTTTGGTTTACTTAAAAGATGTAAGTCACTCTATTTTTATACTACGGTGTCGTGACTTTTATAAAAGGAATGGATCTCTTTAAAAGGAATTTAACGACGTAGTTGTCACGACCAACCGGTTCGCGGATCGTGCCTTACCCCGCACCCTAGTGATACAACATCGAGAAAATCAGGAACATAAAGCATAAATATGAAACAAGAGACATGATAAATAAAGCAAATAGGCCAACCAAAACTACGCTTCCCAACATATATATATAAACATTTGAACGAGCATAATCCTTACACTCGCCTACAAATAAAGCTATGCACTTAAGATTTATACAACAACTGACGGACAGGGCCCCGCCATACCACGAACGATAAGAACTTACGGACTGTGGTAACATACCAAAGATAAGCCTCCGACGAAACGAGCTTCCCAAAACGCTGAAATGAGATCCTAAACGCGGATCGATAAATGATGTAGATTTCTACCTGCAGATGAACGCACTCCAAGGAGGTCGATAACAGTACCAAGTATGTGAAATCAGAAATACTATAAATGAAATCATAATAGTCTATAAAAGCAGGAGACAAGTATGATAACCAAACTACAGTACACACACATAACAGTTATATCAATTCAGGGTCTCACGCCCACAACATCAATCCTGCCCGTGGAGTACCTTCCTCACGGCAGCATGATATGATAACAACAAGACAACAATCCAAATGGAGCATACCCGCGCGCTACGATCGCGTCGGTATGTCCAAAGGGAACAAATAAGACAACATTCCAATGGAAGCATACCCGCGCGCTACGATCGCGTGTCGAGAGGTCCAGCGGAAACAATAAGACAAAGATTCCAAATGGAAGCATACCCGCGCGCCACGATCGTGTCGATATGTCCAAAGGAACAATAAGACAACAAGGCGGTAATCAAAGTGGAAGCATACCCGCGCGCTTACGATCGTGTCGATGTCCACAGCGATTAGCAAAAGTAACACTATCAATGAACGCATTGCGGAATTTCTCCGCATCACCAAGACGCCCAAATAAGTTCTCAACAAGTCAACCGACCTCCATCGAGACGCGGTAGTATAGAAACACAATTCTTGCACAACAAAGGCTATCACAACAAACATAGGCAAGTTTCACAACAACAAGCATAGGCAAGTTTCACAACAACAAGCATAGGCAAGTTTATACACAACTCGAAGTACTTTCATTTTATACCCAAGTCCGGTTTAATAAAGTTACGTCGTTAAATTCCTTTTATAAAAGTCACCCGATACGTAGTATAAAATAGAGTGACTTACATCTTTTAAGTAAACCAAAACAACTTCCATACTTTCCTTTTTAAAATCAAATTAAGGCAACACCATGCCTTCTTTTTTGACCAAAACACTTCTCTTTTTAAAGTTAAGTTACCACATTAAAACCAATGATAAAACCTTTCTTTTGTTTTCATAAGGTCGTTATAACCAACTTCCCATAAAGTCATTATAACACCTTATGTTTTAAACCATTTTAAGACAACACAATGCCTTTCTTTTCCTAAAGTTCCAGGTTTGCCTAATTTCAATTACACAAGTCTCTTTTTGAAAAGTTTCATAGTTCAATGTCTTAATCTCTTTTAAAACAATTGAGTAACATATGCCATAAAGTAGGTTATTCTTGTTCATAATCAATCTTATTAAGCAACCATGATCTAGAAAATGTAATATCGTTTTGTCTCATCTTAGCTTCTATGCAGATGGAGGTTTCTACTGGTTTTAATAATACTTAATTATTCAATACATTTTCCTTTATTAACGCCGCAGTTGGTTTGTCGATACACATTCGATTTCCAAATCAAGAAACATTATTCCTTTCAAAAACCAAGTACTCATTACTCACGAATGAGGTTTCACACAAATATCCATATTAAGTCAAGTCTCTTATCTTTTAAGAATAAGTCTCTTAACTCTAAACCATTAAACCATTCTTTTTATCTCTCTTAAGACGTTACACCTAACTTCTCATAAAGCTGGTATAACTCTTATGTTTTCAAGCCAAGTATACACTTCTTTCAAAAAGGTTTCTTAATCTTTTAGAATACTTCAAGGTTCTTTATTATCACACATCAAGTCGGTTATAAGTCAAATCAGTTATCTTTTAAAAAAACCACAAAGCATTTCTCTCTCATTTACATAGAGCTGTTATAACCAACTTCCCATAAAGCCGTTATAACACTTTATGTTTAAAAACAATCAAATACATTTAACACATGTACGTCTACCGTACTACATAGTTATACACATATCATGCTAGAACAGATAGGAAGAGGTTCACATACCTCGCGACGATTATCGACTAATAGCAAAACGCTCCAAGTACCTCAAACCGTCGAATACACTTTAAGCCAAGCAGATCACTCCACACGTAGTACTACAACCTATAGAGTCCACAAGGCGCCTATTAATATCTTTAGATCCCGACGTAGAATATTCTACGTAAAATTCAAGAAGACTCCCCGCAACAGTGTAATTCTCCTCCTCTATCGAGGCCGGCTACCAAGCCAACTAGGGGGGGGGGGGGTTTACACGTTTAACCGGACGTGTACAATTATACTTCACAATAATGCTATACAAGTCTACTGTAATACAGTCCTAAGTAATTACAGTTTAGTTCTCTTCTTAAAGTTCAGGCTTAAGTCG
Source organism: Przewalskia tangutica (assembly GCA_029844215.1). Taxonomy (NCBI): domain Eukaryota; kingdom Viridiplantae; phylum Streptophyta; class Magnoliopsida; order Solanales; family Solanaceae; genus Przewalskia; species Przewalskia tangutica. The sequence goes on along the minus strand of CM056725.1, from coordinate 41,049,279 downwards.
CAAGACATTGCCGTAAGTATTATTCAGGCTTAAGTCAAAAGACATTGCCGTAAGTATTATTCAATTCTATATATAGTATACTTCAACTATATATTCCAACAACATGTAATTTCTAATTACAATAGAAGGTCAAGAGTGTTTACCTCGATAAGCCCAAAATTATCCAAGTTATAAGGCGATCCTGAGAAAGGTTTAGCTCCTAATTGCACGCTCCGAGTGCTCCAATAAACCCTTAGAAGTTATACTCAACTTCTACTAAACACTTCAACTACTTATGAAGAGTTTTCCAAAGGGTTTCGTTTAGTGGCTAAAGGAAATATAATAGTATTTGGGCTTTTGTATAAGTGTAACCTTGGGAATACTACAAGGTATTTGGGCCAAGGTATTTGGGCATTATAACAATACTTGGAGAGTATTTCTATACCACAAAAAGGGGGGTATTTATACTAGACAACTAGGCTAGGGGGGGGGCTACCCCACGGCTAGAACACTACAAAGGGAGGAAGCTGCCAAGGGCCTTCTCAAAGGGAGGGTTTGGACGATTTTAACTCACAAAGGGGAAGAGATTTCAAGACTTGGAAAATGATTTTTGGATGAAGAAAGTTCATCAACTAAGGGGGTATTTATAGGTCAAGGAATGGCCAACCAATGGCCAAGATTCTTCCAAGTGTTAGGCAAGTGTAGGGCTAGGATTAAGCCATGTGCACCTTATCCATCTACCACACCAACTTGCACAAAATATCCTACCAACTAAAGTGCCCTTATTTCGTCCCATTGTCGTCCCTAAGCTTCCAATGTGAGGGTGACACATGTCACCCTCCCGTTGGTCCAAAATGTTACGTCTCTCGGAAAAATCCGCAAAAATTATAAATGACATAGCCGGATTTTCCCTTCGCAAGTTTAGTAAAACGTTTCGTCGAAAAACGATTCTTTTCGGCACTTGTGCCCAAATTTCGAATCTTGCCAAAACCTTAAGGCTCAAATTTAAATACGTACGCCCTACGTACATACTCTGGAAATACGGGGTATAACAGTAGTACTTTAGGGTTAAAATCCGGACTTTGACATAAAATGAAAGTACCTTGAGTTGTGTATAACTTGCCTATGCTTATTGTTGTGAAACTTGACCATGTTACGTGTGATAGCCTTGTTGTGCAAGTACTGTATTTCACTCGACTACCGGTTCATTCGGGAATGTATTTCACTCGACTACCGGTTCATCCGGGAATGTATTTCACTCGACTACCGGTTCATCCGGGAATGTATTTCACTCGACTACCGGTTCATCCGGGAATGTATTTCACTCGATTACCGGTTCATCCGGGAATGTATTTCACTCGACTACCGGTTCATGGGATGAACCGGGAATGTATCCCACACGTTTCTATACTGGGTCCATGAGATGGGCCGCGACATGTTATACGCATCACATGATTTGTACCTAGATCACGCCGGTGATAAGAAGTTCCACGCACGTGAGGATGACTTTGAGGCGTGAGTCACGACTTGACATAATCGCTTTTATGTTGTGAATCGTAGTTTGTTATCATACATGTCTCTCGCTTTATATAGGCTATTATGATTTCATTTACGATTTTACGCTTTCACATACTTGGTACTTGTTGTATTGACCTCCTTCGGCCGCGTTCATGCCGCAGTAAGTACACCTACCGCCGATCCGCGTTTAGGATCTCATTTCGTCTTGGGAAGCTCCGCCTTCGAGGCTTATCTTTGGTATGTTACCCCGAGTCCGTAGGTCCTTGTACATCTGTGGTATGGCGGGCCCCGCCCCATCATAGTTGTTGTATAAATCTTAGGTCCAGAGTAATTGTGGCAGGTGGTAAGGATTAGAATCGCTCAAATGTATATATATATATATGTGAAAGGCAACCGCTTTGGTTGTCCTATTTTCTTTCATCTTAATCCATGTCTATTTACATGTTTAAGTTTTATTTCACGGTTTTCTCGATGTTGTATCACTAGGGTGTCCGGTAAGGCACTACCACGCCCGGTTCGGTCGTGACAAAAGTGGTATCGAGCGGTTAATCCTCGTAAAGTGTCTACTGCATCGTGTCTAGTAGAGTCTTGATTATCGGTGTCAGGCACCACATCTATAATCGTGAGGCTATAGGACATTTAGGATTGGTTTCCATTTTTCTCATTCCGAGATCGTGCCTTAGAGTCAGGTGATAAGTTGGACCCTCCGACGTATTCCTTTCCTTTACCGCCATGCCTCCGCGTAAGGCAACCTGTGCCCGAATGGGCAAGGCGATGAGAGGTGTTAGTGAGATACAGAGGAGTACGAGGCGCAGCCCGGCCAAGACTGAGACAAGGCTTCCGACGGCGGTTTCGTGACGCCGCCAAAGACCAAAGCAGAGTTTAGAGTCGCGGCAGCTGGCTGAGACTACAAGACCCGAGCCTCCACCCCACACTGGAGCAGATGAGGGTACAAGGAGATGGCGCCATCGCCGGTCGTGGGCCGATATGAGGATAGCCGGATGCAGCAGCCTGGGCCCCAAAGTAGCACCCGTAGTTCACCCCGAGCGCATGGGCTTGAGGCTACGGGATTTTCTGAGATGTAACCCGCCAGAGTTTTATGGGTCGAGGCCTGAGGATGATCCGCAGGAGTTCATCCGGCAGTTACAGCGGGTCATGAGAGTGATCAAGACATCGAAGACCGAGTCAGTGGTTCTAGGTTCGCATCGGCTGCGTGATACCGCATGATCGGTTTGATTCGCGAGCCGTCCCGGGAGAGAATGCACTTCCACTATATGGGACGAGTTCTCAAAGGCATTTCTTGCACACTTCTTGCCTCCATGCATGAGAGTGCTCGCCGGCGATTTTTGACGTTAAGGCGGATCGCGACGGTTAGAGAGTACAATGTGGAGTTCGACTGTTAGCTCGGTATGTCCCCGCAGAGTAGCCGATATGGAGGATGAGTACACCGCTACGTCACCGGCTAGATGAGTACTTGGCGAGGCTTGTACGGGTGTAGCTCTTCACCGCATGGACATTGCCCGCACGCAAGCTCATGCACTAGGATGCGAGGCACGAGAGGTCGCGAAATGACCGAGATCGCCAGAAGAGGCCGTGACAGCAGGTCCTTGGTAACTTTCGAGGCGGACCGCCTCAAGCAAGAGTTAGTTATGTACTCCGCCAAGACAGAGCAGTGGTCCTCCACGCCTTCGTGACGCTCGGGGTATTCGAGCCGGGTCGAGCTCCGTGGCTTCGTTCACTGGTATACGCGAGTGTTATCCAAACAGGATTCATGTCCCCTCAGTGCACGATGTGGCAAACATCATCCCCGGAATGTCGTCTTTTATCGTGCTTGTTTCACTGCGCGCCGTGGCCATGTGACGAGAGATCGTGCTTATAGAGAGGTACGCAGCAGCGCAGCCTTACCGGATCGATGGCGTGTTCATCGCCTTCTACAACTATGCACTGCAGGCAGCCTATGATTAGAGGAGCGGTAGGTTCTGTATATCCCTAACCTCTAGAGTTTTGCATGCTTGATATGATGATCTTTTGTTGTGCTGCATGTACAGATAGCGTTGTGTTAAGTTATGAGTTAGAAAGCATGGTTAGTTGAAAGGATAATTCCTTGGGTAGTGTAAAATGGAAGTGGTAGCTTTCATGACCTGTATAGGTAAGATTGTTCCGGATCGGGAAACAAGAGCGTGATGCGTGAAGTGGGTCGGGTTGGGGCCATGTTGAGGCCAACCCGCGCCTGCTTCGAGGTGGGTCACCGGGTGGTCCCGCCAGTGGTAGGGTCACGAGGGTGCTAGGCCCAAGTTTAGATAACCATCGTATGAGTTCGTGGATATGTTCGACCGTGGCGGATCGTGAAGGCCGAATGGTCTTAAGGAGGTTGAGGCAGATGACCAAGTTCGGAGTGGTGACTCCAAAGTTTTGGGGACTAAAGCGATGATCGAAGTGTGGTACGATACTAGAAGAGTTCAAGTGTTCAAGCGGCACAACGAGTAAGGAAGGAAGAGAACGTGTGTTATTTCGTGGCGCGTGGCGTTGGCAACTTGTTAGAAGATCTTCATCGTTATCCGTCTGAGAAGGAACATTCGGACGAATGTTTCGCGAGGGGAGAATGTTATACCGTAATTCCGCAGTATGTACGTGAGGCGCACGTATAAAAATTTGAGCCTTAAAGTTGGCTAGTTTCGAAATTTGGGCAAGTGCCAAAAGAATCGCTTTTTCGACTAAACGTTTTACTAAACTTCAGAAGGGAAAATTCCGCTATGTCATTTATAATTTTTGCGGATTTTTCCGAGAGACGAACATTTTGGACCAACGGAGGGTGACATGTGTCACCTCACATCGAAGGACTTGTGGGCGGTTTGGACGAAAATAGGTGGCATGGTTAGGTAGGATATTTTGTGCAAGTTGTGGTAGATGGATAAGGTGCACATGGCTTGATCCTAGCCCTACACTTGCCTAACACTTGGCTTGATTCGCCATCGTTGACCTTTGCTTGACCTATAAATACCCTCTAAGTGATGAACTTCTTCATCCAAAAATCATTTTCCAAGTCTTGAAATCCCTTCCCTTTGTAGTTAAGTTCGCCCAAAGCCCCCTCGAGTGAAGCTCTCGCCGAGGGCCTCCCCTCCCCTTTGTAGTGCTCCTAGCCGTGGTACCCCTAGCCTAGTTGTCTCGTATAAATACCCCTTTGTGGTATAGAAATACTCTCCAAATATTGTTATAATGCCCAAATACTGCCCAAATACCTTGTAGTATTCCCAAGGTTACACTTATACAAAGCCCAGAAAATACTACTATACTTTCTTTAGCCACTAAACGAAACCCTAAGGAAAAATCTTCATTGATAGTTGAAGTATTTTAGTAGAAGTTGGTTAGAACTTCTAAGGGTTGTTTGGAGTGGATTGGAGCACTCGGAGTAGGAGCTTAACGTTGCTCAGGAGCGACTTTATACTTGGATAATTTATGGGCTCATCGAGGTAAATACTATCGCCCTTCTATCATTGTAATTGGAAATTACATATCAGAGTAGTATATAAATGAATATAAGATTCATAAGAAGAGACTTGACTGTAATGAAGGATATTACAAAAAGACTTGAATCAAATCACTTGAGAAGAATATAAGTAGAAGTTAAACCGCATTTACATAGATCAGACATGCTGATCGATAACCTTTATTGGTTGAATGTTTTGCAAGTAGCATGTGCTACTTAGAAGGTGGACAAGGCTAGCCGAGTTATAGTCGTGGAGCGTTTTGCTAATAGTCGATAATCGTCGCGAGGTATGTGATTCTTCCTATACTCTTGAGCATGAAGTATTTTAAAAGAATACATATAGTACTAGACGACGTGTGGCAATGTCTTTTGACTTAAGCCTGAATAATATGTATATATTATATGGTAGATGTACGTGTGCTAACTGAATATAGTTGTACGGCAATGTCTTTTGACTTAAGCCTGAATAATAAGAACCTTGAAATATTTTAAAAGAAATATAGATATAGTACGGTAGACGTACGTGTATTAACTGAATGTAGCGTTACGGCAATGTCTTTTGACTTAAGCCTGAATAATAAAGAGTCTTAAAGTATTTCAAAAAGAATTAAGGAACCTTTTTGAAAGAAGAGTAATACTTGGTTTTGAAAACATAAGGAGTTATACTAGCTTTATGAGAGGTTAGGTATAACGTCTTAAGAGAGATAAAAAGAATGGTTTACTGATTTTTAGAAGTTAAGAGACTTATTCTGAAAAGATAAGAGACATAACTTAATTGATTTGATATGAAGTTTGTTAACAATGTGAGACCTCATTCGTGAGTAATGAGCACGTGGTTTTTAAAAGGAATAATGTTTTACTGATTTGAAAAATCAGAATGTGTATCGACAAACCACTGCAGCGTTAATAAAGGAAAATGTATTGAATAAATGAAGTATCATTAAAACCAGTAGAAACCTCCATCTGCATAGAAGCTAAGATGAGACAAAATGATATTACATTTTATAGATCATGGCTGCTTAATAAGATTGATTATGAACAAGAATAACCTACTCGCCTATGGCATATGTTACTCATTTGTTTTAAAAAGAGATTAAGACATTGAACTATGAAACTTTTCTAAAAAGAGACTCATGTAATGAAATTAGGCAACCGAACTTTAGGGAAAAGAAAGGCATTGTGTTGTCTTAAAATGGTTTAAAACTTAGAGTGTTATAACAACTTTATGAGAAGTTGGTTATAACGACTTTATGAAAACAAAGGGTTTTTATCATTGGTTTTAATGTGGTAACTGGACTTTAAAAAGAGAAGTGTTTTGGTCTAAAAGGCATGGTATCGCCTTAATCGTTTTAAAAGGAAAGTATGGAAGTTGTTTTGGTTTACTTAAAAGATGTAAGTCACTCTATTTTTATACTACGTATCGGGTGACTTTTATAAAAGGAATGGATCTCTTTAAAAGGAATTTAACGACGTAGTACTTTAGGGTTAAAATCCGACTTTGACATAAAATGAAAGTACCTTGAGTCAGGTATAACTTGCCTATGCTTATTGTTGTGAAACTTGACCATGTTACGTGTGATAGCCTTGTTGTGCAAGCATCGTGGTTCTACTCGACCACCGGTTCACGGGATGAACCGAATGTATTTCACTCGACTACCGGCTCATCCGAATGTATTTCACTCGACTACCGGCTCATCCGAATGTATTTCACTCGACTACCGGTTCATCCGAATGTATTTCACTCGACTACCGGCTCATCCGAATGTATTTCACTCGACTACCGGCTCATCCGGAATGTATTTCACTCGACTACGGCTCATCCGAATGTATTTCATTTCGACCACGGCTCACGGGATGAACCGAATGATCCCACACGCTTTCTATACCGGGTCCATGAGATGGGCCGAGATACGTTATACGATCACATCATTTGTACCTAGATCGCAGCAGGTGAGGAAGAAGTTCCACGCATGAGGGATGACTTTGAGGCGCGAGTCCCCGACTTGACATAATCGCTTTATGTTGTGGAATCGTAGTTTGGTTATCATACATGTCTCCCGCTTTATATAAAGGCTATTATGATTTCATTTACGATTTTACGATTTCACATACTTGGTACTTGTTATCGACCTCCTTCGTGGCCGCTCATGCCGCAGAAGTACACCTACCGCCGATCCTCGCTAGGATCTCATTTCAGCCTTGGGAAGCTCCGCCTTCTGAGGCTTATCTTTGTATGTTACCCGAGTCCAGGTCCTTGTACATCTGTGGTATGGCGGCCCCGTCCCGTCATAGTTGTTGTATAAATCTTAGAAGTCTCAGAGTAATCAAGGCGTGGTGGTAAGGATTGTAATCGCTCAAATGTATATATATATATGTTGAAAGACAACCGCTTTGGTTGGCCTATTTTCTTTCATCTTAATCCATGTCTATTTACATGTTTAAGTTTTATTTCCACTGGTTTTCTCGATGTTGTATCACTAGGGTGCTCGGGTAGGCACACTGCCCGGTTCGGTCGTGACAAATCTCTGTAGGGTTAAGGATATACTGAAAATAGGCGGTTCAAAGGACCGCTAAAATCGGAACTTCCACCGCGACTCTACCGTACCGCCGCATTGAACATCCCGCTAGCTATGGAAGGTGAAGAACCCGCAATCGATCTAAGAGTTCAGGCTATCCCACCGCATACCCGGCCTGACAGCCTCGTCAAATGGCCCCGCCGGCCGCAAGTATAGCAATCCCCAAACCAAGACGACATTCCCCATGGGCTTTACCACAACGGCCACACCGAGATACGGTGGCCTCATCCGCGAGCACTTCTACTCCTCAAAATCCAAACCAGGAGCCCGACCGCCTCCCGAATATCCCAAACGCCCCGACGACGCGGGGACCACTTGCATCGCGGAGGCGCATAATCGCTTGTCGAGGCGGTCCGCCTCGAAAGTCACCAAAGGACCTCGCTGATCCGCCTCTTCTCGCCGATCTCTGGCCGTTTGCCGATCTCTCCGCCTCACATCCAAGTGCATAAGCTCAGATGCGGGCAATGTCCATGCCCTACCAAGAGCTACACCAACAACTCTCTCGCTAGGTAATCATCGAGCCTCAGAACATATCGGTGCACTCGATCCTCCATACTAGCTACTAACGCGGACGTCGCCAATGAGTCGAACTCACATTGTACTCCCGAACCGCACGCCTGCTCGCCGCAACACCAAAAATCTGTCGCCCGAGCCCTCCTCATCCGCGAGGCAAGAAATGTGCAAGAAATGTCCACGAGAACTCGCCCCATATAGCCGGAAGTGCATTCTCTCCCGACAGCTCCCACGACTTAAACTACGATCATTGCGGTATCACGCACCGACGCGAACCTAGACCACCGACTCGGTCTCCGATGCCTTGATCACTCTACGATCCGTCAGAATCGCTTGATGAACTCCCCGCGATCATCCTCGTGCCTCGACTCATAAAACTCGCGGCTACAACTCGTAAAATCCCGTAGCCTCAAACTATCTCGATCTAGGGTGAACCATCGTGCTATCGGAAGCTGCGCCCACTTATCCTCAAGTCCGCCACAATCCCGCCAATAATCGCCAACTCCTTGTAACCCTCTCATCCGCTTCCGCATCGCGGACCGAGGCTCGTGCATCGTGGTCTCGTAGAGATCGCCGCCGCTTACTCGCAGCCTCCTCATTGCCTTGCCTTCTTCGCCCGGCCGCTGCGCGAGGCATAATCGTAAAACAAAATACGCTGAGGGTCCAACTTATCACATGTTCTAAGGCACGATCTCGTAATGAGAAGAATGGAAACTAATCTTAAATGTCTCAGCCTCACGATTATAGATGTGCGCACAACACATCGATAATCAAGACTTACTGTAGACACGATCGTAGACACTTTCCGAGGACTAATCGCTCGATACCACTTTTGTCACGCCCAACCCGCCCGTGGATCGTGCCTTACCCTGCACCCTAGTGATAAAACATCAGATAAAAACCAGCTGAAATAAAAACTTAAAACATAAAATTAGATATGTATCAAGATAAAAGAAAATAGGCCAACCAAAACGGTTGCCTTTCTGCAAATATATAAATATCGACATTTGAACAGCCATAATCCTTACAACCCCGCCACACAAAGGCTGCACTCTAAGATTTTTACAACAACTATGACGGACAGTGGCCCGCCATACCCCGAATGTACAAGAACCCATGCACTGTGGTAACATACCAAAAGATAAGCCTCCGAAGGAACGGAGCTTCCTAATACAAATGTGATCCTATAAGCGGGATCGACACCATGTACCTTACTCATGCAGATGAACGCACTTCAAGGAGGTCAAGACAATGTACCAAGTATGTGAAATCAAAATATCAGAAATGAAATCATAATAGTCTATATAAAGCAGGAGACATGTATGATAACCAAACTACAGTACACACATATAAATAGTTATATCAAGTCAGGGACTTACGCCCTCCAAGTCATTACTCCAATATAACTATGGGTCTCACGCCCACAACATCAATCATGCCCGTGGAATACCTTCCTCACCGCCGACAATCTATGATATGATAACACCAAGAAGTACACCTGAACATCAGGTCCCACCTGTGTCATAAAAGACCGTACGAGAAATAATCATAACATGAAGCTGACACGTGGCAAGTGCGATAGCCTCCACCAGATCCTCCCAGCGCCACGTAGCTGACGGGGGAAAGTAACCAGGCTATGCACCAGATCACAACCGTAAGTCACGAAGCTTCATCCAAACACTGACTCGCGAAGCTGACACGTGGCAAGTGTAATAGCCTCCACCAGATCCTCCCAGCGCCACGCAGATGACGGGGGCAAGTAACCAGGCTAAGCACCAGATCACAACCGTAAGTCACGATACTTCGCCGCCGGTCGACACGTGGCAAGTGCGATAACCTATACCAGATCCACTGCGGTCACGAGTCGACGGGGCAAGTAAACAAAGCATGCACCATCACAACCGTAAGTCACGATACTTCGCCATAAATAACCATAATGGTCACATGCCCACGTAATCCATCATCGGTGTAGACATGCCCATGTAACAATAATAATCAAGCATACCCGTGGAATCTTCCACATCACGCCAGACGCCCAAGTAAGTTCTCAACAAATCAACCGGCCCTCCATCGAGAGACGCGGTAGTATAGAAACACAATTCTTGCACAACAAAGGCTATCACAACTGTCACGACCCGACCCGGGCCGCGCCTGGTGCCCTACCTGGGCACCCTGTTCAGGTACACATCAGAGAATAGCAGCGGAACGTACACAACATAACACAGGTGTAAACAATATAACAACACAGGCTAGCCGAGCAAGTGCCGCTTTCCATAATATAAACAAAGTCAAAAGTACAACTTTACAACTCGCTTTATAGCCCAACCACATACGTGAATACGCACTTAGGAATAACAACTGTATGGACAGTGGCCGCCATACCCTCGAATGTACATAATCTACAACATCGTGGTAAGATCGTACAAAAGAAAGTCAAGCCTCCGAGAACGGAGCTCCGACGCCCGATAAGCGATCCTAAGAGTGTGGATCCGCAACTCGCTTACCCTTTCTCGCAGATTAACGCACTTTCGGCGGAAGGGGTCGACACAATATGTACTAAGTATGCAAAATCGAAAGTACTGTAATTACAACATAAGTTTAATGAAGCCGAGACATGTATGATAACAAAATTACGACACAAAGGCCTTACTAACAATGAGAGTAATAATAGGTGTATACTTACAACGAAAAATAGGATGGAATCCTACTCGACTATTTCACCCGTGATAGTCCAGGACTCGCGTGAGGTACTTTCGCACGGGACTATTTCACCCGCATAAGCCCTTACGGACTCGCATTTAGGTATTCTCGTGATAGGTCGGACTCGCCCGCACGGGACTATTTCACCCGCATAAGCCCTTACAGACTCGCACGAGGTATTCCTCGTGATCGTGGTTAGCAAATCCACTAAATGTACAATGCCACAATCCCGGAATGACCAAGAACGAATAATATATCACTAGCCCAAATCCGCTATCACACATAACATAAGCTCTATCGCTTATCATACAATATATAAGCAAGTTAAGAAATCTCATAACTTCTTACTATTCTTCATGTACACTCGCTTTAGTTACTTAAGGCACTAACACGTCTCTTATGAAAATCCGAATTTAACCCAAAGTACTACGACTTCTATTCTTTAAAACAAATGACTCTTTTTAGTAGAAAACTTCCAAGATACTATTAATCCTGTATCAAGTCCAAATTACATTTCAAGGCAAGTCACAACACCCTTAGAAATAAAGTTAGGTTTCTAAATCAAGTGACTCATTTCTTATAAAACCTTAGGCAATTGATGCCTTAAAAATCAAATTGCCTTCCATTAAATCAAGTCATTTATCTTTCCATAAAGTCAATATAACCAACTCCCATAAAGTCGTTATATTCACTTTATACCTTAGTCAAGTACCATTTCCTATCCAAGGGACTTATACGTTAAAAACGACACAAGTATCACATACTTTAAAATTCTTCAAGTCCCTTATCTTTAACAAGACTTAAGACATCTTTAATACTCTCAAAGAAGTGAGTTAAATCTCCTAACTCACCCGACTTGGCATTTCATAAAACAAGTAAAGAATGTCAAAGTCTCAGACGCCTACCGCACTATGTACGCTAAACTAGTCATGCTCAAAGATAGGAAAAGTTCTACATACTCACGGTCAAACCACTTGCCAAGTACAAAGTCCCGCCGTAGTATGTCAACCTATAATATTCACAATACGCCTATTAAGGCCTTACTTCAATCGTAGAATATCATAAGTGTTAAGTCTCTATATTCTACGGAAAATCTGACAAAGACCTCCTTTGTTTTTACTTACTTTGCCACCTTTCCAAGGCCGAAATACAATAACCAAACAACCCCAATCGCTCACAATTTATGTAAGGTAATCCAATACAAATGAATAACTAAACAAAATTTCACTTGGCTCACAATTATATGTAGGTAATCCAATACAAATGAATAACTAAACACCCAATGGCTCACAATTATATGTATGTAATCCAATACAAATGAATAACAAACTAATACGACTACAAGTCCACAATCGCTACTTTGAGTTCAACAATACCAACTCTTGTCCAATTTCCATTTCAATCCAAATTTGTAGCATAACTTGATATCAAGTCGCGTTTGATTATAACAAACATAATCTTTAAGTCAATGACACGCGACGATTCTAACAACGATTAAATTGTAATTCAACTTAGTCACGGCTTACAATACATTTCCGGATTTCCAAGGCTATAATCAATCCATAATCCTTATAACCTCAATATAACAACTTCATGCTCGCAACATACAAAGCTATCAACAACAATATAAATATGTAATCTTGTAACACCTTAAAAGACAAGATTATACCTTCACGAATATGAAACCAACTCCAATCCAAGTCGCTTCCTTAGTAGTTTAGAACCTCTCCAAGACACTTCAATCCGCATTGAGACCCTTAGAACAACACCAACAATTATTCTTCAAATCTCCAAACAAAACCTAGAAAGACCGTTAGGTTTTCGCCATGACTAACCCAAAACTATCTTTTTCCAAGATGTTTCTATTGGGACTTGCTTACAATACACATAAGAACCTTGGTTTAAAGTGGGAGCTAAATGGATCACAAACAAAGATTTTCTTTTTTTTTCAGATGGAACCCGAGAGCACATAGCCTATGTTCTTCAATTTTTGTGTAAATTATTCTAAGTTAAGCTCTCCTCTACTAGTAGTAATATATGTAGCACTGGAGGGTTAGGATACAAACAAATGGTTGGTTTGGATGTAGTCTTGCTAAATATCAAGACAAAGGTGGGACCTTTGACTTAGTCAATGTTCTCATGCTACAAGTTGCAAGACTTTAGCCTTGGAAGACTTATGGTCAATGACCATATTGGCCATGCCATTTCGTCCAAGGCATGGCTAAGGGGGGGTGACACGTGTCGCCCTCCCATTCGACACGACACTACGTTTTCCGACAATTTCATAATTTCCGATAAATATTTACAAGTCTCAAATCCTTAACATTTGTGAGTTCTTACTTACGTTCTTAAGACATGTCCTGTAATTACGGGGTGTAACATTCTTCCCCCCTTAGAAACATTCGTCCCCGAATGTTCTTTCGGAGTCACACTTACAATTAGCGACATAGTTACCTTTCACAGCCCCGACATACCAAAAATGCCACTCATGGCCACATAAAAGCATTTAAGCAAAAGAAACACTTCAATTATAACCTGACAAGTAAGGGAAAATGAATTACCTGAAGGTATAGGAAATAAGTGAGGATACCTCCTCAACATGTCCTCCTCCGCTTCCCAAGTCATCTCTCCTGTTATCATTTCTCCACAGACTTTGACTAAGCTACATCCTTTGTCCGCAATCGCGACCGCGATCGAGTATCGCTATGGGACTCTCCTATCGATATAATCGACACCGAACACCGCGCACCTCACTATCTCTCTGATGTACAATCCGCATAGTCCTCACCAAAACGCCGTCCGATCGAAGGAAATGGGCTGATTTCACACCACAACAATAACCCAAATGGAGTCGTACTTCCTCTGAGTACGAGGTAACCCTGTAACAAAATCCATGTTGATCATCTCCCACTTCCAAGTCGGAACCTCAATAGACTGCAATAATCCACTGGGCCTCTGGTGCTCAACCTTAACTCGCCGGGCAATTAGGACATCAGGCAACAAAACTCGCCACGCCCTCTTCGTGCCATCCCACCAATACAAACATTCGAGGTCATGGTACATCTTGGTCGACCGGATGAATAGAATATCGAGCGCCGCAGTGCCTCAGACCACTGACGAAGTCCTGATACATCGGAACACACAACCGCCCTCAAATCTCAAGACTTCATCAGCGCTACTAAAAGACTCTTCTCCTCCCGAAGAGTCGCATCACGGCATCGCACCAACACCGGGTCCTCAACTGTCGCCTCTTCACCTCATCAACGATGGAAGACTCGCAACCTCACGAACCCGCATCTACTATCGCTTCGGATCGATCAAACGAACCCCAAGGCTCGCTAATCGGTGGATCTGACGACCATGTCCTCGCCTCTTCGCCGTACTCTCGATAGGCTCCCATCGATCTACGACTAAGGCATCAAGAATTACGCCGCTTTCCGGATGGTATGTAATATCAACATCATAGTCTTTCAAAGAACTCTAACCACCGCCTCGCCTCAAATTCAACTCCTCTCGCTCAAGATATACCTGAGGCTCTTGTGGTCTGTATAAATATCCACACGAACCCTGCATAAATAGTGTCTCCAAATCTTCAAGGCATGAATAACTTCGCCAACTCTAAGTCATGGGTAGGGTAATTCCTCTCATGCTTCAGAATCGCCGAAGCATAGGCTATAACTTTGCCGTCGCATCAAAACACACCCTAGCCCGATACCCGAGGCATCACAATAGATCACGCACCCATCTAACCCTCAGAAGAGTAAGAACTGGGCCAGTCAACCTCTCCTTCAAGAATCAAAACCCCGCCGCAAGCCTCGCCCATCAAACTTGGCCGCTTTCTCGAGTCACCCTAGTCAATCTGCCGAAATCGAAGCAATCGCTTCCACAAACCTACGATAATAACCCGCTAGTCCTAAGAAATCGCGCACTTGGCCGAGTAGTAGGCCTCGCCAAGACTTGATCGCCATCTCGCCGTATCCACGCGAACACCATCGCCCTAATAATATGCCCGGGAATGCCACCGAGGCCAACCAAAACTCACACTTGGAGAACTTGGCGACAATCGCCGGCCCGAGAATCCAAGTACGCCTCAAGTGATCTGCATGCTCCCGCCTCGTCCGTGAATACACCAGATGTCATCAATGAATACAATCACAAATGTATCCAAAATGGCTTGAACACCGCTCATCAAATCCATAAATACCACTGAGCGTTGTCAAACCGAAAGACATAACCCTAAACTCATAGTGCCCATACCGGTCCTCAATGCGCTTTGGGATGTCTCGCCTCGAACTCGAACCTGCTGATAACCACACCGCAGGTCTATCTTTGAGAAACACCTCGCACCCTGCAACTGGTCAAACAAATCATCAATCCTGGGGAGGGGGTACATATTCTTAATGGTTACCTTATTTAGCTGCCTGTAGTCAACACACATACGCAGCGTCCCATCCTTCTTCTTCACAAACAACATCGGCGCCTCCTGTGGAGATACACTAGGCCCGGATAAAGCCTTTCTCCAACAAATCTTTCACCGGTCCTTCAACTCCTCAACTCAAGAAGTGCCATCCTCGTATGGCGGAATGGAAATAGGTCGAGTGTCTGGCAATGTGTCAATACAAAACTCGATCTCCCTCTCAGGAGGGATGCCCGGAAGATCATCTAGGAACACATCTGGAAACTCCCTAACCATCGCATCGATCAAGAATCGCACCTCACCTCAGACGAATACCCGAACTGGATGATAGATGTACTTTCCGTACCATCTTCCTAGCCTTGAGGTAAGAAATAAACCTACCCTGGCGACGCCGTTGCCCTCCACTCGATAATCGCTCGCCAGAAATCGAACCGAACCAACTCGCTCCATACGGTCAACGTTGGCATAACAAGAAGCCAACCACCCATACCCATAATGACATCAAAATCACATCTCCACTCTATCAAGTTCTGCAAGTGGTCCGACGACTATAAATAAATATCGGACAACCTCTATACACCCGCCGCCTAACACCGAATCACCCATCGCGTAGCTACCTCAAACGGCTCTATCGACACCGCTTATCTCGATTCTACCCGCAATAAGAGGGACACGTAGGACAAGGTAGAACTCGGATCTATCAATGCATAAACATCACACCAAATCGGTAATGTACCGTGACGACGCCGTGGAAGCCTCCTGATCCTGGCGGCTGGCTAGAGAATATATGTGGTTCTGTGGACCGCTAGAACTAGAACCACCACCACGACCTCTACCGCGGCCTGCCGGTCCGTGAGTACCCTGCCCTCCGGGGCGCATAACCACAGAAGGATAAGAAGACCCAAGAATCGATCCCGCTGGCACGCTGTACCACCCATGCCGCCTCTAGACGGACAATCTTCTTCAAGTGGCCCACCGCCACAAGAGTAACAACCTCCCGCAGAACACGACACTCGCCGTGAGATCTATCAGACGAGCACACCGAGCGGGTGGTCTCGACGGCGAGAATCTATGCCTCCCCGAAACCTCAAGACCGAGCCCCGACCGCTTCCCGATCGACCACGATCCGACCTCCCGCCGTAAAACGCGGACGAGCACTCAGGCCGGGCCGGAAAGTGGACCCAGTCACGCGAGGCCGCCCGCCGAACCGCCCCGAGACTCGATGTCTCCGCCTCTGGGCCGCTCGTCAACTGGTCCTCCCTTTCTATCCTCTATCCTCGAGCATAGGCTCGCATCCTAGCAATGTCCATACCGGGCCAAGAGCCACCCCAAACATGTTGTAATCATACGACGGCCTAGCCCCATCACATAATGATGAACTCTATCCGCCATGCTAGCTACAATAGTGTGAGCATGCTCGCCAAGGAGTCAAACTCCAGTCAGACTCCCTACAGCCCTCCCGCTCGCAAGGTCAAAAATCTGTCTACCCGGCTCTCCTCATCTCGAGGTAAAGTGATCCATAAAGGCCTCTCAGAACTCCTCCCAAACAGCCGGAAGAACATCATCACCTCTCGAAAGCAACCACGACTCAAACTAGTTCAACGCAATATCGCGCAAACCGTAAGAGGCTAGTGTAATGCACTGCCTCTGAAGCCCTAAGGACTGCATGGTCCGTCAGAGTCGAACGAACTCCTCGCGATCCTCATCGCACTAACCATAAAACTCGTGGATGACATCCGTAAAATCCCTAATCCGCAAACCGCTTACTGGTCGCTCGCTCGCTTGCCGCTCGACTACTATATCGTCAACAATCGAACTGCTCTCGTAGTCTCTATACTCGCACCGGCCGTGGAATCGAGGCTCGCACCGAACCTCTGCAGCTACTACCGCTCTGGCCTCTAAAATCGCAGCGTGGTGAACTCGCCGACCGCTTACTACCTCGTGCATAGTCCGTGCTCGAGCCTGTAACCCTCTCGAGTACCGCTAGCGCCTCGCCGCCGCTTTGCCCTTCCGGCCTGGTAGCTTTCGTGAGGCATAGCTGTTTTATAAGAAGAGGTCGAGAGGATTCAACCTAATAAGACAACTCTATCGCACGATCTCGAGAGAGAAGAATGGAAACCAATCCTTAAATGTCTCGTAGCCTCCGATTATAGATGTGGTGCACAACACACCGATAATCAAGACTCTACTAGACACCGTCAGAGACACTTTCCGAGGACTAATCGCTCGATACCACTTTTGTCACGACCGACCCGGCCGCGATCGTGCCCTACCCAGGCACCTGCCTGTACACATCGAGAGAATAGCAATGAACATACACAACATAACACAGTGTGTAAACAATATAACAACACAAAGCAGCCGATAAGGCCGCTTCCATAATATAAACAAAGTCAAAAGTACAACTTTACAACTCGGGTTCTTACCAACCACGTATGTGAATACGCACTTAGGAATAACAATCGTGGATGGCCCCGCCATACCCTCGAATGTACATAATCTACAACATCGTGGTAAGATCGCACTAAAAGAATGTCAAGCCTCCGGAGCATGGAGCGTCCGACGTCTGAGAAGCGAGCCTAAGAGTGTGGATCCGCAACCGCTACCCTTTCCTCGCGTGAACGCAATTTCAAGAAGGGTCGATACACAATATGTACTAAGTATGCAAAACTGGAAAGTACTGTAATTACAACATAAGTTTAACAGAAAGCCGGAGACATGTATGATAACAAAATTACAGTACACAGTGCCTTACTAACAATGATAGTAATAATAGGTGTATACTTACAACGAAAAATATGATTGGAATCCTACTCCTGGGACTATTTCACCCGCATAGGTCCAGTGGACCTGCGTGAGGTATTCCTCGCATGGGACTATTTCACCCGCATAAGCCCTTACGGACTCGCATGAGGTATTCCTCGCATAGGCTGGACCCGCCCGCATGAGACTATTTCACCCGCATAAGCCCTTACAGACTCGCATGAGGTATTCCTCGCATCGTGGTTAGCAAATCCACGGAAATGTACAATGCCACAATCCCGGGGAATGACCCCGCAACGAATAATATATCACTAGCCCAAATCCGGCTATCACACATAACATAAGCTCTATCGTCTTATCATACAATATATAAGCAAGTTAAGAAATCTCATAACTTCTTACTATTCTTGTTCATGTACACTCTCGTTTTAGTTACTTAAGGCACTAACATGTCTCTTATGAAAATCCGGGAATTTAACCCAAAGTACTACGTACTTCTATTCTTTAAAACAAATGACTCTTTTTAGTAGAAAACTTCCAAGATACTATTAATCCTAGTATCAAGTCCAAATTACATTTCAAGGCAAGTCACAACACCCTTAGAAATAAAGTTAGGTTTCTAAATCAAGTGACTCATTTCTTATAAAACCTTAGGCAATTGATGCCTTAAAAATCAAATTGCCTTCCATTAAATCAAGTCATTTATCTTTCCATAAAGTCAATATAACCAACTCCCCATAAAGTCGTTATATTCACTTTATACCTTAGTCAAGTACCATTTCCTATCCAAGGGACTTATACGTTAAAAACGACACAAGTATCACATACTTTAAAATTCTTCAAGTCCCTTATCTTTAACAAGACTTAAGACATCTTTAATATTCTCAAAGAAGTGAGTTAAATCTCCTAACTCACCCGACTTGGCATTTCATAAAACAAGTAAAGAATGTCAAAGTCTTGTACGTCTACCGTACTATGTATGCGAAACTAGTCATGCTCAAAGATAGGAAAAGTTCTACATACCTCGCCGGGTCAAACCACTTGCCAAGTACAAAGTCCCGCCCGTAGTATGTCAACCTATAATATTCACAATACGTCTATTAAGGCCTTACTTCAATCGTAGAATATCATAAGTGTTAAGTCTCTATATTCTACGGAAAATCGGACAACACCTCCTTTGTTTTTACTTACTTTGCCACCTTTTCCAAGGCCGAAATACAATAACCAAACAACCCCAATTGGCTCACAATTTATAGAAGGTAATCCAATACAAATGAATAACTAAACAGCCCCAATTGGCTCACAATTATATAGAAGGTAATCCAATACAAATGAATAACTAAACAGCCCCAATTGGCTCACAATTATATAGAAGGTAATCCAATACAAATGAATAACAAACTAATACGACTACAAGTCCACAATCGACTACTTTGAGTTCAACAATACCAACTCTTGTCCAATTTCCATTTCAATCCAAATTTGTAGCATAACTTGATATCAAGTCGCATTTGATTATAACAAACATAATCTTTAAGTCAATGACATGCGACGATTCTAACAACGATTAAATTGTAATTCAACTTAGTCATGGCTTACAATACATTTCGGATTTCCAAGGCTATAATCAATCCATAATCCTTATAACCTCAATATAACAACTTCATGCTCGCAACATACAAAGCTATCAACAACAATATAAATATGTAATCTTGTAACACCTTTAAAAGACAAGATTATACCTTCACGAATATGAAACCAACTCCAATCCGAAGTCGCTCCTTAGTAGTTTAGAACCTCTCCAAGACACTTCAATCCGCTTGTTGAGACCTGTGACGCCCCGAAACCCGGGCCCGTCACTGGTGCCTTACCCCGGGCACCCTAGTGATACATACATCAGAGAAAATCAGCGGAACATAAAACATGAGTCATTAAACAAGAGATATAGTAAATAAACAAAGCAACCAAAATAGCTTGCCTTCGGATATACATAAAACACGAATAGTTTAATCTTTTACAACCCCGCCTACAACAAGATTACATGCACTTAAGATATATTAACAACTATGACGGACAGGGGCCGCCATACCCCTGAATGTACAAGAACCTACAACTCAGTGGAAACATACCAAAGATAAGCCTCCAAGGAACGGAGCTTTCCGACACGCCAAGTGAGATCCTAAGAGGGGATCCACGATCGATGTACTTACCGCGCAGATGAACGCACTCCAAGGAGGTCAAGATAACAGTACCAAGTATGTGAAATCAGAATATCGCAGCTTAAATCATAACGATCTATATAAAGCGAGAGACATGTATGATAACCAAAATACAAGACGCAACATAAAAGAGCCAAGTCGTGACTCACGCCTCAAAGTCACCACTCAAATATAACTATGGGTCTCACGCCCACCACATCCATCATGTTCGCATCATGGCCACATGCCCGAATCTCGTGACGGTAGACATGTCCATGATGCAACAATAATAACAAGGCCGCACGCCACATGCCCCGGAATCGTGACGGTAGACATGCCCATGTAACCTCAATAACAATATATCGTGGTCAACCCCGCCGCACGCCACATGCCCCTTTCAGACGGTAGACACGCCCATGTTGCGAATAACCATATATCGGTAATCAACCCGCCGCGTGGCCGCGTGCCCCGAATCTCGACGGCAGATACGCCCATGTGACATCAACAACAAGACAAGAATCAAAATGGAAACATACCCGTGGAATTCTCCATCACCGCCAAAGACGCTCCAAGTAAGTTCTCAACAAGTCAACCGCCTACCGAGAGACGCAGAATACGTAAATACCACACTTGCACAACCAAGGCTATCATCACAAGCATAGGCAAGTTTCACAACAACAAGCATAGGCAAGTTTCACAACAACAAGCATAGGCAAGTTTCACAACAACAAGCATAGGCAAGTTTCACAACAACAAGCATAGGCAAGTCTCACACAACTCAAAGTACTTTCATTTTATGCCAAAGTCCGGGTTTGTAACCCCAAAGTACTACATACGTTAAGTTCTTTTAAAAGAGATCCATTACTTTTATAAAAGTCACCCGATACCCGTAGTATTAGAATGACCAACCCACATTCCTTTTCAAAATCAAGTAACAACATTCTTTTCCTAAGTTCCAGTTTGCCTAGTTTCAATTACTCAAGCTTCTCATTTTCAAATGGTTTCATAGTTCCCAAACTTAATCACTTGATTCCTTTTTAGAACAATTGAGTAATATATGTCTCACGTGAGTAGGTTATTCTTGTTTACATCATTCTTATTACAAAGACCATGATCTAGAAAATGTAATATCATTTTGTCTCATCTTAGTTTCTATGCAGATGGAGGTTTCTACTGATTTTAATACGATACATCATTATTCAGTACATTTTCCTTTATTGACGCTGCAGTGGTCTGTCGATACACATTCTGATTTCCAAATCAAGAAACATTATCCTGTGAAATAAAACCAAGTACTCATTACTCACGAATGAGATTTCACACAAACATTCACATTAAAAACAAATAAGTTAAGTCTCTTATCTTATAAGATCAAGTCTCTTAACTTCTAACATCAGTAAACCATTTTCTTTACCTCTCTTAAGACATTATACCTAACTCCCAAAAAGCTAGTATAACTCTTTTAAAACCTTTAAAACCAAGTGTTACTCTCCTTCAAAACGATTTATAAATCTTTTTGAAATACATCAAGTTCTTTATTATAACTAGCCAGTTATAATTCACACCAGTTACCTTTTAAAACCACAAAGTATTTTCTTACCTACATAAAGCTGTTATAACCAACTCCCCATAAAGCCGTTATAACACTTTATGTTTCAAACCAATCAAATAATTTAAACACGTATGCGTCACCGTACTACATAGTTACACGCATATCATGCTAGAAGAGATAGGAAGAGGTTCACATACCTCGACGATTTATCGACAATAAGCATATTGCTCCAAGTACTATCACATTGCTAGCACTTTCCACTACTAGAGTAGAATACGCTACTCTTAGTTCTTTAACATATAAAGGTCACAAACGTCTATTAACCCCAAAACACAAGTTTCTTGTCTTTCTACGTAAAATTCGCGACTCTCCCCGCAAACAGAAATCTCCTCCTTTATCGAGGCTCGCTACCAAGCCAACGGGGGTTAACACGCCTAACCGGATGCGTACAATTCTATTACACAAGAATGCTACATAAGTCTATCAGAATACGCCCTAGGTAATTACTCGATTCTTCTTTATTATCCTTCTATGTGATTACTGTTCAATTCTTCGTTCTTCAGGCTTAAGTCAAAAGACATTGCCACAATTTTAAGTTCAGTTCTATATATAGTATACAACAACTATATATTCAACACTTATGTAATTTACAATTACAATAAGAACAAGAGTGTTACCTCGATAAGCCCAAAATTATCCAAGTATAAAGTCGATCCTGAGCAACGCTTAGCTCCTACTCCGAGCGCTCCAAACAACCCTTAGAAGTTCTAACCAACTTCTACTTACAACTTCAACAACGGGTGAAGATTTCCTTGGTTTCGTTTTTGTGGCTAAAGGAAGTATAATCGTATTTTCTGGGCTTTTGTATAAGTGTAACCTTGGGAATACTACAAGGTATTTAGGCCAAGGTATTTGGACATTATAACAATACTAGGAGAGTATTTCTATACCACAACAAGGGTATTATACGAAACGACTCACAGTGTGGGGTACCCCACGCCAAGGCACCACAAAGGGAGGAGGTGTGCTCGCCACAAGGCCTCACGAAAAGGGGGAGGAGGGGAAGCTCTGGCTAGCACAACAAGAAGGGAGGAGAGGGTTTCAAGACTTGGAAGTTTTTGGAATGGATGAAGTCTTCACACTTAGGGGGTATTTATAGCAAAACCAAAAGCCAACCAATGGCCAAGATCAAGCCATGTGCAAGGCAAGTGTAAGGCCAAGATCAAGCCAAGTGCACCCTAACCCTACTCCACAAAACACTCCACAAAACACTCCACAAAACAAGGCCAAAACAAGGCACAATTCAAGGGACCAATCGCCAAGGCCAACTGATCCCTCTGACGCCCAATCGCCCAAGTCCTCCACTTGCTAATAATGGGGTGACATACGTCACCCTCCCGCTGGTCCAAAATGTTTCGCCTCTAAAAATCCGCAAAATATAAATGACACAAGGAATTTTCTACGAAAGTCGTGGGAAACGCTTCGTCGTAAAACGACTCTAATCGGCACTGTGCCCAAAATTTCAAACATGCCTAACTTAAGGCTCAAAATTCGTGACGCACGCCCACACGCATATACCGAAATACGGTATAACATTCTTCCCCTTAGAAAGATTCGTCACGAATGTTCATTCAAGTTCTCAAAACAAGCGGCGCCAAGATAGTCTTCACCGCTATATACGCATTTAAAACAATCATGCCACACCGCCACAAAACACACGTTCACTTCTCCTTTCTCGTAGTACTCGCCACGAACACTCGAACTCGTTCTAGTATCCGTACCACACTTCACAACGCCTGCTTTCCAACCTCGAGTCACTACCTCCAAACTTGGTCATCTCACTAACCTCGATTTCTAAGGTCGTTCCGGCCTCCACGACCCGCCTCGTCGAACATATCCACCAACTCATACGATGGTCATACAAACTGGGCCTAGCATCCTCGTGACCCTACCACCGAGGGACCACCCAGAACCGACCTACCTTAATTCGGCCACGGTTGACCAGATCACGCCCTCAACCCGACCCACAATCGCCAAGCCCTTGTTCCCGACACGGAACAATCCTACCTATACAGTCATGAAAGCTACCACTTCCATTTCACACTACCCAGGACTTACCCTTTTCACTAACTGTGTTTCTAAATCATATTTTAGCACAAAGCTATCCAAACATAACACTTAACACATCATTAACATCAATACATACAAGTATCTACAGTGGTTAAGGATATACTCAAACTAGGCGGTTCAAGGACCGCTAAAATCGAACTTCCACCGCGACTTACCGTGGCCCGCAATCGCTTCTAATAGTTCATGCTATCCTACCAGCGCTACCGCCGGACAGGTCTCGTCATATGGCCTCGCTGGCGCAAGAATAACAAGCTCCTCGTACTACGACACTTCACGAAATGCGGTCTACTACATCGACCACACCGAGGTAGGGTGATCGTGATCCGCCAACACCCCTACTCCCGAACGCTCAAACACGGGAGCCTGCACCGCTTCCCGAATATCCTGCGGTCCCGGCGTCGCGGAGGACCACTGCAATGGCGAGGTACATAACTAGTCTGCCGAGGCGGTCCGCCTCGAAAGTCGCTAAAATATCCGGCCGCTCGCCTTCTTCTCACAAAGCCGTCCACCTGCCGATCTGCGCTCTCGCACCCGTGCATGAGCTCGCATGCGGCAATGTCCATGCCACCAAGAGAAACACCCGCACAACTCTCGCTAGGTAATCATCGAGCCTCAGAACATATCGGTGCACTCGATCCTCCATACTAGCTACTAATACGGAACATACCGCCAATGAGTCGAACTCACATTGTACTCCCGAATCAGACGCCTGCTCGCTCAACATCAAAAACTGTTTACCCGAGCCCTCCTCATCTCGCGAGGCAAGAAATGTGCCGAAGGCCCTCAAAACTCGTCCCAAACGGCCGGAAGTGCATTCTCTCCCGGGACAGCTCCATGAATCAAACCCGATCATGCGGTATCACGCACCGATGCGAACCTAGGACCACCGACGGTCTCCAAGCTCGATCACTCACGATCCGTCAGAATCGCTTGATGAACTCTCGCGGATCATCCTCGTGCCTCACCCGTAATCGCGGGCTACATCTCGTAAAGTCCTCGTAGCCTCAAACCGCTCGCCGGGGTGAACTACGGTGCATCTGGGCCGAATCACAGATCCTATCCTCATATCTCGCCACGACCGCCAAGAATCGCCATCTCCTTGTAACCCAACTCTTCGCCTCTGCATCGGGACCGAGGCTCAGTATCAGAGTCTCGGCAGCCATCGCCGCGCTCTAAACTCTGCTGGTCCGGCGGCGCGCTAAACCCGCCGTCGGAAGCACTGCCTCGTGTCTTGACCGCTCGCGCTCGCACTCCTCTGAATCACACTAGCGCCTCTCGGCCGCCTTGCCCTTCGGGCCCTGGTTTTCGCAGAGGCATAATCGTAAAACGAAACACGCCGAGGGGTCCAACTTACAACATGCCTCTAAGGCACGATCTCGAATGAGAAGAATGGAAACCAATCCTAAATGTCCTATAGCCTCGATTATAGATGTGGTGCACAACACACCGATAATCAAGACTCTACTAGACACGGCTCAGACACTTTCCGAGACTAATCGCTCGATACCACTTGTGACGCCCAAACCCGGGCGTCATCGTGCCTTACCCTGCACCCTAGTGATACATACATCGTAGAAAATCAGCGAACATAAAACATGAGTCATTAAACAAGAGATATAGTAAATAAACAAAGCAACCAAAATAGCTTGCCTTCAAGATATACATAAAACTCCGAATAGCTTTAATCCTTTTACAACCCCGCCACAACAAGATTCATGCACTTCTAAGATATATTAACAACTATGACGGACAGTGGCTCGCCATACCACGAATGTACAAGAACCTACAACTCAGTGGAAACATACCAAAGATAAGCCTCCAAGGAACGGAGCTTTCCGACACGCAAGTGAGATCCTAAGAGCGGATCCACGACCGATGTACTTCTACTGCGGCATGAACGCAGCCCCAAGGAGGTCGAGACAACAGTACTAAGTATGTGAAATCAGAATATCTGCGCTTAAATCATAACGATCTATATAAAGCGGGAGACATGTATGATAACCAAAATACAAGACGCAACATAAAAGTCAAGTCGTGACTCACGCCTCAAAGTCACCACTCAAATATAACTATGGGTCTCACGCCCACCACATCCATCATGTTCGCATCATGGCCACATGCCCCGGAATCGTGACGGTGTACATGTCCATGATGCAACACACAATAAGGCCGCGTGGCCACATGCCGGAATCGCGACGGTGTAGACATGCCATGTAACCTCAATAACAATATATCGTGGTCAACCCGCCGCACGGCCACATGCCCCTGGAATCTTGCGACGGTAGACACGCCCATGTTGCGGTAATAACCATATATCGGTAATCAACCCGGCCGCATGGCCGCGATGCCCTATCATCAGACGGTGTAGACATGTCCATGTGACATCAACAACAAGACAGTAATCAAAATGGAAACATACCCGTGGAATTCTCCATCACTGCCAGCACGTCCAAGTAAGTTCTCAACAAGTCAACCGGCCCTCTACCGAGAGACGCGAATACGTAAATACCACACTTGCACAACCAAGGCTATCATCACAAGCATAGGCAAGTTTCACAACAACAAGCATAGGCAAGTTTCACAACAACAAGCATAGGCAAGTTTCACAACAACAAGCATAGGCAAGTTTCACAACAACAAGCATAGGCAAGTCTCACACAACTCAAAGTACTTTCATTTTATGCCAAAGTCCGGTTTGTAACCCCAAAGTACTACATACGTTAAGTTCTTTTAAAAGAGATCCATTACTTTTATAAAAGTCACCCGATACCCGTAGTATTAGAATGACCAACCCACATTCCTTTTCAAAATCAAGTAACAACATTCTTTTCCTAAGTTCCAGTTTGCCTAGTTTCAATTACTCAAGCTTCTCATTTTCAAATGGTTTCATAGTTCCCAAACTTAATCACTTGATTCCTTTTAGAACAATTGAGTAATATATGTCTCACGCGAGAGTAGGTTATTCTTGTTTACATCATTCTTATTACAAAGACCATGATCTAGAAAATGTAATATCATTTTGTCTCATCTTAGTTTCATGCAGATGGAGGTTTCTACCGGTTTTAATACGATACATCATTATTCAAGACATTTTCCTTTATTAACGCTGCAGTTGGTCCTGTCGATACACATTACGATTTCCAAATCAAGAAACATTATCCTTTTAAATAAAACCAAGTACTCATTACTCACGAATGAGATTTCACACAAACATTCACATTAAAAACAAATAAGTTAAGTCTCTTATCTTATAAGATCAAGTCTCTTAACTTCTAACATCAAGAAACCATTTTCTTTACCTCTCTTAAGACATTATACCTAACTCCCAAAAGCTAGTATAACTCTTTTAAAACCTTTAAAACCAAGTGTTACTCTCCTTCAAAACGATTTATAAATCTTTTGAAATACATCAAGTTCTTTATTATAACTAGCCGCTTATAATTCACACCGATTACCTTTTAAAACCACAAAGTATTTTCTTACCTACATAAAGTCATATAACCAACTCCCCATAAAGCCGTTATAACACTTTATGTTTCAAACCAATCAAATACTTTAAACACATGTACGTCTACCGTACTACATAGTTACACGCATATCATGCTAGAAGAGATAGGAAGAGGTTCACATACCTCGCGACGATTTATCGACAATAAGCAAAATGCTCCAAGTACTACCACCTTGCTAGCCCTTTCCACTCCTCGAGTAGAATACGCTACTCTTAGTACTTTCACCTATAAAGGTCACAAACGTCTATTAACCCCAAAACACAAGTTTCTTGTCTTTCTACAGAAAATTCGGCAGCACCTCCCCCCCCCGCAACAGCGTAAATCTCCTCCTTTATCGAGGTCGGCTACCAAGCCAACCAGGGGGGGGGTTAACACGTCTAACCGGATGCGTACAATTCTATTACACAGTAATGCTACATAAGTCTCAGAATACATTACTAGGTAATTACAGTTCAGTTCTTCTCTTTATTATCCTTCTATGTGATTACTGTTCAATTCTTCGTTCTTCAGGCTTAAGTCAAAAGACATTGCCACAATTCTAAGTTCAGTTCTATATATAGTATACAACAACTATATATTCAACACTTATGTAATTTCCAATTACAATAGAAGGACAGTAGTGTTACCTCGATAAGCCCAAAATTATCCAAGTATAAAGTCGATCCTGAGCAACGCTTAGCTCCTACTCCGAGCGCTCCAAACAACCCTTAGAAGTTCTAACCAACTTCTACTTACAACTTCAACAACGGGTGAAGATTTCCTTAGGGTTTCGTTTTTGTGGCTAAAGGAAGTATAATCGTATTTTCTGGGCTTTTGTATAAGTGTAACCTTGGGAATACTACAAGGTATTTAGGCCAAGGTATTTGGACATTATAACAATACTAGGAGAGTATTTCTATACCACAACAAGGGGTATTATACGAAAACGACTAGGCTAGGGGGGGGGGTACCCCACGGCCAAGGCACCACAAAGGGGGAGGGGTGTGCTCTCGGCCACAAGGCCTCACGAAAAGGGGGAGGGAGGGGAAGCTCTCGGCTAGCACAACAAGAAGGGAGGAGAGGGTTTCAAGACTTGGAAGTTTTTGGAATGGATGAAGTCTTCACACTTAGGGGGTATTTATAGCAAAACCAAAAGCCAACCAATGGCCAAGATCAAGCCATGTGCAAGGCAAGTGTAAGGCCAAGATCAAGCCAAGTGCACCCTAACCCTACTCCACAAAACACTCCACAAAACACTCCACAAAACAAGGCCAAAACAAGGCACAATTCAAGGGACCAATCGGCCAAGGCCAACCGATCCCTCTTGGACGCCCAATCGTCCAAGTCCCCTCCACTTGCTACCAATGTGGGGGTGACACATGTCACCCTCCCGTTGGTCCAAAATGTTTCGTCTCTCGGAAAAATCCGCAAAAATATAAATGACACAGCCGGAATTTTCTCTACGAAAGCTGTGGAAACGTTTCGTCAGAAAACGACTCTAATCGGCACTTGTGCCCAAAATTTCGAAACATGCCTAACTTAAGGCTCAAAATTCGTACGTACGTCCACACGTACATACTCTGGAAATACGGGGTATAACAAGACCCTTAGAACAACACCAACAATTATTCTTCAAATCTCCAAACAAAACCTAGAAAGACCATTAGGTTTTCGCTTGCGACTAACCCGAAAACTATCTTTTTCCAAGATGTTTCTATTGAGACTTGCTTACAATACACATAAGAACCTTGGTTTAAAGTGGGG
Source organism: Przewalskia tangutica (assembly GCA_029844215.1). NCBI lineage: Eukaryota > Viridiplantae > Streptophyta > Magnoliopsida > Solanales > Solanaceae > Przewalskia > Przewalskia tangutica. The sequence continues at coordinate 41,020,194 of CM056725.1, read as the reverse complement.
AGCTAAATGGATCACAAACAAAGATTTTCTCTTTTTTTTTTTGTATGGAACCCGAGAGCACATAGCCTATGTTCTTCAATTTTTGTGTAAATTATTCTAAGTGTTAAGCTCTCCCTCTACTAGTAGTAATATATGTAGCACCTTGGAGGGTTAGGATACAAACAAATGGTTGGTTTGGATGTAGTCTTGCTAAATATCAAGACAAAGGTGGGACCTTTGACTTAGTCAATGTTCTCATGCTACAAGTTGCAAGACTTTAGCCTTAGAAGACTTATGGTCAATGACCATATTGGCCATGCCATTTCGTCCAAGGCATGGCTAAGGGGTGACACGTGTCGCCTCCCATTCGACACGACACTACGTTTTCCGACAATTTCATAATTTCCGATAAATTTTTACAAGTCTCAAATCCTTAACATTTGTGAGTTCTTACTTACGTTCCTAAGACATGTCCTGTAATTACGGGGTGTAACAACAACAAGCATAGGCAAGTTACACAACAACAAGCATAGGCAAGTTATACACAACTCAAGGTACTTTCATTTTATGTCAAAGTCCGGGTTTTAACCCTAAAGTACTACGTACGTTAAATTCCTTTTAAAGATCCATTTCTTTTACAAAGGTCACCCGATACCCGTAGTATAAAAATAGAGTGACTAACATTGTTAAGTAAACCAAAACACTTCCTTTTGTAAAATCAAGTAACAACATTATTTTCCAAACGTTCAAGTTTGCCTAATTTCAAATGCTCAAGTTTCTCATTTTCGAAAAGGTTTCGTAGTTCATAGTTTTAATCCTTTAAAACAATTTGAGAAACATATGCCTTATGTGTGAGTAGTTTATTCTTGTTCATAACAATCTTATTAAAGCAGTCATGATCTAGAAAATGTAATATCATTTTGTCTCATCTTAGCTTCTATGCAGATGGAGGTTTCTACTGGTTTTAATAATACTTCATTATTCAATACATTTCCCTTTATTAGCGCTGCAGTGGTTTGTTCGATATTTATTCGATTTCAAATCAAGAAACATTATTCCTTTTAAAACCAAGTACTCATTACTCACGAATGAGGTATCACACTTTTTAACAAACTTCATGTTAATTTAATTAAGTCAAGTCTCTTATCTTATAAAAATCAAATAACCATTCTTTTTATCTTTCTTAAGTCGTTATACCTAACTTCCCATAAAGCTAGTATAACTCTTAAAACTGCATTATTCTTCTTTCAAAAGGTTTCTTATCTCTTTGAAATACTTCAAGATTCTTTATTATTCAGGCTTAAGTCGAAAGACATTGCCAATAAACTACGTTCAGTTAACGCACGTACGTCTACCGTACTATATATATATATATATATACTTCAAGATTCTTTTTATTCAGGCTTAAGTCGAAGACATTGCCGATAACTACGTTCAGTTAACGCACGTACGTCTACCGTACTATATATATATATATATATATATATATATATATATATATATATATATATACTTTTAAAATATCATGCTCAAGAGTATAGGAAGAATCACATACCTCGCGACGATTATCGACTATTAGCAAAACGCTCCACGGCTATAACCCGGCTAGCCTTGTCCACCTTCCAAGTAGCACATGCTACTCGCAGAACATTCAACCTATAAATGTTATACCAGTCTATCAAAGTCTAGACTACACTGTAGAATATTCTTCTGACGTGATTTCAGTTCAATTCTTTTCTGTAATATCATTCTATTACAGTTCAATTCTCTTCTATGAATCTTATATTCATTTCTATACAACTACAGTATGTAATTTTTCAATTACAATAGAAGGATAGGATTATTTACCTCGGTAAGCCCAAAATTATCCAAGTTTAATGTCGATCCTGAGCAACGTTTAGCTCCTACTCCGGGTGCTCCAACCCGCTCCAAACAACCCTTAGAAGTTCCACGCAACTTCTACTTAACACTTCAACCGACTATGAAGGTTTTCCTTAGTGTTTCGTTTAGTGGCTAAAGGAAGTATAATAGTATTTTCCGGGCTTTTCGTAAAGAGGGTACTTGGAAACACTACAAAGGTTTTGGGATAGAGTATTTTGGCATTATAACAATACTTGGAGAAGTATTTCTATACCACAAAGGGGGGGTGTATTTCTCAAAACCAACTAGGCAAGGGGGGGGGTTTCTCGGCCGAAGGCCTTTCTCAAAGGGGAGGGGGTGGCTTTGGACGAGAGCTCACACTAAGAGGGGGGGAAGGATTTTTAACACTTAGAAAATATTTGTGGATGAAGAAAGTCTTCAACTTAGGGGGGGTATTTATAGGACAACCAAGGGCCAAGATCAAGCCAAGTGGTAGGCAAGTGTAGGGCTAGGATTTGGGCAAGTGTACCTTATCCATCTACCACCAAAATATCCTACCTAACCCTTGACCAAAAACAAGGCCAAGAAAAACGCCCAAATCGTCCACTTTGAGGGTGACACATGTCACCCTCCCGTTGGTCCAAAATATTTCGTCTCTCGGAAAAATCCGCAAAAATAATAAATGACATAGCCGTATTTTTCCCTTCGCAAAGTCCGGAAAACGTTTCGTCGGAAAACGACTCTTTTCGCTAGTTGTGTACAAAATTTCGGTCCTAGCCTAACTTTAAGGCTCAAACTTTTCTACGTACATACTCTGGAAATACGGGGTATAACATTTACGCCCGAGTTTTACGGACAATACAAGTATTATGGATTGTCGATTTGAACCGTAAAAGTTATTTTTAAAATTGACGGAATACGATAATTTTTATGGTTCGTATAAGATTATACAACCTATCCTTTTTTACATTAACATTCTCTCCAGCTTTTGTCATTCACTGGATATTTAAGTTTTTATAACGGTCCAATTAACGTCCCTTTTCCTGTGGCCTGCACTTTACGGTGCAGGATGCACCCTAGGACTTTACTCATATCTGCTATTGGTGAGCTTGATCTCATTCGGGATATCAGTCGGTTATTTTCATGATTATGGTTTATAATAGAGGTATGCAATGGTCTTATCCTGGTAATCAGTTTTGTAGACTCATGTTTTAGAGGTTTCATAGACTAAACTAGTTAGTATGCCACGTCAGTCATGTCAATATTATCTTTAGACTTATCATTTTTTATTCAGATATTTCAGCAATATTTTGTTCAGACTATATTTTTAGTATTTTGTTTCATATATTCTTAAATTATTATTAGTACATGTTTTGATGCCCATGGTGATTAGCAAGCCATGTGGTTTGCTCGATCATGTGCATTCATGCACCGAGTATCGTATTTCACTCAGGTCATGGTTCGGGGAAATACAAAACTTAGTATCAGAGCCTAGGTTTAAGTGTCTTAGAGAGTATACGAAATCGTGTCTAGTGGGGTTTCTTTTATGTATGTGAGGTGCCCATACATGTAAATAGTTCAATACCGAGACATCTAGGATTGTATCACTTCTTTCATACTCTAGATCGTGCAGTAGAGCTATACCTTCAGGATATTCTTCTAACTCGTGTGTATTGCGTATTTCAGAAAATGTCAACTAGAAGGAAATTAGATACAAGAAAAAAATGTGCTACTAATGATGCTCGTGAGGTAGTGACTATACAATGGATTATTAAATGTGGCATTGTCCTTTTCTTTAACATAATATAGTGGATTAGTGAAAGAGGTATTGCCCTTCTTATACCTTGACCTGATTTTCACAACCCTTGGATTTAGCATTATTCATCATGGCATGCTCCGCAAGATCCTTTCTCAAGGCTCACACATGTTCCGCAAGAATGTCACTTACGATCCTCCTTAGTCTTTCTTTTTTCTGTGAGCCATAGCGTCAAAGTGTGGGATGGAATGACCTGGCTATGATATCAATCTGATACAATTAAGGAGGGGTGTAAATGGGTCGGGTGTTGGTTATATTCAGGTCGACCCGAAATTGGACACAAAAGTGGGGGTTCTCGGCTTATCGGCCATCACAGAGTGTGGTGTTTGGTGGCTATTTTGGGTGGTTTTAGGGAGAATTGAGTTTAGGCATTTTATGGGATGGTAACGGGTGAGTTAAGAGTTGTTGTAGTGGTCGGGATTCATTAGTTTGATGGTAGCAAGGTCTCAAAAATAAATCAAAACAGTGAGGTCTCAGTAAGTGTTGTTTTGTGGATTGTTTGGGATCGTTGGAATTGGACGGGAAGTTGAGGGTAGTTTCGAACATTGATCTTTGTTGTGGGTATTTGCGAGGTATTGTGAGAGGTGAGGTGATCAGTATCTAGTGGTACGGGTAAAGGCTGCACATGAGTTGCGAGTAGCAACCTCGGTTAAATTATGGTGGATTTGGTTAATTGTTGAATCAGTCGATTTGGTATGAGTGAGACACGGTCGATATATGTCAAGGATAAGACATGGGGGTTTTAATGCCCGAGTCAACACCAAGATGAAGATGACAAATTTCATAAGGACTTGATCGGGGTTGCCAAGTACAAGCCCGAATATAAACCAATTAAGGGTGTCCAGAAACCTTAAGATAAACCCTAGGCATGGGCTTGGTTGGATCACAGAAGATCCAACGTCCACTTGCACCAAGGGGGTTCCTTAAGCTTGGGTTTGATTAGATCACACAAGTTCTAACCAAGACTTACACCGAAGGGACCTTATCTTTGGTTCAACTAAGTCACACAAGTCTTAGCGAAACTTACACCAAGGGGTTTGGCTCACATAAGAATCAAAGGCCCACACAAGGACCAACTAAGATAAACAACACACACGTTGAATAACTTAGCAAATGAGTAAAAATAAAGTTTATATTTCAATCAACTCTGCCATTTACAATATCTTAAATGTCCTATTTATAGTAATACATGGACCTTTAGAAGAATAATAAAAGACACAAACTACACGACCTAGGTGGGGACAAATGGGGAATACTTAGAGATCAAGGAACTTCTAGGCCATTGTGGGAACAATGGGAAAGGTTTTGGACTTACTTGGAGACAATGATGAACTCAATCTCTTTCACACCCTTTTGTGATTCCCATGTAGAAGAATGCATGAACTTGGTTGTTCCAAAAATCTCATCTTCTTTGAATGTGTTTGAAATCTTCCATTCTTTGTACTTGCTTTGATGATTATTCGTCCAACTCTTGATCTTCCCCTTGGCCGATTTCGATGCCTTCAAGTAGCCAAATTCATGAACTAGCTGGTTCATGAATTGTCTTTTAGGAAGCCTTATCTTCTAGATCATTCTTGTTCTTGCCACCTTGTCCTTAACCTTTTGACATAGTCATCCCTTGGAAGACTTTTTGGTCTAGTCACCTTATTACATGGCCTAGTCATCCTTCCTTATTACATGGCTTATTAATTGTGTCCTAAGAAGAACTAAATAGTCTGTCTTTTCATGGGTGGTGGGCAGAGAAAAAAGTCATTCATTAAACAACTAAGATAAAAGAAAAACAAATACGGTCTTCTGCCAGAACCTACATACAAAGCCGAAAAATAAACATGTTTCTCAGATCTTCATATGAAAACACCAACTCCACTCCATTATCCATGCCACATTAGACACGTAGGTGTAGATTGACAGGCCATCATTGTCACTCTTAGTAAATCACCTTTAGACTTAAGTGGAGAGTTTAAGTCCACGAGCTTTCTTGCATCAATCTCCCCTTCTTTGAAAGAATTTATCCTCAAATTCGCGTCGTATAAATGTGACGACACTTCATAAAATGTTAAACCTTCATCTTTGCCTGGAAGTTTTTCCTTGTATGAGATATTTATGAACTTGGCCAATACCCTGAAAGGGCCATACCTCAAATAGTCTTCCCATTGGATCAAGGAGTCATATGCCAAGGAATTAGGATGCGCACCCCCCAATTTCTCACTATAAGAAGACATTGTTTCTTGTTCTTGAATTAGGCCGGCACCAACTCCTCTAACATCACGTTCCATTTCAAGTAGTAGCTCATCATTCGAAATAGGGGTAGCAAATGAACTATAATTCTGGATGAAATGATGATCGAAAGAAGCCAAGACATAGAAGTCACTTTCCATCCGTACATTTGTATTCTTTTTCCAACCTTGGATAGTCCCCACTTAGGATGGATTGACACGAAGGTCCGCAGGTGCTAATTTGTGTTCTCAGACTAATGATCTGTTTTATGGCCATATCATCTTGTGCATGATGATCATGGGAGAGTTGGGGACGTTGCACAACTCAGATGGTCTCACAAGTCCTTCGTACAAATTATGCTCGATTTTGAAGGCCAATATCTTGCTAGGACGACCCGCTCTTGGCATTCGATTGTTCCTTCCTTCCATAAGTGTAGTCAAACCACACGATCCTTATACAAGCCAACAAGCCAAGCCAAACAGAACGTTCCCTTTTGTCCAAGGGCTTCACCATATAAAATTCCTTATTGTAGGTAAAAGAGTTGATTCGTGCATAATCCAATCTTTCACTAGAGAAGGCAATGGATTCCTTGTCTTGTATTGAACTGATACCAATTCTTTTAACATCACGATCAACTCCACCTCGTACCTTGGATTGATACATATGGAAATCATCGGATGATACTATGTATGATTGTGGTACCATGTGCCTGAAACCCATAGAAGAACTTGGAACATTCCACAACCCAAATGGCATCATGAGCCACTTGGATAAACCACGCGTGGATTTGAAAACCACTTTCCATTCAATTACTTTTTGGATTCTACTCAACTCATCAATGAAATTTCTTAATCTCGGCATAGGAAGCTTGCACTCCATGATGATGTTGTCGACCGCTTGTATATTAACACACGGGTGCCAAGTCTCGTCTTTTTTTGGTACCAACAAGCCAGACATTATATACATACTAGACTTCTCTTTGTTAAAGTCCTCATCTAGTGGTTCTTGTCCTTCTTGTTGCACTTTCTTAGCCTTTACCTGATTGTTCCCATAAGCTTGAAGGTTGCGTAATGAACCTCTTAGAAATAAACCAATTGAAGGTCTTCTCGACTTTTATTGTCTTATTCGCCCACGATTTTGTCCATCAATTTCTCGTTCAATCCTTGTTCAAATTTCATCATTCTTTTTCACCACAACACTTCACCAACCTCCATCCAAAATTCCATTAAACAAAACCTCCCAAAACCACCCCAACAAACTACTCAACTATCCTTACCGAGTTCCACCCTCATACCTTACTATTCCGTCCAGATTCCGCCACCTTACCACCATCCAACCACCAAGTACCGACCACCAACATATCCCACAACATGTTTAGAACACCCCCTCTAAAAGACTTAACGCGACAGCACCTTAAACAACCCGCACCCCAAACTAATACTACCTGATAAATCGTCTAATCACACCAACCCCTACTTGACTCCCAATTTCGTGTCCATCCGGTTCCAATCCAACTTCAACCAAGCTACCCACATATTCCCCTCTTTATATACATTATATTAGTATCAGAGCCATGTTTTTTTATCCTACGCCTTGACGTTATAGCTAACCTAAACGACGAACTTTAGAGGACCATAAGTGAACTTGTGACGAAACAAATGCAACTCTTGAGAAGCGATTTTGCGGAGCGTGTCATAATTAATGATGATGAGTGTCACGACCCGAACCTGGGCCCGTGACTGGTGCCTTACCCCGGGCACCCTAGTGATACAACATCAGAGTAATCAGCGGAACATAAAACACATACATGAAACAAATGAAGTACAAAACGATGTCGAGGGAAAACTTGCCTTTCGGCATATATATAAATAACAACTCTTACAAATGAGCAGTTAAATCCTTTTTACAAACCCCGCCACAACAAGATTACAAACCTCTAAGAAATGATATGACAACAACGGGACAGGCCCGCCATACCTCGAATGTAAATACCTACAACGACAGGACTATACGAAGATAAGCCTCCGAGAAACGGAGCTTTCCCAAACGCTGAACCGTGACCAAGAGCGAGGATCAACGATCGCGTGTACCTTTACTGCGGCATGAACGCACTTCGGGCGAGGTCGATAACAGTACCAAGTATGTGAAACATGAAGATATCAGAAATGAAATCATAGTAGTCTATAGAAAGCGGGAGACATGTATGATAACCAAACTACGATTCGCGATAAATAAGCGATCATGTCTAGTCGGGACTCACGCTCAAAGTCATCACTCCGATATAATAATGGGTCTCACGCCCACAACATCAATCATGCCCGTGGAATACCTTCCTCACCGGCAATCGATGATAGAAAAGCACCAAGGAATACATATGAACAGCGGTCCCACTGTGTCCAAATAAAATAAGACAGGTAAGTGCGAAGGCATAGCCGATTACTAACACCTACGATTAACAAGGTCATAAATTGTATCATGATATCTGTCTGCACCGTCACATGATCAAAGCGGTCGCCGCTCGCAATATCAAATGCGCGTCTAGCCCCGAACTCCCCGCACTCGCATAGGCCAATCTCATAGGCCCGCATGGTATAACCCGCATCGGAGGTAGCTACTCCCGCGTCGTCCTGGACTCGCATCGCGTGGCCATATGCATCGCATGACCATAAAGGCCGCACACTAACTGGAACTCTCGTAGCTCGCATAGGCCCCGGACCCGCGTGAGGTATTCTCGAATCATGGTCCTGCATCACCGAGTCTACCCCAGACGGAGGGCAGCTTAACCCCGGAACACGGTGAGTGGTATAAATACCAACATAATGCTTTATCGTTTAGACAACATAAGCACAATCAAGGGAAAATCCCTTTACACAAACATCACAGAATACTAACACACGTAGCATCCTAATATGATTACTTATCAAATCAAACACGAAGGTATTACAAGGCTATCACAAACCAATACAATCAAGTTATTCACACATAAGGTACTTCCTACTATATGATTAACGAGATCGGGTTTTTATCCCCAAAGTACTTTATACAATAACTCTTTAAAGATATGTTACTTCACAAAAACCACACAATACCCGTAGTATATGAAAATAGAGTGATTATCTTTTGAAGTAAATCAAAACACTTACCTTTGTAAAATCAAGTAACAACATTATTTTCCAAACGTCCAAGTTTGCCTAATTTCAAATGTTCACGGTTCTTATTTTAGAAAGGTTTCGTATTTCATAGTCTTATTCATTTAAGAATATAATTCTCTTTTAAACTATCTGAGAAACATAAGCCTTATATGTGAGTAGGATATTCTTGTTTATAACAATCTTATTACAGCAGCCATGATCTAGGAAATATCATTTTGTCTCATCTTAGCTTCTATGCAGATGGAAGTTTCTCGGTTTTAATAATACTTAATCACAAAACATTTCCTTTTATTACGCTGCAGTGGTTTGTCGATACACATTCTGATTTCCGAAATCAGTAAAACATTCTTAAGCCGTTATTATCTAACTTCCCATAAAGCTAGTATAACTCTTAAGTTTTCGAAAACCAAATATTACTTCTTCTTTCGAAATGATTCAAAAATCTTTGAAATACTTCAAGTTCTTTATTAACACATAACAAGCCGCTTATAGTTCAAATCGATTACCTTTTAAAACCACAAGTATTTTCTTACCAACATAAAGTCGTTATAACCAACTTCCCATAAAGCCGTTATAACACTTTATGTTTTAAACCAATCAAATACATTTAGCACATGTGACGCTCACCGTACTACATAGTTCACACATATCATGCTAGAAGAGATAGGAAGAGGTTCACATACCTCGCGACGAGTATCGACTAATAGCAAAACGCCCAAGTACTTCCAACCGCGGCTACTCCTAAGCCAAGTAGATCGCGCCATCGTAGTACTCGACCTATAAGGCCACAAGGCGCTTATTAATATTTAGATCTTATCGTAGAACATTCTACAGAAAATTAGGCAGCACCTCCCCCCCCGCAACAGCGTAAATCTTCTCCTTTATCGAGGCCGGCTACCAAGCCAACCAGGGGGTTTGCACGTCTAACCGGGCGTACGATTCTACTACACAAAGAAAGCTACACAAGTCATCAGAATACACCCCTATGTAATTACAATTCGATTTCTTCTTCGAAAGGTTTCTTATTATTCAGGCTTAAGTCAAAAGACATTGCCGATAACAACGTTCAGTTCTATATATAGTATACTTCAACTATATAATCATACAACATGTAATTTCCAATTACAATAGAGGGACAAGATATTTACCTCGATAAGCCCATAATTATCCAAGTATATGTCGATCCTAAGCAAGGTTTAGCTCCTACTCCGCGCGCTCCAAACAACCCTTAGAAGTTCTAACCAACTTCTACTTAAATACTTCAACCAACTATGAAGATTTCCTTAGGGTTTCGGTTTGAGACAAAAAGGACAAAAGGTAGTATTTCCGGGCTCTACGTATAGAGGTAACTTTTGGAATACAACAAGGTAAAGGCTAAGGTATTTTGGGCATTATAACAATACTTGGAGAGTATTTCTACACCACAAAAAAGGGGGGTATTATGAAAACAATTAGGCTAGGGGGGGGTACACTCTCGGCTAGCACCCCTAGAGGGGGTGCTCTCGCCACAAGGGAGGCCCTACCGAACTCTCTACACAAAGGGAGGGAGGAGGATTTTAACTATTAGATATATTGAGGAATGCAGGCACACGTCTTCCAAGGGGGGGGTATTTATAGCAAAACCCAAGGCCAACCAATGGCCAAGATCAAGCCATGTGCAAGGCAAGTGTAAGGCCTAGATCAAGCCAAGTGCACCCTAACCCTACTCCACCAAACATGGCACAAAACAAGCCACAAAACAAGGCCCAAAATAAGGGACCAATCGCCAAGGCCAACCAACCTTGACCGCCCACTAAACGTCCAACGAGGGTGACAAGTGTCACCTCCCGTTACCCAAAATATTTCGTCTCTCGGAAAAATCCGCAAAAATATAAATGTCATAGCCGAATTTTCCTACGAAAGTGAAACGCTTCACGAAAAACGACTCTAATCGGGTGTTGTGCACAAAGTGAAAATCGCCAAGCCTACTTAAGCTTCAAAATTTTCTACGCACGCCCCACGCATATACACCGAAATACGGGGTATAACATTCTCCCCTCCTTAGAAACATTCGTCCCGAATGTTCCTTCTAAGTCTCAAAACAAACGCGCGCCAGTATAGTCTTCACTACTATACTTACGAGAACAATCCTGTCACACATAGCCACAGAAACACCCGCGCAAATACCTCCATCCAAGTCCACGAGGAAACACCTCTAACATTACCACAAACACCTCTCTCCGGGGTCTAAAATATACTTCCTTCGCACCTTCTCCTTACAAAAGAAATGATCACATCTATGCTCGCCATATATGCTCGCTTCTCCCTTTACGCGTCGTGATGATACCACTTTTGTCACTTTGCCGCGAGGTTCTAGTGTCACTCCGGCGACCCAACAATTGGTACCGGGCTGCATGCGATCCCTGAGGCTGTCGTACACTCGAACTCTTACCACATTTCAAAGCGCTTGATTTCCAAAACTCGGGGTCACTATCTCTAACGTGGTCATCATTAACTGGGAACACTCTGGATGGATCTCCGATACTTTCCCGATCATAACAAAACGAAAGACCGGATGTACTGCCTCCTAAGTCGGATGACAAATGCTAACCTATAGGCAACCTGGCATATTCTTCACATGAACCCAAAAGGGCCCAAAGTAACTCGGGCTAAGTTCCCTTTGTTTTCCAAAACTCGTCACACCCAACCCGGGGTGGTACTTTCAAGAAGACCGACCAACTCAACTCTAAGCGTCGTCGCCGATTATCCGCACGATTTCTCTGAGCTGCCAGAACCTCTTCTAGACAAGTTTTACCCTATCCACAGTCTGCTGGAACAAGCCTGAACCAACTATCTGAATCCTGCCAACATCGAACCAATCGACCGGCGACTTACACATCCGCCCCTACCAGGCTTCATAAGGCGACATCCGAACACTGAAATGGTAACTTAAACTCTCCCTCCACAGGAGACAACAATCTACACAACTACCCCTGAAATCCACACACTGGCCCGAGGGCGAATGCGATTCTGAGACTCACCTGAGTTCTTAACCCTGCTTGGTAAAACTTCCAGAAACAAAAACAGCCGCACTCGGCTCCATGCGTCTAAGGTGAAGGTAGGCACCCCGCAGCCTTACAACCTTTTCGATTAATCAACACCGCCGAGTAAACGTCTTTGCTAAGACAAGGCGGTGACCTCTCGCCCGACTCATGGTCGAATCGTCCACGAACTCGTCTGTTGGTTAACTAAACCTGGGCCTAACACCCTCGTGACCCTACCACAAGGCGGGACCGCCATAAACTGACCCCACCACCAAACATGCCGCGGGTTGACCCGCAACGTGGCCTCAACCCGACCCGGCAACGCGCTAAACGCTAGCTCTCCGAAGGAAAACTCTCACTAATCACGTTACGAAAACCTAGCGGTCTTCTTAGCTCAACTACCCTCTTTCATGCCACACTACTCAGGGACTTATCCCGTAAACATAGCTCACGTGCACTATGCACTCCTATAAGGGTCAAACATAAACATACGTCTTTTACTCGAGATGGCCTTACCTCTAAGGTCTCTACGTATAAAACTCTAAGGCTCACACTTTTTCTATCCCCCAAATCTTACTTGGTTAACTAACCAAGATTTCTAATCACCATTTACACAATGCTATCAGAATATAACCCTTAAGGTATACTCACCTTATCACACATACTAAACCCTAGAGGGTTAAAGATCTATCTGTATCTACTGCTTCACTCCCCTTAGTCGTTCTAATCAAACCTGCCCCATAGGGCGCATAGCTAAGGAAGATGACGAACTACCCACCGATCCTGAAGGCTAAGTCCTCCCGCAAGGACACTCTTTCGACATCAGACCCTGACGGTCATAGGTACAACAAGTACCAACTAAAAGACGACATTCCACGAGATGGCGCTGCCACATCGCAACACCGAGAAAATCGAATCGGATGGCCGGAACCTTCGCGTGTGATCGTGAGCGGAAGCTCGAGCTCACCAACTCTGCATACCCCGAGCGTCACGAACCCCGCGAGGACCTTTTCAGCCGTGGATGCGCATAATCTAATCTGGCCGTGAGGCGACTCGCCGCGAGTTACCAAAGGACCTTGCTACTCGGCCTCTTGTCGCCCTGGTTAACCCGTCGACTTACGTTTTCGACTGCGTGCATAAGCCCGCATACGTGCCATGCTCAAGCCTAATCAAGAACTTACTTTGCACAACCTTCTCGTTGATATTTATCAAGACTCGCGGTACATCGGTATACTCTCCGTAGTCAAATCCATAGTTAGTAACAGGTCGCTGCTGCAATCTATATTCCTGTCCCTGGCCGGGATGAAGGTTCAAATATCATGGCGCAGAGGAATCGCCGCCGTGCTAGACTCACTGGGGCTAGTGGCGTCGCAGAACTCCCCTAAATGAAGCACCACCTCGGTGATGATCGGGCACGTGCCCTCGTAACCCTCTCAGATTTACTCGCAGCCTCCTCGCCGCCTTGTCCTCTGGGCCGGGTTGCCTACGCGAGGCATAATCAGGTGGAAAGAAATACGTTAGAGGTCCAACTTACAACACCGCTCTAAGGCACGATCTCGAGTGAGAAGAATAGAAACCAATCCTAAATATCCTATAGCCTCACGATTATTGGTGGTGCACAACACACCGATAATCAAGACTCTTCGATACGGTCGTAGACACTTTCCGAGGATTAATCGCTCACGATACCACTTTTGTCACGACCGAACTGGGCGTGGATGGTGCCTTACCGGGCACCCTAGTGATACAACATCGAGTAATCAGTGAACATAAAACACATACATGAAACAAATGAAGTACAAAACAAGAATCGAGGAAAACTTGCCTTTCGGCATATATATAAATAACAACTCTTACAAATGAGCGGTTAAATCCTTTTTACAAACCCCGCCTACAACAAGATTTACAAACCTCTAAGAAATGATATGACAACAATGGCGGACAGGCCCGCCATACCCACGAATGTAAATACCTACAACGACAGGGACTATACGAAGATAAGCCTCCGAGAAACGGAGCTTTCCCAAACGCTGAATCGTGACCCTAAGAGCGAGGATCAACGATCGCGGTACCTTTACTGCGCATGAACGCAGCCGGGCGAGGTCAAGACAACAGGTACCGAGTATGTGAAACTGAAAATACTGTAAATGAAATCATAGTAGTCTATAGAAGCAGGAGACATGTATGATAACCAAACTACAGTTCACAATAAATAAGCAGTCATGTCTAGTCAGGGACTCACGCCCTCAAAGTCATCACTCCAATATAATAATGGGTCTCACGCCCACAACATCAATCATGCCCGTGGAATACCTTCCTCACTGCCGACAGTCAATGATAGAAAAGCACCAAGGAATACATATGAACAGCAGGTCCCACCTGTGTCCAAATAAAACAGTACAGGGTAAGTACGAAGGCATAGCCGACTACTAACACCTACAAGATCTAACAAGGTCATAAATTGTATCATGATATCTGTCTGCCGTCACATGATCAAAGCCGTCGCCGCCCGCAATATCAAATGTGCGCGTCTAGCCCCGAACTCCCCGCACTCGCGTAGGCCAATCTCATAGGCGCGTGAGGTATAACCCGCATCGAGGGTAGCTACTCCCGGCATCGCCCCGACTCGCGATCCGCATGCCATATAGACCGCATGACCATAAAGGCCGCACACTAACACGGAACTCGTAGCTCGCATAGCCCCGGGACCCGCATGAGGTATTCTCGAATCATGGTCCTGCATCACCGAGTCTACCCCGCGTCGGAGGGCGCTTAACCCCGGAACACGGTGAGTGGTATAAATACCAACATAACGGTTTATCGTTTAGACAACATAAGCACAATCAAGGGAAAATCCTTTACACAAACATCACGAATACTAACACACGTAGCATCCTAATATGATTACTTATCAAATCAAACACGAAGGTATTACAAGGCTATCACAAACCAATACAATCAAGTTATTCACACATAAGGTACTTCCTACTATATGATTAACGAGATCGGGTTTTATCCCCAAAGTACTTTATACAATAACTCTTTAAAGATATGTTACTTCACAAAACCACACAATACGTAGTATATGAAAATAGAGTGATTATCTTTTGAAGTAAATCAAAACACTTACCTTTGTAAAATCAAGTAACAACATTATTTTCCAAACGTCCAAGTTTGCCTAATTTCAAATGTTCACGGTTCTTATTTTAGAAAAGTTTCAGATTTCATAGTCTTATTCATTTAAGAATATAATTCTCTTTTAAACTATCCGAGAAACATAAGCCTTATATGTGAGTAGGATATTCTTGTTTATAACAATCTTATTACAATGACATGATCTAGAAATATCATTTTGTCTCATCTTAGCTTCTATGCGGATGGAAGTTTCTCTGGTTTTAATAATACTTAATCAAAACATTTCCTTTTATTACGCTGCGGTGGTTTGTCGATACACATTCCGATTTCAAATCAAGAAACATTCTTAAGCCGTTATTATCTAACTTCCCATAAAGCTAGTATAACTCTTAAGTTTTCAAAACCAAATATTACTTCTTCTTTCAAATGATTCAAAATCTTTTGAAATACTTCAAGTTCTTTATTAACACATAACAAGCCGCTTATAGTTCAAATCAGTTACCTTTTAAAAACCACAAGTATTTTCTTACCAACATAAAGCTGTTATAACCAACTTCCCATAAAGCCGTTATAACACTTTATGTTTTAAACCAATCAAATACATTTAGCACATGTACGTCTACCGTACTACATAGTTCACACATATCATGCTAGAAGAGATAGGAAGAGGTTCACATACCTCGCGACGAGTATCGACTAATAGCAAAACGCTCCAAGTACTTCCAACCGTCGGCTACTCCTTAAGCCAAGTAGATCGCGCCATACGTAGTACTCAACCTATAAGGCCACGCGCATTAATATTTAGATCTTATCGTAGAACATTCTACGTAAAATTCGCAAAGACTCTCCCGCAACAGCGTAAATCTCCTCCTTTATCGAGGCCGGCTACCAAGCCAACCAGGGGGGGGGGGGGTTTGCACGTCTAACCGGACGTGTACGATTCTACTACACAGCAAAGCTACACAAGTCTACTGTAATACAGTCCTATGTAATTACAGTTCAGTACTCTTCTTTCGAAAAGGTTTCTTATTATTCAGGCTTAAGTCAAAAGACATTACCGATAACAACGTTCAATTCTATATATAGTATACTTCAACTATATAATCATACAACATGTAATTTCCAATTACAATAGAGGGACAAGATATTTACCTCGATAAGCCCATAATTATCCAAGTTATAATGTCGATCCTAAGCAAGGTTTAGCTCCTACTCCGTGCGCTCCAAACAACCCTTAGAAGTTCTAACCAACTTCTACTTAAATACTTCAACCAACTATGAAGATTTCCTTAGGGTTTCGGTTTGAGACAAAAAGGACAAAAGGTAGTATTTCCGGGCTCTACGTATAGAGGTAACTTTTGGAATACAACAAGGTAAAGGCTAAGGTATTTTGGGCATTATAACAATACTTGGAGAGTATTTCTACACCACAAAAAGGGGGGGTATTATGAAAACAACTAGGCTAGTGGGGTACACTCTGGCTAGCACCCTAGAGGGGGTGCTCTCACACAGCGGGAGGCCTCCGCCGAACTCTACACACAGGGGAGGGAGGAGGATTTTAACACTTAGAAATATTTAGGAATGGATGAACAAGTCTTCCAAGGGGGGGTATTTATAGCAAAACCCAAGGCCAACCAATGGCCAAGATCAAGCCATGTGCAAGGCAAGTGTAAGGCCTAGATCAAGCCAAGTGCACCCTAACCCTACTCCACCAAACATGGCACAAAACAAGCCACAAAACAAGGCCCAAAATAAGGGACCAATCGCCAAGGCCAACCAACCTTGACCGCCCCACTAAATCGCCCAATGAGGGTGACAAGTGTCACCTCCCGTTAACCCAAAATATTTCGTCTCTCGGAAAAATCCGCAAAATATAAATGTCATAGCCGGAATTTTCCTACGAAAGCGTGGAAACGTTTTCGAAAAACGACTCTAATCGGGTGTTGTGCACAAAGTGAAAATCGCCAAGCCTACTTAAGCTTCAAAATTTTCTACGCACGCCCCACGCATATACACCGGAAATACGGTATAACATTCTCCTCGCTTAGAAACATTCGCGTCGAATGTTCCTTCTAAGTCTCAAAACAAGCGCGCCAAGATAGTCTTCACTACTATACTTACGAGAACAATCACGCCACACATAGCCACGAAACACCGGCGCAAATACCTCCGTCCAAGTCCACGAGGAAACACCTCTAACATTACCACAAACACCTCTCTCCGGGGTCTAAAATATACTTCCTTCGCACCTTCTCCTTACAAAAGAAATGATCACATCTATGCTCGCCATATATGCTCGCTTCTCCCTTTACGCGTCGTGATGATACCACTTTTGTCACTTTGCCGCGAGGTTCTAGTGTCACTCCGACCCAACAATTGATGCCGGCCGCGTGCGATCCACGAGGCCGTCGTGACACTCGAACTCTTACCACATTTCAAAGCGCCGATTTCCAAAACTCGGTCACTATCTCTAACGTGGTCATCATTAATCGGGAACACTGGATGGATCTCCGATACTTTCCGATCATAACAAAGCGAAAGACCGGATGTCTTGCCTCCCTAAGTCGGATGACAAATGCTAACCTATAGGCAACTGGCATATTCTTCACATGAACCCGTGGGCCCAAAGTAACTCGGGCTAAGTTCCTTTGTTTTCCAAAACTCACACCCAACCCGGTGGTACTTTCAAGAAGACCGGCCCAACGAACTCTAGCGTCGTCGCGATTATCCGCACGATTTCTCCGAGCCGCCGAACCTCTTCTAGACAAGTTTTACCCTATCCACAAATTACCGGAACAAGCTGAACCAACTATCTGAATCACGCCAACATCGAACCAATCGACGGCGACTTACACATCCGCCCCTACCGAGCCATAAGGCGACATCCGAACACTGAAATGTTAGCTGAATCTCTCCCTCCACAGGAGACAACACTGCTAGCAACTACACCTGATATCCACAATCTGGCCCGATGGCGAATGCTATTGTGAGACTCACCTTAGTTCTTAACCGTGCCTTGTAAAACTTCCAGAAACAAAACAGCCGTACCACTGGCTCCATGTCTCCTAAGGTGAAGGTAGGCACCCTGCAGCCTTACAACCTTTACGATTAATCAACACCGCCGAGTAAGCGGTCTTTGCTAGAAGACAAGGCGGTGACCTCCTCGCCCGACCATCGGTCGAATCGTCCACGAACTCGTCTGTGGTTAACTAAACTGGCCTAACACCTCGTGACCTACCACAAGCGGGACCGCCATAAACCGACCCACCACCAAACATGCCGCGGGTTGACCCGCAACGTGGCCTCAACCCGACCGCAGACGCGCTAAACGCTAGCTCTCGAAGAAAACTCTCACTAATCACGTTACGAAAACCTGGCGGTCTTCTTAGCTCAACTACCCTCTTCGTGCCACACTACTCGGGACTTATCCCGTAACATAGCTCACGTGCACTATGCACTCCTATAAAGTCAAACATAAACATACGTCTTTTACTCGAGATGGCCTTACCTCTAAGGTCTCTACGTATAAAACTCTAAGGCTCACACTTTTCTATCCCCAAATCTTACTTGGTTAACTAACCAAGATTTCTAATCACCATTTACACAATGCTATCGAATATAACCCTTAAGGTATACTCACCTTATCACACATACTAAACCACTGAGGGTTAAAGATCTATCTGTATCTCTTCACTCCCTTAGTCGTTCTAATCAAACTCGCCCATAGGCGCATAGCTAAGGAAGATGACGAACTACCCACCGATCCTGAAGGCTAAGTCCTCCCGCAAGGACACTCTTTCGACATCGCACACGACGGTCATAGGTACAACAAGTACCGACTAAAAGCGACATTCCACGAGATGGCGCTGTCACACTGTGAACACTGAGAAAAACTGAATCCAGATGGCTGGAACCTTCGTGTGACTGTGAACCGGAAGCTCTGGAGCTCTGACCAACTCCTGCATACCCCGAACGTCCTGAACCCTGTGGAGGACCTTTCTGCACTGGTGGATGCGCATAATCTAATCTGCTGGTGAGGCGACTCGCCTCGCAAGTTACCAAAGGACCTTGCTACTCTGGCCCTCTTCTGCTGTCCTTGGTTAACCCGTCAATCTCTACGTTTCTCGGCCTACTGTGCATAAGCCCGTACACAGGCCATGCTCAAGCCTAACTGAAGAACTTACTCTTGCACAACCTTCTCGTTGATATTTATCAAGACTCGCGGTACATCGGTATACTCTCTGGTAGTCAAATCCATAGTTAGTAACAGGGTCGCCTCTTTGCAATCTATATTCCCTGTCCCCGGTCGTGGGACTGAAGGTTCAAATATCATGGCGCAGTAGGAACTGCCGCCGCCGTGCTAAACTCTGCTGGGGCTAGTGACGTCGCAGAACTCCCCAAATGAAGCACCACCCCAGGTGATGATCGGGCCTGTGCCCTCGTAACCCTCTCAGATTTACTCGCGGCTCCTCGGCCGCCTTGTCCTCTGGCGGGTTGCCTACGCGAGGCATAACGTAAGGAAAGAAATCGTTAGAGGTCCAACTTACAACACCGCTCTAAGGCACGATCTCGAGTGAGAAGAATAGAAACCAATCCTAAATATCCTATAGCCTCACGATTATTGGTGTGGTGCACAACACACCGATAATCAAGACTGCATCGATACGGGCCTGAGACACTTTCCGAGGATTAAGCGCTCGATACCACTTTTGTCACGACCGAACTGGGCGTGGATCGTGCCTTACCCCGCACCCTAGTGATACAACATCGAGTAATCAATGAACATAAAACACATACATGAAACAAATGAAGTACAAAGCGATGTCGAGGAAAACTTGCCTTTCGGCATATATATAAATAACAACTCTTACAAATGAACAGTTAAATCCTTTTTACAAACCCTGCCCACAACAGTACTACAGACCTCTAAGAAATGATATGACAACAATGGCGGACCAGGGCCCCGCCATACCCCTGAATGTAAATACCTACAACGACAGGACTATACAGATAAGCCTCGGAGAAACGGAGCTTTCCCAAACGCCAATCAGTGACCCTAAGGCGAGGATCAACGGCGGTGTACCTTTACTGCGGCGTGAACGCAGCCAAGGAGGTCGATACAACAGTACAGTATGTGAAACATGAAGATCACGTAAATGAAATCATAGTAGTCTATAGAAAGCGGAGACATGTATGATAACCAAACTACGATTCACGATAAATAAGCGATCATGTCTAGTCGGGACTCGCGCCTCAAAGTCATCACTCGATATAATAATGGGTCTCACGCCCACAACATCAATCATGCCCGTGGAATACCTTCCTCATCGCCGATCGATGATAGAAAAGCACCAAGGAATACATATGAACAGCAGTCCCACTGTGTCCAAATAAAACGATGCAGTAGGCGAGGCATAGCCGACTACTAACACCAGCGATTAACAAGGTCATAAATTGTATCATGATATCTGTCTGCACCGTCACATGATCAAAGCCGTCGCTCGCCCGCAATATCAAATGCGCGTCTAGCCTGGAACTCCCCGCACTCGCGTAGGCCAATCTCATAGGCCCGCATGAGGTATAACCCCGCGTCGAGGGTAGCTACTCCGGCGTAAATCGCCTGGACTCGCGATCGCATGGCCATATAGACCGCGTGACCATAAAGGCCGCACACTAACACGAACTCGTAGCTCGCATAGCCCGGGACCCGCATGAGGTATTCTCGAATCATGGTCCTGCATCGCTGAAGTCTACCCGTCGGAGGGCGACTTAACCCCGGAACACGGTGAGTGGTATAAATACCAACATAACGGTTTATCGTTTAGACAACATAAGCACAATCGAGGAAAATCCCTTTACACAAACATCACCGAATACTAACACACGTAGCATCCTAATATGATTACTTATCAAATCAAACACGAAGGTATTACAAGGCTATCACAAACCAATACAATCAAGTTATTCACACATAAGGTACTTCCTACTATATGATTAACGAGATCGGGTTTTTATCCCCAAAGTACTTTATACAATAACTCTTTAAAGATATGTTACTTCACAAAAACCACACAATACCCGTAGTATATGAAAATAGAGTGATTATCTTTTGAAGTAAATCAAAACACTTACCTTTGTAAAATCAAGTAACAACATTATTTTCCAAACGTCCAAGTTTGCCTAATTTCAAATGTTCACGGTTCTTATTTTAGAAAAGTTTCGTATTTCATAGTCTTATTCATTTAAGAATATAATTCTCTTTTAAACTATCTGAGAAACATAAGCCTTATATGTGAGTAGGATATTCTTGTTTATAACAATCTTATTACAGATCTAGGAAATATCATTTTGTCTCATCTTAGCTTCTATGCAGATGGAAGTTTCTACTGGTTTTAATAATACTTAATCTGTCAAAACATTTCCTTTTATTACGCTGCAGTGGTTTGTCGATACACATTCGATTTTGAAATCAAGAAACATTCTTAAGCGTTATTATCTAACTTCCCATAAAGCTAGTATAACTCTTAAGTTTTCAAAACCAAATATTAATTCTTCTTTGAAATGATTCAAAAATCTTTGAAATACTTGAAGTTCTTTATTAACACATAACAAGCCGGTTATAGTTCAAATCGATTACCTTTTAAAACCACAAGTATTTTCTTACCAACATAAAGTATTATAACCAACTTCCCATAAAGCCGTTATAACACTTTATGTTTTAAACCAATCAAATACATTTAGCACACGTATGCTCACCGTACTACATAGTTCACACATATCATGCTAGAAGAGATAGAAAGAGGTTCACATACCTCGCGGCGAGTATCGACTAATAGCAAAACGCTCAAGTACTTCCAACCGTCGGCTACTCCTAAGCCAAGTAGATCGCGCCATACGTAGTACTCAACCTATAAGGCCACAAGGCGCATTAATATTTAGATCTTATCGTAGAACATTCTACGTAAAATTCGCAGACTCTCCCGCAACGGCGTAAATCTTCTCCTTTATCGAGGCTACTACCAAGCCAACCGTGGGGTTTGCACGTCTAACCGGGCGTATGATTCTACTACACAAAGAAGCTACACAAGTCTCTGAATACGGTCTATGTAATTACGATTCAAGACTCTTCTTCGAAAAGGTTTCTTATTATTGGGCTTAAGTCAAAAGACATTGCCGATAACAACGTTCGATTATATATAGTATACTTCAACTATATAATCATACAACATGTAATTTCCAATTACAATAGAGGGACAAGATATTACCTCGATAAGCCCATAATTATCCAAGTTATAATGTCGATCCTAAGCAAGGTTTAGCTCCTACTCCGTGCGCTCCAAACAACCCTTAGAAGTTCTAACCAACTTCTACTTAAATACTTCAACCAACTATGAAGATTTCCTTAGGGTTTCGGTTTGAGACAAAAAGGACAAAAGGTAGTATTTCCGGGCTCTACGTATAGAGGTAACTTTTGGAATACAACAAGGTAAAGGCTAAGGTATTTTGGGCATTATAACAATACTTGGAGAGTATTTCTACACCACAAAAAGGGGGTATTATGAAAACAACTAGGCTAGGGGGGTAAACTCTCGGCTAGCACCCCTAGAGGGGGTGCTCTCGCACAGAGGGAGGCCTCGGCCGAACTCTACACAAAGGGAGGAGGAGGATTTTAACACTTAGAAATATTTAGGAATGGATGAACAAGTCTTCCAAGGGGGGGTATTTATAGCAAAACCCAAGGCCAACCAATGGCCAAGATCAAGCCATGTGCAAGGCAAGTGTAAGGCCTAGATCAAGCCAAGTGCACCCTAACCCTACTCCACCAAACATGGCACAAAACAAGCCACAAAACAAGGCCCAAAATAAGGGACCAATCGGCCAAGGCCAACCAACCCTTGACCGCCCACTAAACCGTCAATGAGGGTGACAAGTGTCACCTCCCGGCCCAAAATATTTCGTCTCTCGGAAAAATCCGCAAAAAATATAAATGTCATAGCCGGAATTTTCCCTACGAAAGCTGTGGAAACGTTTCGTCGAAAAACGACTCTAATCGGGTGTTGTGCACAAAGTGAAAATCGGCCAAGCCTACTTAAGCTTCAAAATTTTCTACGTACGTCCTTACGTACATACACTGGAAATACGGGGTATAACAATGAGTCCGGAGAAGAGGTTGCAGAAAACAAGCCAATGTATGAAAGGGAAGATGTTTGAGACAACCCGAGGCATGAAAGGGAAGATGATCGAAGCCTACAGTTGAAACTTCCAACCTTTGAAGGAAACCCCGGAAGAGTTTCTTGAATAGTTAAGGGCCATTGAGAGGATTTTCAAATACAAACAATATGATGACCACACAGTGTTTTAAGGTTGCTACATTGAAGTTGAAGAAATTCGCTTCTGTGTGGGATGAAAACCTTAAAACAAGCAAGAAGAGGAATGGAAAAACCAAGATTGAATCTTGGGACAAATTAAAGAAACATTTGAAGAAGAAGTTCTTGACAAGGAAATATGAACAAAACCTATACCTCAAGCTCAACAAACTTCGTCAAGGAGTTTTTAAAGTTGAGGAATTCATCCGAGAGTTCGAGAAAGTCACCATGTATTGTGACTTAGAAGAAAAGGAGACTCAAAAGATTGCTCGATTCATTGGAGGCTTGAACATGGAAATTCAAGAGAAGGTTGAAGTTGTAACATACAACACCTTTGAAGACGTATGTCATTTAACACTCAAGTTTGAAAAACAACAAAAGAAGAATACCCCAAAATCCTATGTAAAGCCCACTAGTGTTAAAGAATAGGGCGATACCTCTTTTTCTAACCCATTGTATAGCCAAGAAAGTGTGTAGAAAGATAATGGGAAGAAAGTAAAGGTTACAAGGGGATATATAGAAATAAGAAGAGGTGTTTTAAATGTCAAGGATTAGGCACCTTGCAAATGAATATCCTAACCCTCGGGTAATGACTATTGAAGAGTATCAAGAGTGGGGGAATTCATTTGCTATTGAGGAACCTAAAGTCAAGGAGGACCAAAAAAAAGATATTGATCATGCGGAGGTGGGTGATAGTTTAGTGTTGCGACGTGTGTTGAATGTTCAAATTGAAGAACAAAATGAGACACAAAGAGAGCAACTATTTTACACTATGTGCAAGGTGAATGATAAAGTGTGTAACGTGATAAAGTGTGTAAGTATTACTTAAACGTTTGATGTTGGAGACTTATCACCATACATAAAGGACGAAAATTTGAGGACAAATTCTGTAAAGAAGGAGAGATTGATAAAAACATAAATTTAAAGTTCCAACGTAACCGCGAGGTGATATGCTAGGAGTTCCAAAGATTGTCGACCATCATACGATAATATGATTATTGTGGTATGGAGTATGGAGTGGAATTGAAAAAGGACTATAAGATTCAAAAAGATAATATTTTAGCCTTTATGTAGGTCTTAGCCGAGACCACTTTCTTTTAGCTTGTTTTAAATTCCTAGATTAATTTTCTTCTAGATTAATTTCTAGGCCTTGTAACAGAATGAGATGACTAAGCAATTAATGCAATCGGATAAAGTGACTAGTCTGAAGAATAATCTAGAAAGGGAAGCTTCCATCGTACCCCAAGGAGATAATTCATGAACTAACTAGTTCATGCACTTATCTACATATATGACAGTAAAGGGTGGCCTAGAGAACATAAAGTGTTGGTCTTCTCCCTTTCCCCAAAAGGGTTGAACCCCTTCCCTCTTTCCCAATAATCGAAAGTGCTTATTTGTGTCTATCTAGTTGTTCTTCTAGAAAGTTCTTAGCACTAGTATAAATAGGACATGTAGTTGATGTAAATAGACATTGAAGTTATATGAGATATATTTGAGTTTTACTCAAACATTGCTAAGTTATTCTACTTTGTGTTGTTAATCTTAGTTTGTCCTTTTGTGGGCCAACAATCCTTTTGTTATCTGAACCTCGATCCTTTTGTAGGTCACTCTTTGGTCCTTTTATGGTCCAACCCCTCGGTGTAAGTCTAGTTAGAATTTTTGACATCTAACAATAACCAAGCCAAGGTTTTATCCGGTTACTTGGTTACGAATACGTTGAAGGTCTTCTCAACTTTCATTGTCTTATCCACCCACAATTTTGTCCATCAAATTCGTGTTTAATTGTTGTTCAAACTGTCTCATTATTTTCACCACAACACATCACAACGTTTCAGCAACCTCCACCCAAAAGGTCATTAACCAAAACCTCCCAAAACCACCCGAACACCCCAACTAACTACCCCACCATCCTTACTTAGTTCTCTGGTCGTACCTTTACGTCGGCGATTCCGCCACCTTACCACCATCCAACCACCAAGTACTGACCACTAACATATCCCACCATGTGTCTAGAACACCCCCTTAAAAAGCCTTAACCTGACACTATCCTAACCTACCGCACCCCCAATACCAACACTATTCGGTAAACTATACAAACCCACCAACCCCCACATGACTCCTAAATTCGTGTCCATCTAGTTCCAATCCAACTTCAACCAAGCTACCTGTCACGACCCGTTCCGGGGCCAGTGACTGGTGCCTTACCCGGGCACCCAAGTAGTCATACATCAGAGAAAATCATCGGAATATAAAAACAAGACATGAAACAATGTAAATTGAGACACAGTTTATCTGAGAAAAGTCGCCTTTCGGCATATATATATAAACCAAAATCTGGCAGTTACATCCCAACTGTAAAATAGGACTACAGACCTCTAAGGAAGTAAACAACTATGGCGGGACAGGGCCCCGCCATACCCTGAATGTACATATATCTACAACATCAGGGAGAACCATACCAAAAGTCGAGCCTCCGGAGAAGATGGAGCTCCTGACACCAAAGCAAAAGATCCTAAGAATGCGGATCTAGCACACCTTTCCCTTACATGCGGCATGAACGCGGCCCAGAAGGAGTCGATCTGGTACCAAGTATGTGAAAGCGTAAAGTACTTAAATGAAATCATATCATTTTAAAGCCAATTTTACAAATATGTATGAAATAACCAATGTAACGCACATAGTGCCACATCACAAACAAGAGTAACAGCAATTGGTATGCGAGGTCTTTTCTAGTGCGAATGATCGAAGCAAGGCCAATCGCCCATAGTATCATTATGCATGCCTAATCACGGACTCGTAGTCCGCATGGCCACGCTGGGCGCGTGAGGTATTCCCGCATCGAGGGTAGCTACTCCTCGGCATCGCCTGGACTCGTAGTCCGCGTGGCCACATAGACCGCATGGCCATGGACCGCACACTAACACGGAACTCTCGTAGCTCGCGTAGGTCCCCGGACGCGTGAGTATTCTCGAATCATAGTCCCGGTGCACGAGGTATACCCGCGTGGAGGCGGCAACCCCGGTATATCATGTCAAGAGGTGAGTGATGTAATACTAGCATAACGACGTATCGTTAAACAACATAAGCACAAATAAGAATAACCTCTTTACACAAACGTTTACAAGATACTAACACACATAGCGTCACAATATGTCTACTCAACAAACCATCTTCTTGTACTTTCCGGAAATCAATACAAGTCTTTTATAAACACATAAGTAAACCGTTCCTTTTATCTTTCTTAAGTCGTTATACCTAACTTCCCATAAAGCTAGTATAACTCTTAGCTTTGTTTAAAAACCAAGTATTACTCTTAACAAAATGATTCATAATTCTTTTGAAATACTTCAAGATTCTTGTTATTTAGACTCAAGTCAAAAGACGTCAAGTAAAACCATGTTCAGTTAACACACGTACGTCTACCGTACTATATATATACTTTAAAATATCATGCTCAAGAGGATAGGAAGAATCACATACCTTCTCGGCGAAATCCACCTGCCAAGTCGAATATGTCGCGCACAGAGTATCAACCTATAATAGTCAAATACGTCTATCAACGTCTAGACTACTCTGTAGGATAATCTAAGCAGAGGGTTCTCTATTCTACGGAAAATCGGGCAGCACTTCCCTACCCGATAAACTATACAAGTCTATTGTAAATACAGTCCTATGTAAGTACAGTTCAATCTTCTTTAATTCTTCTGATGTTATTTCAGTTCAATTCTCCTCTTTAATATCCTTCTATGTATTTTATACTTATTTCTATACTTCTACAGTATGTATTCTCCAATTACAATAGAAGGATAAGATTATTATTTACCTCGATAAGCCCAAAATTATCCAAGATATAAGTCGATCCTGAGCAAGGTTTAGCTCCTAATCTGTACACTCCAATCCTCTCCAAGAAACCCTTAGAAGTTTCTACACAACTTCTACTTACTACTTCAACCAACAAAGAAGTTACTCTTAGGGTTTCATTTAGTGACTATAGGAATATAAGGTAGTATTTCCGGGCTCTACGTATAGAGGTGACTTTGGAAATACTATAAGGGATTGGCTAAGGTATTTTGGGGATAATAACAATACTTGGGGAGTATTTCTACCAAGAGGGGAGGGCTTTTGCCGAGACTACTAGGAAAAGGGGGGGGGGAGGGGTGTTTCGGCTAAGCTCTTCACAAGAGGGGAGGCTTTGGACGAGAGCTTCTCCGAGGGGAAAGTTTGGAGACTTGGAAGATGATTTGTGGATGAAGAAGTCTTCAACTCAAGGGTATTTATAGGGCTTTCAAGGGCCAAGATGAAGGCAAGTGGAGGCAAGTGGAGGGTGTGGATTTGCACAAGTGCACCTATCCCTACTCCACAAATCACTCACAAACATTGACCTTGGTTTAGGCCTTAAATCGTGCCAGGTGCCTCTTTGCCGTCCACTTGAGGGTGACAAGTGTCACCCTCTCGTTGGTCCAAAATATTTCATCTCTCGGAAAAATCCATAAAAATTATAAATGACATAGCGTAATTTTCCCTACGAAGTTTTGGAAAGCGTTTCGTCGGAAAACAATTCGTTTCGTGGGTTGTGCATAAATTTTAGTCCTATGCCTAACTTTAAGGCTTAAACTTTTTATGCGTGCGCCCTTACGTGCATACTGCAAATACGGTATAAGCTGTTACCGTATTTCCGCAGTATGCACGAGGAATACGCAAAAGTTTGGCCTTAAAGTTAGCCTCGACGTTTTTTTGCACATGACTCGCTAAAAGAATCGTTTCGACTAAAGCTTCCACGGCTTTCGTAGGGAAAATTCGGCTATGCCATTACTAATTTTTGCGGATTTTTCCGAGAGCTAAACATTTTGGACCAACGGAAGCGACACGCAGCACCTCCGTGATGGACTTGAATCGTCCATTTGGACGAATTGGAGAGCCATGGCACGTTTTTTGTGCCTTGTGCACAAGTCAAGGAGTTGGTAGGATATTTGTGTATAGTTAATCCTCACCCTACACTTGCCTTGCACTTGTCTTCATCTTGGCCATTGGTTGGCCAAGGCTTGAGCTATAAATACCCCCTTAGAGATGAAGAGTTCTTCATCCACAAAGTTATCTTCAAGTCTTGAAAAAATCCTCTCCTCTCCCTTAGCCTTTCGTCCAACACCTCCCCTCGAGTGAGTTTGACCAGAGCTACCCCTAGCCTAGCGAAATCTACCCATCCTTGGTAGAAAAGTTATCTTCTAGTATTGTTATAATGCCCAAAAATACCTAGCCCAAATCCCTTAGTCCTTTGTAGAAGTTGTGAAGAACTTCTAAGGTTTCTTAGACTCTGGAGCGTACAACTTAGGAGCTAAACCTTGCTCAGTAGCGACTTTATCTAGGATATTATTGGGCTTACAGGGTAACTAATCCTAACCCTCTTTTGAATTAGAGAATACTTCTGTAGTAGTATAAGAATAAGTATAAATACTTAGAAGAATATCACGAATAGAATTGAACTATTATCACGATGAAGGGTTTAAAGATGAATAATCAAGCGTACTTACATAGATTTGTTTCATGATGAACTTATATAGCTCAGGGTAGGGAAGTCTTTGCCCGACTTTCCATAAATTGTGAACCCTCTGTTTAGAATGACCTTGAGTAGTCTTTGATAGATGTCTGTGACTATTATAGGTGACTCTCTGCGACATATTGACTTGGCGGTGGTTTTATTTGAGAAGGTATGTGATTCTTCCTAAAGCATGATATTTTACAATATATAGTACGGTAGACGTCATGTGTTAATCGAATAATAACTACGGCAATGTCCTTGACTTAAGCTGAATAATACTTATGGCAATGCCTCGGCTTAAGCTGAATAATACTTACGGCAATGCCTCAACTTAAGCTTTGAATAACAAAGAATCAAAGCATTTCAAAGAAAGTGAATCATTTTAACAGAAGATAAATATTTGGTTTTAAAACAAAAGCTTAAGAGTTATACTAGCTTTATGAGAAGTTAGGTCTAACCACTTAAGAAAGATAAAAAGGCTGTTTACTTGTTTGTTTATAAAAGCCTTGTATTGATTTCTGTTAAGTGTAATAAGATTTGTGTGATAAGTAGACATATTATGATGCTACAGGTTAGTGTCTTGAAATCTTTGTGTAAGGGGTCATTCTTCTTTGTGCTTACGTTGCTAACCGGTAAGTCCGTTGTCTTGTTATTGTATCACCTACCCCTCGATCGTTATCAGAGGGCTTGCCCGCGATCTTGGTCTATACGGCTATGCGGTCTGTGAGACTATGCGAGCAGCGGTATGCTCGGATTGATCATTCGGGTGTTTAGCCTGATGCGGGATTCTATGCGGTCTGTTGAGACTATGCGGTCTTTTGAGGCTATGCGGTGCGGGAGCCTAGGCGGATCTGGGGTTAGCTGCCCCGATGCGAGAATACCTCATGCGGTGCATGTGTGACCTATGCGAGCTGCGGAAGTCGAGGACTAGGCACGCAGAATGATACTATGGGCGATTGGCCTTGCTTCGATCATTCGCGGCCTAGAATAGACACATTCTGATTTTCCTATTCTTGTTGTTGTTTGTGATGTGGCACTATGTGCAATTGAGCGGATTGTATTTGTGAAAAGGTTTTCAATACTTTGATTTCATTTGATGCTTTATAGTTTCACATACTTGGTACTGTTGTCTTGACCTCGCCCGAGGCTGCGTTCATGCCGCAGTAAAGGCAGCGAGTGCTAGATCCGCATCCTTAGGATCTTTTGCGTTGGTGTCAGGAGCTCCATCTTCTCCGGAGGCTCTACTTTTGGGTATGATCTCCCTGTTGTATATAGTTTCGTACAGTCAGGGTATGGCGGGGCCCTGTCCGCCATAGTTGTATATTTCCTTAGAAGTCTGTAGTCATGTTATGCGATTTGGGATGTAATTCTGAACCATGATTATTTATATATCTTAGAAAGCGACGTTATCTTACATAAGCGTGTCTTATTTTATAAAGCTGTTTCTGTCTTGTTTTATATTTCCATTGGTTACTCGATGTATGGCTACTTGGGTGCCGGTAAGGCACGATCCACGGGCCGGGCAGTCGTGACAAAAGTGGTATCGAGCGATTAATCCTCGGAAAGTGTCTGAATCGTATCTAGTAGAGTCTTGATTATCGGTGTGTTGTGCACCACACCAATAATCAGGAGGCTATAGGATATTTAGGATTGGTTTCCATTCTTCATTCTGAGATCGTGCTTTAGAGCTGTGTTATAGGTTGGACCCCTCTAACGTATTCCTTTCCTGTAACAGTTATGCCTCCACGTAAGGCAACCCGGCCGTAAGGGCAAGCGTGAGGCGCTAGCAGACACCCAGAGTTACGAGGCTCGTGCCCGGTCTATACGAGACGGCGAGTTCTATGACGCCGCCGGCCCCAGCAGAGACCACAGTACCCACACCTCTGTCCCGCGGCACGGGCGGAGGTTAGGGTACAAGGAGATAACCGGCTATTGGCTAAAGTTGTGGCCGTCTGAGAGAGGCTGGATCACGGCGGTTCGGCTCGGCTCGATCGCGCCCATAGTGCACCGAGGCGAATAGTTTGAGACTACGGATTTCCTTAGTTGTAGCCCTCCGAGTTTCTGGTCGAGGCGGAGGATGATCCGCAGAGTTCATCCGTCACCGCAGAGGATTATGCGGGTGATCGTGGCTTGAGGCGAGTGCGTGACATTCGGTTCGCGTCGGCTGCGTGATACCGCGATCGATTGGTTTGATTCATGGGAGCTTTCCGGGAGAGCATGCACCTCAGCAGTATGGGATGAGTTTTGAGGCTTTTCTCACACACTTCTTGCCTCCGCAGATGAGGAGGGCACGAGTGATAGATTCTTGTTCTTTGAGACAGGAGGGCCTTGCGGTGAGAGTACAATGTCGAGTTTGATTCTTTGGCTCGATATGTCCCTGCACTGGTAGCAGAGATGGAGGACCGGGTGCATCGCTATGTCACTGGGCTAGATGATTACATGGCCAAGTCTTGTGCGGGTGTGTCCCTTCAGCCAGGCATGGACATAACCCGTATGCAGGCTCATGCACTGGGATGCGAGGCGTAGAGACCGTCGGGTAAGCGATATCAGCGAGAAGAAGGCGAGACGGCGGTTCTTTTGGTGGTTCGGGGTGGCGGCATCGGCGAAGTCCAGATTTGCACCACGGCCAGCGCGAGCGCTCTACCTCATTCGGTGCAGCCCGAGCGTGGCGGTCGGGGCCCGGGACTTGATTTCTGAGGTGCGAGTGCTAACCGTTCGAGGTCTGCTCAGTGTGCCCGTTGTGGTAGATACCATTACGGGGCGTACTCAGGGAACTGCTATACTTGTGGCGGCAGGTCATTTCGCGAAGTTTGTCAGACCGGAGCGGCGGTAGTAGGGCCCGATCTACGAGTGCATTGCGCTTCTTCATCCCCGACGATTACTCGCCCGGAGCAAGGTACTCATGGACCAGCGGGTCGCGAGAGGTCGTGGCGCGGGTCCCGGTCTAGCGGTCCTCGAGAACCGCATTTATGCTTTGTCGGTAAGCGGATCGGAGGCCTCACCGATGTCGTCACGAGTACCTTATCGGTTTACGGGTTTGATGTGTATGCTTTGATAGATCCGGTTCTACTACATCTATATATCTCCCCTTGTTGCTAGTAGGATAGGGATAGAGCACGAGTCCATAGACCGCTTCGAGGTAGCTACGCGATGGGTGATTCGGTGGTAGCTCGGCGGGTATATAGAGCTTGTCTGTGACCATTTACGATCGTCGGACCACTGGCCGACTTGATAGAGTTGGAGATGATTGACTTCGACGTGATCATGGGGATGGATTGGCTAGCTTCTTTCTATGCCAATGTAGGCTGCAGAGAGAAGTAGTCTGATTCGATTTCTGAGGGCCGGTTGTTGAGTGGGTGGGAGCACGGTATCGCAGAGGTAGGTTTATTTCCTACCTCGAGGCTAGGAAGATAATGCAGAAGGGTATATCTACCATCTCGTTCGGGTGTTTGATACTGAAACTGCGGTACCAGATTTTCCGTCAGTTCCAGTGGTCAAAGAGTTCCCAGACGTATTTCCAGACGACCTCCCGGGTATCCCTCCTGAGAGGGAGATTGAGTTTTGTATTGACATATTGCGGACACTCGGCTATTTCCATTCCGCCATCTGAGAATGGCACTGCCGAGTTGAGAGAGTTGAAGGATCGGCTTAGGGATTTCTTTGGAGAAGGGCTTCATCGGGCCTAGTGTTTCTCGCAGGGCGCCCGGTATTGTTCGTGAAGAAGAAGGGCGGGGCGCTGCGCGTGTGTTGATTCTGAGCGGTGAACAAAGTGACCATTAAACGAATACCCCCTTCCTGTGATTGATGATTTGTTCGACCCGATTGCGAGCGCGAGATGTTTCTCCAAGATTGATCTGCGTTGGGCTATCATCGAGTTCGTGTCGAGAGAGGTGGATGTCCCAGATCGCATTCGGACGATGCGGGCATTATGAGTTCAGGTCATGTCTTTTGGGTTGACGATGCTCGGTGGTATTCATGGATTTGATGAACCGAGTGTTCAAACCATTTTGGACACGTTTGTGATAGTGTTCATTGATGATATCTTGGTTTATTCTCGCTCGAGCGAGGAGCATGCGGAGCATTTGAGGCGATCTTGTGATTCTCGAGACCAGCGATTATGCGCCAAGTTTTCCAAATGTGAGTTTTGGTTGACTTGATGGCGTTTCTTGGGCATATTGTCGGGTGATGGCATTCAGTGGATACGCCAAGATCGAGGCGATCGAGGACTTGGCCTAGACCTACTACTCGGCAGAGGTTCGCGATTTTACGGGCCTTGCAGGATATTATCGGCGATTCGTGGAGAAGTTTGCTTATCTGCACCATTGACTAGGGTGACTCGTAAGGCGGCCAAGTTTGATGGACTGATGCTTGTGGCGGGGTTTCGATTCTTGAAAAGAGGCGACGCCCCGTTCTTACTCTTCCGGAGGTCGGATGGTTATGTCGTGTATTGTGATCGTCGGGCATCGGGTTGGGATGTGTGTTGATGCAGCATGGCGAGTTATAGCATATGCATCCGACGGTGAAGAAACACGAGAGGAACTACCCCACCCATGATTTGGAGTTGGCGGTGTGATTCACGCTTTGAAGATCCGGAGGCACTATTTGTATGGGGTTCACGTGGATATTTATACTGAGACCACAAGAGCCTCGGTATATCTTCACCGGAGGAGGTGAACTTACGGCGAGGCGGTGGTTAGAGTTGCTTAAGGATTACGATGTTGATATCTGTACCACGGGAAGGCCAATGTTGTGGCGAGAGGCTCTTAGTCGTAGGTCGATGGGAGCCTATCGGATGTGCGGCAGAGGAGGGACATGGTTCGTGATTTGCATCGATTAGCGAGCCTTGGTGTCCGTTTGATTGATTCCGATAGTAGTGGGGTTAAAGTTCGTGAGGTTGCGAGTCTTCCATCGTCGAGGAGGTGAAGAGGCAACGATTCGAGGATCGGCTTTGATTCGATATCGTGATACAACTCTTCGTCGAGCAAGGGTCCTTTTGAGGTAGCACGATGGGGTGCTAAGGTTTGAGGCGGTGTGTGTTCGGATGTTTCAGGACTTGGCGAGTTCTTGGGAAGCACACACAGCGGCGTTACTCTATCCATCCGGTCGACCAAGATGTACCACGACCTTAGATCGTGTATTGGTGGGATGGCTTGAAGAGGGCGTTGCGAGTTCGTAGCTCGGTGCCACTTGTTGTCGGCGGTGAAGGTAGAGCACCGGAGGCACGGTGGTTTGTTGCGGCGATAGAGATCCCGACACGGAAGTGGGAGGTAATCAACATGGACTTCATCACGGGATTACCTCGCTTTCGGAGGAGACATGATTCTATTTGGGTTATCGTCGACGGTGACGAAATCAGCCCACTTTCTTCCGTCCGGACGACTTTTTGGTGAGGATTATGCGGACTTTACATCCGAAGATCGTCGGTGCATGGAGTCCCTATTTTGATCATATCGATGCAGGAGCCCGGTTCGGCTAACTTGGAGGTCCTTCCGAGAGGGTTTAGGGGCAGTGAGCTTTGAAATCGCATTTCATCCACGAGCAGACGGACAGCGAGCGCACTATCCGCACTCTTGAGGATATCTTTGCGAGCACGTGTTATTGACCGATGGTAGTTGGGAGGATCATTTGCCTCTAGTTGAGTTTGCGTATAATAATAGCTACCACTCCAAGTATTCGATGGCGCCTTATGAGGCCTTGTATGGGAGGAAGTGCGGTCGCCTATAGGTTGGTTCGATGTGGGCGAGTGCGGCTAGTGGGACGGTTGGTGCGTGAGCGATGGATAAGGTGAAGCTTATCCGAGAGCGGCTATTGACAGCTCAGAGTCGACAGAAATCGTATGCAGATCATCGTCGTCGGCATCTTGAGTTCGAGGTTCATGATTGGGTTTTCCTAAAGGTGTCACCCATGAAGGGTGTGATGAGATTCGGGAAGAAGGAAACTTCGGCCCAGTACATTGGGCGTTTCAGATTGTCGCGAGGATAGGCAAGGTTGCCTATGAGTTGGATCTGCCGTCCGATCTGGAGGCGATCCGGTTTTTCACGTATCTATCTTTGAGAGATGTATCGGGGATCCATCTAGGTACACCGATTGACGATGTCAGTGGCCAGGGGTTATCGTAAGAGGAGGTTCCCATATCGAAATTCGATCGTCAGGTTAGGCGTCTGCGGACCAAGGGCGTGGCTACCGTCATAGTCTTGTGGCGGAACGAGCTCAGGGATGATATGACGTGTGAAGCCGAGGAGGACATGAGGCAGATGTATCCTCAGCTATTCCCCACCCTTCCAGGTAATTCTCTTTCATACTTGTAAATTTTCGTTATCATTTATGCCTAAGTGTTATTTTGTGGCCATGTGTGGCAACACAAACTGTTTAAGCTTCGATAATCGTCTTGAGAAGGAACATTCGGACGAATGTTTCTAAGGAGGAGAATGTTATACCCGTATTTCCAGAGTATGTACGTAAGGAATACGTCAAAAGTTGGCCTTAAAGTTAGCCTTGGACGTTTTTGTACACAACTCGCTAAAAGAATCGTTTTCGACGAAACGTTTCCCACGACTTTCGTAGGAAAATTCCGCTATGCCATTACTAATTTTGCGGATTTTTTCCGAGAGGCGAAACATTTTGGACCAACGGGAGGCGACACTTGGCACCCTCCATTGGTGAACTTGAATCGCCCATTTGGACGAATTGGAGAGCCATGGCACGTTTTTGTGCCTTGTGCACAAGTCAAGGAGTTGGTAGGATATTTGTGTATAGTTAATCCTCACCCTACACTTGCCTTGCACTTGTCTTCATCTTGGCCATTGGTTGGCCAGGCTTGAGCTATAAATACCCGCAGAGATGAAGAGTTCTTCATCCACAAAGTTATCTTCCAAGTCTTGAAAAAATCCTCTCCTCTCCCAGCCTTTCGTCCAACACCTCCCCCGAGTGAGTTTGGCGAGGGCCTACCCCTAGCCTGGCGAAATCTACCCCCTCCCTTGGTAGAAAAGTTATCTTCTAGTATTGTTATAATGCCCAAAAATACCCTAGCCCAAATCCTTAGTCCTTTGTAGAAGTTGTGAAGAACTTCTAAGGTTTCTTAGACTCTGGAGCGTACAACTTAGGAGCTAAACCTTGCTCGGTAGCGACTTTATCTAGGATATTATTGGGCTTACCGAGGTAACTAATCCTAACCTCTTTTGAATTAGAGAATACTTCTGTAGTAGTATAAGAATAAGTATAAATACTTAGAAGAATATCACAGAATAGAATTGAACTGTTATCACGATAGAAGGGTTTAAAGATGAATAATCAAACCGCACTTACATAGAATTTGTTTCATGATGAACTTATTTAGCTCACCGGTAGGGAAGTGCTGCCCGACTTTCCATAGAATTGTGAACCCTCTGTTTAGAATGACCTTGAGTAGTCTTTGATAGATGCGTGACTAGTATAGGTGACTCTCTCGCGCGACATATTGACTTGGCGGTGGTTTTATTTGAGAAGGTATGTGATTCTTCCTAAAGCATGATATTTTACAATATATAGTACGGTGAAGCGTACATGTGTTAATCGAATAATAACTACGGCAATGTCCTTGACTTAAGCTGAATAATACTTATGGCAATGCCTCGGCTTAAGCTTGAATAATACTTACGCATGCCTCACGCTAAGCCTTTGAATAACAAAGAATGAAAGCATTTCAAAAGAAGATCGAATCATTTTAACAGAAGATAAATATTTGGTTTTAAAACAAAAGCTTAAGAGTTATACTAGCTTTATGGGAAGTTAGGTCTAACCACTTAAGAAAGATAAAAAGGCTGTTTACTTGTTTGTTTATAAAAGCCTTGTATTGATTTACATTAAGTGTAGTAAGATTTGTGTGATAAGTAGACATATTATGATGCTACAGGTTAGTGTCTTGAAATCTTGTGTAAGGGGTCATTCTTCTGTACTTACGTTGCTAACCGGTAAGTCCGTTGTCTTGTTATTGTATCACCTACCCCGATTGTTATCACAGGGCTTGCCCGCGATCGGTCTATACGGCTATGCGGTCTGTGAGACTATGCGAGCAGCGGTATGCTCCGTGATTGATCATTCGGGTGTTTAGCCTGATGCGGGGATTCCTATGCGGTCTGTTGAGACTATGCGGTCTTTTGAGGCTATGCGGGTGCGGGAGCCTAGGCGGATCTGGGGTTAGCTGCCCCGTCACGAGGAATACCTCATGCGGTGCATGTGTGACTATGCGAGTGCGGAAGTCGAGGACTAGGCACGCGAGAATGATACTATGGGCGATTGGCCTTGCTTGATCATTCGCGGCCTAGAATAGACACATTCTGTTTTCCTATTCTCGTTGTTGTTTGTGATGTGCACTATGTGCAATTGACCGGTGTATTTGTGAAAAGGTTTTCAATACTTTGATTTCATTTGATTTATAGTTTCACATACTTGGTACTGTTATCGACCTCGCCGGAAGTGCGTTCATCTGCAGTAAAGGCAAGCAGGTGCTAGATCCGCATCCTTAGGATCTTTTGCGTTGGTGTCAGGAGCTCCATCTTCTCCGGAGGCTCTACTTTTGGGTATGATCTCCCTGTTGTAGATAGTTTTGTGCAGTCAGGGTATGGCGGGGCCCTGTCCCGCCATAGTTGTATATTTCCTTAGAGGTCTGTAGTCATGTTGTACAGTTTGGGATGTAACTGCTGAACCATGATTATTTATATATGCCGAAAGGCGACGTTATCTTACATAAACTGTGTCTTATTTTATAAACTGTTTCCTGTCTTGTTTTATATTTCCGCTGGTTACTCTGATGTATGGCTACTTGGGTGCCCCGGTAAGGCACCAGTCACGGGCCCCGGAACGGGTCGTGACAATAACATTCTCCCCTACTTAGAAACATTCATCCCGAATGTTCCTTCCCAAGACAGATAACGATAAGGTTCCTCATAACATAAACAGTTGCAAATGCCACACATGGCCACAATACAACACTTAAGAAAATATGACAATGAAAATTTACAAGTAGGAAAGTGAGTTACCTGGAGGTGTGGGGAATAGGTGAGGATACTTCTGCCTCATGTCCTCCTCAGCTTCCCACGTCATCTCCTCCCTGAGCTCGTTCCGCCACAAGACTTTGACGGAAGCCACGTTCTTGGTCCGCAGACGCCTTAACTCGACGATCGATTATCGCTATGGGAATCTCCTCATACGATAACCCCTCGGTCACCTGGACATCGTCAATCGGGTGCACCCTAGATGGATCCCCGATACATCTCCTCAGCATAGAAACATAAAAAACCGGATGCACTGCCTCAAGATCGGACGACAGATCCAACTCATAGGCAACCTTGCCTACCCTGCGGACAATCTGATACGGCCCAATGTACCTTGGGCTGAGTTTCCCTTTCTTCCCGAATCTCATCACACCGCCGTGGGTGACACCTTCAGGAAAACCCAATCATCAACCTCGAACTCCAGATGCCGACGACGATGATCTGCATATGACTTCTGTCGACTCTGAGCTGTCAGTAACCGCTCCTGGATAAGCTTCACCTTATCCACTGCCTGCTGCACCAAATCTGGTCCCACTAACTGCACCTCGCCCACATCAAACCAACCTATCGGCGATCTGCACTTCCTCCCATACAAGGCCTCATAAGGCGCCATCTGAATACTGGAGTGGTAGCTATTATTATACGCAAACTCAACTAGAGGCAAATGATCCTCCCAGCTACCCCTGAAATCAATAACACAGGCTCGCAACATATCCTCAAGAGTCTGGATAGTGCGCTCCGCCTGTCCGTCTGTCTGAGGATGGAATGCAATGCTCGAGCTCACTGCGTCCCTAGACCGCTTCGGAAAGACCTCGAAGTTAGCGTAAATCAGGCTCCTGCATGCGATATGATAGAAATAGGGACTCATGCGATCGACGATGTCACGACCGTTCGGGCGATGGTAGTGCCTTACCCGCACCCAGTAGTCATACATCGAGAGAAAATCAGCGGAATATAAAAACAAGACATGAAACAATGTAAATTGAGACACGCTTTATCGAAACGATCGCTTTTCGGCATATATATATAAACCAAAATCGCGATTATATCCCAGTATGCATAGGACTACTGACCTCTAGAAGTAAACAACTATGGCGGGACGGGGCCCGCCATACCCTGAATGTACATATATCACAACATCGGGAGAACCATACCAAAAGTCGAGCCTCGAGAAGATGGAGCTCGACACCAAAGCAAAAGATCCTAAGGATGCGGATCTAGCACACCTTTCCACTACATGCGGCATGAGCAGCCCCGAAGGAGGTCGATAACAGGTACCAAGTATGTGAAACTGTAAAGTACTTAAATGAAATCATATCATTTTAAAGCCAATTTTACAAATATGTATGAAATAACCCATGTAACCGCACATAGTGCCACATCACAAACAAGAGTAACAACAGGTAAACTGTAACATGTCTTTTCTAGGCTGCGAATGATCAAAGCAAGGCCAATCGCCCATAGTATCATTATGCATGCCTAATCTCGGACTCCGTAGTCGCATAGGCCACCTAGGCGCATGAGGTATTCCGCGCCGAGGGTAGCTACTCCTCGGCATCGCCTGGACTCGTAGTCGCGTGGCCACATAGACCGCGTGGCCACGTGGACCGCGCTAACACGGAACTCGTAGCTCGCGCATAGGTCCCACGGACCGCATGAGGTATTCTCGAATCATAGTCCCAGACTGCCTGAGGTATACCCCGCATCGGGGGGCAGCTTAACCCCCGGTATATCATGTCAAGAGGTGAGTGATGTAATACTAACATAACGGCTTATCGTTAAACAACATAAGCACAAACAAGAATAACCTTTTTACACAAACGTTACAGGATACTAACACACATAGCATCACAATATGTCTACTCAACAAACCATCTTACTGTACTTTCCAGAAATCAATACAAGTCTTTTATAAATACATAAGTAAACCGTTCCTCTTATCTTTCTTAAGTCGTTATACCTAACTTCCCATAAAGCTAGTATAACTCTTAAGCTTTTGTTTAAAAACCAAGTATTTCTCTTCTTTCAAAAATGATTCATAATTCTTTTGAAATATTTCAAGATTATTATTATTTAGACTCAAGTCAAAAGACGTCAAGTAAAACCATGTTCAGTTAACACACGTACGTCTACCGTACTATATATATACTTTAAAATATCATGCTTAAGAGTATAGGAAGAATCACATACCTTCTCGGCGAAATCCACCTGCCAAGTCGAATATGTCGCGCGCAGAGTATCAACCTATAATAGTCAAATACGTCTATCAACGTCTAGACTACTCGGTAGGATAATCTAAGCAGAGGGTTCTCTATTCTACGGAAAATCGGGCAGCACTTCCCTACCCGGTAAACTATACAAGTCTACTGTAAATACGATCCATGTAAATCTGATTCGATCTTCTTTAATACTTCTGATGTGATTACAGTTCAATTCTCTTCTTTAATATCCTTCTATGTATTTTATACTTATTTCTATACTTCTACAATATGCAATCTCTAATTACGATAGAAGGATAAGATTATTATTTACCTCGATAAGCCTAAAATTATCCAAGATATAAGTCGATCCTGAGCAAGGTTTAGCTCCTAATCTGAACGCTCCAAGAAACCCTTAAAAGTTTCTACACAACTTCTACTTTCTACTTCAACCAACTATGAAGTTTCTCTTAGGGTTTCGTTTAGTGACTAAAGGAATATAAGGTAGTATTTCCGGACTCTACGTATAGAGGTAACTTTGGAAATACTATAAGGGATTGGCTAAGGTATTTTTGGGGATAGTAACAATACTTGGAGAGTATTTCCTACCAAGGGGGGAGGGCTTTTTGTCGAGACTACTAGGAAAGGGGGGGAGAGGGTGTTTCGGCTAAGCTCTTTCTCAAGAGGGGGGAGGGGGAGAAGGCTTGGACGAGAGCTTCTCTCAAAGGGGGGGAAGGTTTGGAGACTTGGAAGATGATTTGTAGATGAAGAAGTCTTCAACTCAAGGGGGGTATTTATAGGGCTTTCAAGGGTCAAGATGAAGGCAAGTGGAGGGCAAGAGGAGGGTGGGGATTTGCAGTGCACCTAACCCTACTCCATAAATCACTCCAAACATTGACCCTTAGTTTAGGCCCCAAAATCGTGCCATCCGTGGCCTCTTTGCGTCACTCCAGGGTGACAAGTGTCACCTCTCGTTGGTCCAAAATATTTCATCTCTCGGAAAAATCCATAAAAATTATAAATGACATAGTAGTAATTTGTCCTACGCAAGTTTTGGAAAACGTTTCGTCGGAAAACAATTCGTTTAGTGGGTTGTGCACAAATTTTCGTCCCTATGCCTACTTTAAGGCTCAAACTTTTGTACGTACGCCCTTACGTACATACTCTGGAAATACGGGGTATAACATTCTCCCCTCCTTAGAAACATTCGTCCCGAATGTTCCTTCCCAAGACAGATAACGATAAGGTTCCTCATAACTTAAGCGGTTTGCAAATGCCACACATGGCCACAATCTGACTTAAGCAAATATGTGATGAAATTTTACAAGTAGGAAAGTGAGTTACACGGATGTGTGGGAATAGGTGAGGATACTTCCGCCTCATGTCCTCTCGACTTCCCACGTCATCTCCTCCACGAGCTCGTTCGCCACAAGACTTTGACGGAAGCCACGTCCTTGGTCATGACGCCTAACGACAATCGATTATCGCTATGGGAATCTCCTCATACGATAACCCCTCGATCACTGGACATCGTCGATCGGGTGCACCACTAGATGGATCCCGATACATCTCCTCGGCGTAGAAACATGAAAACCGGATGCCGCCTTAAGATCGGACGGCGGATCCAACTCATAGCAACCTTGCCTACCTGCGGACAATCGTCACGCCCAATGTACCTTGGTGAGTTTCCCTTTCTTCCCGAATCTCATCACACCGCCGTGGGTGGCACTTTCGAGAAAACCCAATCATCGACCTCAAACTCTAGATGCGACGGCGATGATCTGCGTATGACTTCATGCCGACTCGAGCTGTCGATAACGCTCTGGATAAGCTTCACCTTATCCACTGCCTGCTGCACCAAATCTGGTCCCACTTCTGCACCTCGCCCACATCAAACCAGCCTATCGGCGATCTGCACTTCCTCCCATACAAGGCCTCATAAGGCGCCATCCCGAATCTTTGGAGTGGTAGCTATTATTATCGCAAACTCAACTAGAGGCAAATGATCCTCCCGGCTACCACGAAGTCAATAACACGGGCTCGCAACATATCCTCGAGAGTCTAGATAGTGCGCTCTTCTGTCCGTGCATGCGAGGATGGAATGCGATGCTCGAGCTCACTGCGTCCCTAGACCATAC
Source organism: Przewalskia tangutica (assembly GCA_029844215.1). Classification (NCBI taxonomy): domain Eukaryota; kingdom Viridiplantae; phylum Streptophyta; class Magnoliopsida; order Solanales; family Solanaceae; genus Przewalskia; species Przewalskia tangutica. The sequence goes on along the minus strand of CM056725.1, from coordinate 40,977,742 downwards.
GGAAAGACCTCCGAAGTTAGCCGTAAACGGGCTCCTGCATGCGATATGATAGAAATAGGGACTCCATGCGATCGGCGATCTCTCGGATGTAAAGTGCGGTATAATCCTCGGTAGAAAAAGTCGTCCCGACGGGAAGAAAGTGGGCTGATTTAAATCGACTGTCGACGATAACCCAAATAGAACCATGTTTCCTCCGAGTGCGAGGTAATCACGTGATAAAGTCCATGTTGATCACCTCACTTCCGGTCGGGATCTCTATCGTCTGCAACAAACCACCGGCCTCCGGTGCTCTACCTTCACCGACAACGGGCACCGAGCTACAAACTCTGCAACGTCCTCTTCAAGCCATCCCAATACACGGATCTAAGGTCGTGGTACATCTTGGTCGACCCGGATGGATAGAGTAACGCTGCTTGTGTGCTTCCCTAGAACTCTTTGTCGAAGTCCTGCAATATCGGGAACACACAACCTGCCCTCAAACCATCGCACCCCATCAGTGCTACCTCAAGGACCCTTCCTCACGAAGAGCCGTATCGCGATACCGTCAAAACCGGATCCTCAATGTTGCCTCTTCACCTCGCCGGCGATGGAAGACTCGGCAACCTCTCGAACTCGAACCCATCGCTATCGAGAATCAATCGGTCGGACTCGAGGCTCGCTAATCGATGTAACTCGCGGACCATGCCTCTTCTCTCGCTGCACATCGATAGACTCCCATCGACCTACGGCTAAGAGCATACGCCTGACATTGGCCTTCCCGGGTGGTACGGGATATCGACATCATAATCCTTGAGTAACTCTAACCACCGTCTCTGCGTAAGTTCGGCTCCTGCAGTGAAGATATCTGCAGCTCTTGTGGTCTGTATAAATATCCACATGAACCCCATACAAATAGTGCCTCCAGATCTTCAAGGCGTGAATCACCACTGCCAACTCCAAATCATGGGTGGGGTAGTTCCTCTCATGCTTCTTAAGCTGTCGGGATGCGTACACTATAACCTTACCCAGCTGCATCAACACACATTCGAGCCCGACGCCTGACGCATCACAATACACTACATAACCGCGGACCTCGGAAGAGTAAGAACGGGCGATCGTCGATCTCTCCTTCGATGGCGGAAACCACGCCTGACATCGGTCCATCAAACTTAGCGCCACGAGTCGGCATAGTCAATGGTGCGAGATAGAAGCAAACTTCTCTCTGAACCGACGATAGTAACTGCAAGGCCCGAGTGCTGCGCCTCGGCGGAGTAGTAGGTCTAGGCTAACTCTGATTGCCTCGATCTTGGCGTATCCACCCGAATACCATCGGCCCGACAATATGCCCAAGAAAAGCCACCGGCCAACCAAAACTCACATTTGCAAAACTTGGCGTATAATTGCTGGTCTGGAGAACTCTCGGCACAATCTCAAATGCTCTGCGTGCTCGCTCTGGCGGGAATAAACCAAGATGTCATCAATGAACACTATCACAAGCGTGTCGGAAATGGCTTCAACACTCGGTTCATCAAATCCATGAATACCTGGAGCATTAGTCAACCCGAAAGACATGACCACTGAACTCATAATGCGTGCTCGGTCGGAATCGATCATAGGGACATCCGCCTCTCGACTCGACCGATGATAGCCCGATCGCGGATCAATCTTGGAGAAACATCTCGCACCACGCAATTGGTCGAACAAATCATCAATCACAGGAAGGGTATCGGTTCTTAATGGTCACCTTGTTCACCTTGTAATCAACACGTGCGGCGTCGCCCTTCTTCTTCACGAAAAATACGGCGCTCCCCGGGGAGAAACACTAGGCCTTATGAAGCCTTTCTCCAGAAATCTCTCGGTGGTCCTTGATTCTCTCAACTCGGCAGTGCCGTTACGTATGGCGGAATGGAAATAGGCGAGTGTCCGCAGACATCGATACAAAACTCTATCTCCTCTCGGGAGGATACCGGAGGTCATCCGAAACACATCGGGAACTCTCGACCACGAGGCCCGTCAAAATCTGGTACCGCGACCTTAGTATCGAACACCGAATGAGATGGTAGATATACCCACGCACCATCTTTCTAGCCTTGAGGTAAGAAATAAACTTACCCGCCGGCGACCGCGGTGTTCCTCCCACTCAACAATGGCTCCTCGAAGCTGGAACCGTACCACTCTCTCCTGCGATCTACATTGGCGTAGCAGAAGCTAGCCAATCCATACCCGTGATCACATCGAAATCGGTCATATCCAACTCTACCAAGTCGGCGAGTCGGCATGCATATGGTCCTTTGGACAAGCCTTATATACCGCCGAGCTACCACCGAATCAACCATCGTAGCTACCTCGAAAGTCTATGGACTCGAGCTCTATCCCATCCTACTAGCAACATGGGAGATATATGGGGCAGTAGAACCGGATCTATCAAGGCCTACACGTCACAACAAGAAGCGATAAAGTACGCAGCGACATCGGTGAGGCCTCCGGTCTGCCCGGTGGACAAGGCATAAATGCGGTTCGAGGACCGCTAGAATCGACCGCGCCACGACCTCTGCGCGACCTGCGGCCTGAGTACCACGCCCTCGGGGTGAGTAATCGTAGGAGATGAAGAAGACCGGCGAAAGAACACGTAGGTGACCACTACCCTCTGTTGCGCCGCTTGGTGGACAGCTCGCAAAGTGACCGGCTGGCGCGCAGTAACAAACTCGGGCGGTACCACAATTCCGTAATGGGATCTGCGCATCGGCCACCGGCGAGGTGGTCCGTCGGCGGCACCTCTGCTACCGGGGCGTCAAGTCCGGGGCCTGGTCTGCCCTCGAATACGGTGTAGGAGTGATCTGAGCTGGTTGTGGTGCAAATCTAGACTATTCTTTGGTGCCGCCCACCCAGGGCTACAAAGACCACTGCCGTCTGGCCTTCCTGCTTCTTTCTTTGTCACATCGACCCGTCGACCTCTACGCTCCTCGCATCAGTGCATGAGCTCGCATACGTAATGTCCATGCCAGGTGAAGAGCCACACCGCATGAATCGGCCATATAATCATCTAGCCCGGTGACATAGCGGTGTACCTTGTCCTCCATATCTGCTACCAACGCAGGGACATATCGAGCCAACAAATCGAACTCAACGTTGTACTCCCTAACTGTGCGCCCTCTCTGTCTCAGCAACAAAAATCTGTCGGCCCGTGCCCTCATCATCTGCGGAGGCAAGAAGTGAGTGAGAAAAGCCTCCGAGAACTCATCCCAGTAGGCTGGGGGCGTGCTCTCCCGGGATAACTCCCACGAATCAAACCACTCGACTGCGGTATCACGCAGCCTATGTGAACCGAAGATCACGGACTCGGTCTCCGAAGCCTTGATCACTCGCATGATCCTCTGTAACTGACGGATGAACTCCTGCGGATCATCCTCAGGCCTCGATCCGTAGAACTCTGGCGGGCTACAACTCAGAAAATCCCGTAGCCTCAAACTATCTGATCTCGGGTGAACCACCAGCACTGCTGGGCCCGAATGCTGCGCATCCGGCCTATCCTCATGTCGACCACGATCACGGCGATGGTGGGCCATCTCCTTGTACCCTAACTCCTGCGCGGTGTGGGGCGGAGGTGCGGTGCGTGGTCTCGCTTTGGGCGGCGGCGTCGTGGAACTCGCCGTCTCGGGTATAGGCGGGCACGAGCCCTCGTGACTCTCGGTGTCCTACTAGCGACCCGCCGCTTGCCTTGCCTACGGGCGGGTTGCCTTACGTGGGCATAATCGTTACATAAAGGAATACGTTAGAGGGGTCCAACTTATAACACAACTCTAAGGCACGATCTCAGAGTGAGAAGAATGGAAACCAATCCTAAATATCCTATAGCCTCCTGATTATTGGTGTGGTGCACAACACACCGATAATCAAGACTCTACTAGATACGGTCTGTAGACACTTTCCGAGGATTAACTGCTCTGATACCACTTTTGTCACGACCCGTTCCGGGGCCAGTGACTGGTGCCTTACCCGGGCACCCAAGTAGTCATACATCAGAGAAAATCAGCGGAATATAAAAACAAGACATGAAACAATGTAAATTGAGACACAGTTTATCTGAGAAAAGTCGCCTTTCGGCATATATATATAAACCAAAATCTGGCAGTTACATCCCAACTGTACAATAGGACTACAGACCTCTAAGGAAGTAAACAACTATGGCGGGACAGGGCCCCGCCATACCCTGAATGTACATATATCTACAACATCAGGGAGAACCATACCAAAAGTCGAGCCTCCGGAGAAGATGGAACTCCTGACACCAAAGCAAAAGATCCTAAGGATGCGGATCTAGCACCTGCTTTCCCTTACCTGCGGCATGAACGCAGCCCCCCGAAGGAGGTCAGTACAACAGGTACCAAGTATGTGAAACTGTAAAGTACTTAAATGAAATCATATCATTTTAAAGCCAATTTTACAAATATGTATGAAATAACCAATGTAACCGCACATAGTGCCACATCACAAACAAGAGTAACAACAGGTAAACTGTAACAGGTCTTTTCTAGGCTGCGAATGATCGAAGCAAGGCCAATCGCCCATAGTATCATTATGCATGCCTAATCCTGGACTCCCGTAGTCCGCATAGGCCACCTAGGCCCGCATGAGGTATTCCCCGCATCGAGGGTAGCTACTCCTCGGCATCGTCCTGGACTCGTAGTCCGCATGGCCACATAGACCGCATGGCCACATGGACCGCACACTAACCTGGAACTCTCGTAGCTCCGCATAGGTCCCCTGGACCCGCATGAGGTATTCTCGAATCATAGTCCCTGCATCGCCGAGGTATACCCAGCGTCGAGGCGAGCAACCCCTGTATATCATGTCAAGAGGTGAGTGATGTAATACTAGCATAACGGCTTATCGTTAAACAACATAAGCACAAATAAGAATAACCTCTTTACACAAACGTTTACAAGATACTAACACACATAGCATCACAATATGTCTACTCAACAAACCATCTTACTGTACTTTCCAGAAATCAATACAAGTCTTTTATAAACACATAAGTAAACCGTTCCTTTTATCTTTCTTAAGTCGTTATACCTAACTTCCCATAAAGCTAGTATAACTCTTAAGCTTTTGTTTAAAACCAAGTATTACTCTTCTTTCAAAAATGATTCATAATTCTTTTGAAATACTTCAAGATTCTTGTTATTTAGACTCAAGTCAAAAGACGTCAAGTAAAACCATGTTCAGTTAACACACGTACGTCTACCGTACTATATATATACTTTAAAATATCATGCTCAAGAGGATAGGAAGAATCACATACCTTCTCGGCGAAATCCACCTGCCAAGTCGAATATGTCGCGCAGAGTATCAACCTATAATAGTCAAATACGTCTATCAACGTCTAGACTACTCAGAGGATAATCTAAGCGAAGGTTCTCTATTACGTAAAATCGGGCGACTTCCCTACCCTAAACTATACAAGTCTCAGAATACAATCTATGTAAGTACTGATTCAATCTTCTTTAATTCTTGATGTGATTTGATTCAATTCTCTTCTTTAATATCCTTCTATGTATTTTATACTTATTTCTATACTTCTACAGTATGTATTCTCCAATTACAATAGAAGGATAAGATTAATTATTTACCTCGATAAGCCCAAAATTATCCAAGATATAAGTCGATCCTGAGCAAGGTTTAGCTCCTAATCTGTACGCTCCAATCCGCTCCAAGAAACCCTTAGAAGTTTCTACACAACTTCTACTTACTACTTCAACCAACAAAGAAGTTACTCTTAGGGTTTCGTTTAGTGACTATAGGAATATAAGGTAGTATTTCCGGGCTCTACGTATAGAAGTGACTTTGGAAATACTATAAGGGATTGGCTAAGGTATTTTGGGGATAGTAACAATACTTGGGGAGTATTTCTACCAAGAGGGGAGGGCTTTTGCCGAGACTACTAGGAAAAGGGGGGGGGGGAAGGGGTGTTTCGGCTAAGCTCTTAACAAGAGGGGAGGATTTGGACGGAGAGCTTCTCAAAGTGGGGATATTTGGAGACTTGGAAGATGATTTGTGGATGAAGAAGTCTTCAACTCAAGGGGGTATTTATAGGGATTTCAAGGGCCAAGATGAAGGCAAGTGGAGGGCAAGTGGAGGGTGTGGATTTGCACAAGTGCACCCTATCCCTACTCCACAAATCACTCACAAACATTGACCCTTGATTTAGGCCTTAAAATCGTGCCAGCGTGCCTCTTTGCGCTCCACTTGAGGGTGACAAGTGTCACCCTCTCGTTGGTCCAAAATATTTCATCTCTCGGAAAAATCCGCAAAAATTATAAATGACATAGCCGTAATTTTCCCTACGCAAGTTTTGGAAAACGTTTCGTCGGAAAACAATTCGTTTCGTGGGTTGTGCACAAATTTTCGTCCTATGCCTAACTTTAAGGCTTAAACTTTTGTACGTACGCCCTTACGTACATACTCTGGAAATACGGGGTATAACACTACCCACATATTCCCCTCTTTATATACATCATATTGGTATCAGAGCCAGGTTTTCCCATCCCATGCCTTGAAGTTATAGCTAACCTAAACGAAGAACTTCGGAGGACCATAAGTGAACTTGTGGCAGAACAAATGCAACTCTTGAGAAGAGATTTTAAAGAGCGTGTCATAATTAATAATGTTGAGTCCGGAGAAGAGGTTGAACAAAACAACTAGGCATGAAAGGAAGATGTCCGAGACAACCCGTCATGAAAGGGAAGATGATTGAAGCCTAGAGTTGGAACTTCCAATCTTAGAAGGAAACATGGACCCCAAGTCTGTTGAAAGGTTAAGAAGCATTGAGAGGCTTTTCGAATAGAAACAATATGATGACCACACGTGTTTTAAGGTTGCTACATTGAAGTTGAAGGAATTCGCTTCTGTGTGGGATGAAAACCTCAGAACAAGCCGGGGGAGGAATGGAAAAAGCAAGATTGAATCTTGCGACAAATTAAAAAAATATTTGAAGAAGAAGTTCTTGCCAATGAAATATGAACAAAACCTATACCTCAAGCTCAACAAACTTCATCAATGATTTCTTAAAGTTTAGGAATACATCCGAGAGTTTGAGAAAGTCATCATGCTTTGTGACTTAGAAGAAAATGAGACTCAAAATATTGCTCAATTCATTGTGGGCTTGAACATGGCGATACAAGAGAAGGTTGAAATTGTAACATACAACGCCTTTGAAGACATATGTCATTTAGCACTCAAGTTTGAAAAACAACAAAGAGGAGTACCCAAAATCCTATGTAAAGCCCAGTGTTAAAGAATAGGGTGATACCTCTTTTCTAACCCATTGTATAGCCAAGAAAGTATGGAGAAAGATAAATGGAAGAAAGTAAAGGTTACAATAGGGTAGATAGAAGTAGGAATAAGTGTTTTAAATGTCAAGGATTAGAACACTTTGCAAATGAATGTCCTAACCCTTGGTTATAACTACTGAATAGTATCAAAAGTGGGGAGATTCATTTGCTATTGAGGAACCCAAAGTCGAGGAGGACCAATAAGAATATATTAATCATGCGAAGGTGGTGATAGTTTAGTGCACCGACACGTGTTGAATGTTGAAATTGAAGAACAATATGAGACACAAAGATAACAACTATTTTACACTCAATGCAAGGTGAATGATAAAGTTTGTAACATGATCATTGATAGAGGAAGTTGTACCAATGCGACTTCCGTGGAGATGGTGGATAAATTGAACTTGCCTACCCGTAACCATCCTAAACCATATGCTCTCCAATGGCTAAACAAAAACAAAGGGCTAAATGTTATAAAACAAACTCTTGTTAGTTTTCGGATTGGAAGGTATGAAGATGAGATATTGTGTGATGTCCTACCTATGTATACTTGTCATATCTTGTTGGGGAAACTATAACAATTTGATACGAAAGCATAACATGATGGAGAAAAGAATGTATATTATTTTCAAAAGGATGATAGAAGATCCGATTGATACAATTATCATCTAGTGAGAAGAAAATTGTCACGACCCGAACTCCGGGCCCGCGACTGGTGCCCTATCTGGGCACCCTTATACTCATACATCACATATAACCAGCGGAAGCTCTAAGAAAAACTCATGTTATAAAAACAGGCAAGCCGATGAGGCTGCGTTATATATAAACAGGAACATCCCGACAACACAGTAGTACAACTGACCAATAATATATATACAACTCACGCAAGTCCAACCCACATATGAATACAGACCTCTAAGAGTTTGGACAATAAACTATGACGGGACAAGGCCCCGCCCTACCCCTGAATATACATAGCCATAATGGAAGACCTGTGCCAAAATGACAAACTTCTGAACATTAGAGCTATCCCAAAACGCTGACCAAGTATCCTAAGCTCACAGATCACCCAACTGAGTACCTAATACCTGTGGGCATGAACGCAGCCCCCCGATAGTGGTCAGTACAACAAGGTACCAAGTATGTAAACATGAAGTACAATAAATAAGATCATAACTGTACAAAAGATGACAGGGACAAGTATGAAAATCAAATACCAGATCCAACCGTGCCATATAAAATAAGAGCCAACTGTACCTTTTACCACTGTATCACTGTACCACTGTACTTTATAGAAATGAGAGTAATCGTATCTGTTTTCATATAACGCATCCCGACCCTTTAGTGAGGGACTCGACGAACTCACTATAATGTATCCCTACCCTTTAGTGAGGGACTCGGGGAAATGGAATAATAACACTTGCACGAATAGCTACCATAAGCAACCTTGTGCAACTTAACTCATAATTAACTTCCCATAAAGCCATTATAACACTTTATGTTTTAAATAAACCAAATACATTTTACACACGTACGTCTACCGTACTATATATATTTCGCAAATATCATGCTAGAAGAGATAGGAAGAGGTTCACATACCTCGCGGCGATTATCGACTATTAGCAAAACGCTCCAAAGTACTATAACCTTGCTAGCCCTTTTTCACCCTTCAAGTAGAATACGCTACTCGTAGTACTTCCACCTATAATGGCCATGAAACGTCCATTAACCTCTAGATCTCTTCGTAGGATATTTCTAAGAACAAGGTTTCATATCCTACGGAAAATTCGGCAGCACCTCCCCCGTTTCTACTCAATTTTCCACCTTTTCCAAGGCCCGATAACCGTGATTAACCTACTATAATTAAGGTGCAATAATACTGAAATCTAAAGAAGGGGATAACACGCCCAAACGGAACGCGATTAACAATCTCTCCTTCATAACAATAATAACTAAAGAAGGGGATAACACGCCCAAACGGAACGCGATTAACAATCTCTCCTTCATAATAATAATAAGTAAAGAAGGGGATAACACGCCCAAGCAGGCAGATTAACAATCTCTCCTTCATAATAATAATAAGTAAAGAAGGGGATAACACGCCAACGGTAGCGTTTTACTATCTACCTTCATTATTACAATAAGTTAAAGAAGGGGATAACACGCCCAAACGGTAACGCGGTTTACTATCTCCCTTCATAATAACAATAAGTAAAAGAAGTCCAAAGTAAAAAGTCCAAAGTAGATACGGTCCTTAAGTTGGGGTCCTTGGCCAACTTTTACAATAATACTTATCCAATTACTTCATTAGTCCGTCAACTTATATTCCAATCTTTATATAAGTTATAGTTTCTTTGTTGTTAACTTCTTAGCAAGATCCAAATCTTTCTTTATATCTCATAGTCCATAATATACTTCCAATATATGTATAATATCCATATATACATAATAAATCAACTTCACAAGGAGGTTAAGGTTCATTACCTCAAGATAGCCCAAAAACGTGACTGTCCAGATTTTTAGCTACTGCTTCGTCAGCTGAACTTGAAACGTCGATAACTCTCTACTCCAGTGTCCTATCGACGAGTGGTTGGTTGAGTTGGAAAATAGACCCGACGAACTTCATTTTAGGCTTTTGAAACACCCAAAAACTCCTTATATGCTAGGATATATTCCCTTCCAAACTTGACTAAAAATCTTTTCCAAAACAGTTTCGAAAATCTGCCTACTCTCGGCCAAGGGAAGGTTTTTGAGGCTAGGGGTGTGAAATCTTGTCTAACTCTTGGTTAATAATCTTCCTAACACATTAAGGAAGAAAACTTATAAGTTTAAGAATTTTTGGACAACATTTGGTTAGGGAGCGGGGTTGGGCGAAATCAAGATAGAGAAGGAGGGAGAGGAAATGTTTTTCAAGTCTTGTAATATGTTAAGTGTGGCTGATTTTCATCCACTAAGGGGGTTTATATAGCACAACCAAGGGTTGAGATTAACACATGTGTAAGGTAGAGATCATATGTGAAGGTTCCTTCCCACACTTGTCTTACAAAAGCCATGCAAGACCATGCAAGACTTGACCATGCAAGACTTGCCCACTAATGTCACAAAAATCGTCCAACATAGGCCATGCCAATGCCATGCAAGACTTTTGGCCACTTGTCTTGCCCAATTGTCCACTCAATTTCGTCCCACATGGCCCAATCTAGGGGTGACACTTGTCGCCCTCCTATTGTTCCAAAATATTTTATCTCTCGGAATAATTCCATAATCGTAAAAATATTATTGAAAACGTAAAATTTCCTTCACAAGGTTCGGAATAATTTTCGTCGGAAAACAATTCTATCAATCTTACCCTAATTAGGGCGTATACATTCGTACGTACGTCCTCACATACATACTCCGGAACTACGGGGTATAACATTCTCCCCCCCTTAGAAACATTCGTCCCGAATGTTCCTTCTAAGCCTCAAAACATACATGTGCCGGTATAGTCTTCCCTCTATACTAACGAAACCAATTATGCCACTCATGGCTACAATACAACGTACGCGCGAAAAATCTTATCCGAGCCGACGAAGAATCACCTCTAAAGCGTATACAATACTATTAGCTCCACCCATGGTCCAAAGGATACTTTCTTCACATCCTTACTTATAAAAAGAATACTTCCATCTGCCTAACACATCTTCGCCTCTTTTCTTACTCATCGTACTCTCCTCGTACACTCGAACTGTTCCTAATATATGTATCACATTTCTGTCATTGCTTCAGTTTTTAACATCTTGGGGTTACTATCCTCAAATTGGTCGTCATTTACTGGGAACACTCTGGATGAATCTCCGATACTCTTCCGAATCGTAGCAACATGAAAGACCGGACGTACTGCCTCCTAAGTCGGATGGCAGTGCTAACTTATAGGCAACCTGGCCTATTCTACAAACGATCTGAAAAGGCCCAAAGTACCTCGGGCTAAGTTTCCCTTGCTTTCCAAATCTCGTCACACCCTTCCGGGGAGGTACCTTCAAGAAGGCCCACCGCCAACTCCAAGTGTTGATGCCGATTATCTGCAAGACTTCTGTTGACTCTGAGCTGCTAATAACCTCCTCTGGATAAGCTTCGCCTTATCCTCATTGTGCTGAATCAAGTATGGACCAACCATTTGAACCTTGCCAACACCAAACCAATCGACCGACAGCCTATACTTCCGCCCATACAAGGCTTCATAAGGCGCCATTCGAACACTGAAATGGTAGTTATTATAATACCTACTCAACACGAGGCAAATAATCCTCACCACTCCCTTGAAATCAAAACACCGACCCGTAACCTATCCTCAAATGTCTGGATAAAATGTGCTGTTTGTCCGTCGGCCCGAGGGTGAATGCAATACTGAGACTCACCTGAGTTCCTAACCTCGCCTGGTAAAACCTCCAGAAAAAAGAAAATAGCCGTAAACTGGGCTCTACTCCCTGTCATAAAATAAAAGTAGGAACCCCGTGCAGCCTTACAACCATCCTGATATAAAACATCTTGCATAACCCTCCGCCGAGTAAACAGTCCTGACTGAAAGACAAGATGGGCTGACCATCGGCGACCATCGTCGAACGCATCCACGAACTCGCGATGGTTACCTAAACTGGGCCTAACACCGCTTGTGATCCTATCACCTAGCGGGACTACCTCAAACCGACCCACCTTAATCCGGCCGCGGGTTGACCGCAACCGCCTCAACCCGACCCATTTTCGCGCCAAACTCTCTCGTTCCCCGATCCAGAACAATCTTACTAATTCACGTCATGAAAGCTACCACTTCTATCTCAAACCACTTATGGACTTATCACCTGAATACACCCCACGTATACAATGTATCTTGACAAGGATCAAAACGTAAAATCTTTTACTTAAGATGGCCTTACATCTAAAGTCTCAACTGTTATAATTTCTAAGGTTCGCAATTTACCTGTCCTCAAACTTACCTTCTTAACTACCCGCGTTTTCCAATCACAATTAACACAATGTTCTCCGAACATAACACTTAAAATATAATCTTCCTATTACGCATACTAGTCTCTAGAGGGTTAAGGATATACCTGCACCTACTGCTTCACTTCCCTTTGTCGCTCTTAATCAAAATCCTGCCCTGCTGGGCGCATCGTTATAGAAGGTGATGAACCAGCCACCGATCCCGAAGGCTGAGTCCCTACATCCGCGCTACCTCTGGGTGGATAATTTCTCGCAAAATGGCCCTGCTGGCCGCAAGCATAACAAGCTGTCGAAGTAGTACGACACACCCCACAATGACACCTACCACAACGGCCACACCGAGGTGGGGGTGGCCTCCTCTGGCTAACACCACTTCCTCTCCGAACCACTGAATCCGCAACTGGCTGAGTCATCCCACCGGTTTCCCTCCTTCTAGGACATTCTCTCCTCACATGGCCCTGACGGCCGCAGGTAAAACAGGCATTAGTAAAAAGATGACATTTCCCGGAATGACGCCCACCACATAGTGAACACTGAGGGAAAACTGAATCTGGCGGGCTAGAACCTATGTAAATCTGTGAACCAAAAACCCTGGAGCTCTGACCAACTCCTGCATACTCCGAACGTCCTGAAGCCTGTGGAGGACTACTCTGAACTGGCGGAGGGGCATAACTAGTCTGCTGCTGAGGCTGCCTGCCTCGAAAGTCACCAAAGGACCCTGTTGTCCTGGCCCTCTTCTGCTGGTCTTGCTTAATTCGTCGATCTTTACGTTCCTCAGTCTGCTGCGCATAAGCCTGTACGCGGGCAATGTCCATGCCTGACTGAAGAGCTACTCTTGTACACCCCTTTACTAGATAATCGTCTAGACCCGTGATATATCGGCGCACTATATACTCTCTGTTTGCTAAAATCCTAGCTAGTAACTGAGCCATCCCTTTGTAATCCATATTCCCTGTTCCCGCCGTGGGCGAAGGCTCATATATCATGGCGCAGCAGGAATCGCTGCCACGTACTAAACTCTTTGGGGCGGCGGCGTCGTGGAACTCGCCGTGCCGTATCACCTCGGGTAAAGGTTGGGCTGTGCCTCGCACTTCTATGTGTTCTACTCGCGACTCCGCCTGTCTTGCCCACGGGCGGGTTGCCTTACGTGGAGGCATAACTGGTAACGAAAGAGACTCGTCAGAGGGGTTCAACTTATAACATAGCTCTAAGGCACGATCTCAGAGTGAGAAGAACGGAAACCAATCCTAAATGTCCTGCAGCCTCCTGATTATAGATGTGGTGCACAACACACCGATAATCAAGACTCTACTAGAAACGGTCTGTAGACACTTTCCGAGGATTAACTGCTCTGATACCACTTTTGTCACGACCCGTTCCCGGGCCCGCGACTGGTGCCTTACCCCGGGCACCCTAGTGATACAACATCAGAGAAAAATCAGCGGAAATAAAATCAAAGACATGAAACAATAGATTAACATAAGAACAGGCTAACCAAAACGGTTACCTTTCTGTATATAAACTAAAAACTTGAACAGTTAAATCCTTTTTACAAAACTTACCCACAACAGTACTACAGACCTCTAAGAACTGTTATACCCCGTAGTTGCAGGGTATGTATGTGAGGACGTACGTACGAGAGTACGGCAGAAATTTTGAAAAGAAAGAAAGATGTGAGTTTTCGGCGGAAAAGTTTCCGGTTATTTGTGAAGAAAAAGGTTCGTTAATGGGAATTGGATTCCAATATTTGCTATTAGTACATCATATATAATATAAGAATTTTGAGATTTTATTTTGGAAATGGTCACGTGGGCCCACTGAGAAATTTACTGTTTGTGGGGCCCACTTTGTTTTCGAGATTTTGTCCATTGTGGATATTTTTCGGAAGACGTTTTTTGATGGCCAATAGGAGGGTGACACGTGTCACACCCTCCTAGGTGGCTAGGCCGAATGACAGTTGTGCACAACACCCGGTTAGAGTCGTTTTCGACTAAACGCTTTCAGAAACATGCAGGGAAAATTCCGGCTATGTCGTTTTGTATTTTTGCGGATTTTTCCGAGCGACGAAACATTTTGGACCAACGAGAGGGTGACACTTGTCACCCTCAAGTGGACGGTAAAGTGAAGCTCAAGTGGGACGAATTCATGCCTTGTTTTGGCCTTGTTTTGTGCAATGTTTTGTGCAATGTTTTGTGGCTTGTTTTGTGGAGTAGGGTCTAGGGTGCACTTGGCTTGATCTTGGCCTTACACTTGCCTTGCACATGGCTTGATCTTGGCCATTGGTTGGCTTTTGGTTTTGCTATAAATACCCCCCTTATGTTGATGAACTCTTCATCCACAAATGAAACCTTCCAAGCCTAAAATCCCTCCCTCCTCTAGTGTTGAGTTCCCAACTCATCCCCTCTTGAGAGTCTCGCCGAGGCCTCCTCCTCCCCTTTGTGCTGCCTTGGCATGGGTACCCCTAGCCTAGTTGTTTTCGTATAATACCCCTTGTTGTGGTATAGAAATACTCCCCTAGTATTGTTATAATGCCCAAAATACCTTAGCCTTGTACCTTGTAGTATTCCAAAGATACCTCTATACGTAGAGCCCGGAAATACTACCTTTTGTCCTTTTTAGTCTCAAACCGAAACCCTAAGGAAATCTTCATAGTTGGTTGAAGTATTTGAGTAGAAGTTGGGTAACTTAAGGGTTGTTTGGAGTGGTTTGGAGCGCACTGAGTAGAGCTAAACCTTGCTCAGATCGACATTATAACTTGGATAATTTTGGGCTTGTCGAGGTAATTATCTGTTCCTCTATTGTAATTGGAAATTACATGTTTGTTAGAATATATAGTTGAAGTATACTATATATGGAACTATACTTAGTATTCGCAATGTCTTTTGACTTAAGCTCAAGAATAAAGAATCGAATCGCATGTATTTACATAGATCAGACAGTAGACTTGTGTAGTATTGTTTGTGTAATTGTACACGCCCGGCCGACGTAAACCCCTGGTTGGCTTGGTAGCCGCCTCGATAGAGGAGATTTACGCCGCCATGGTAGGTGTCCGAATTTTCGTAGAAAGATAGAAACTTGTGTTTTGGGGTTAATAGACGCTTGACCTTTATAGGTGAAAGTACTAAGAGTAGCGTATTTTACTCGAGGAGTGGAAAGGGCTAGGTTGTAGTACTTGGAGCATTTTGCTTATTGTCGATAAATCGTCGCGAGGTATGTGAACCTCTTCCTATCTTTTCTAGCATGATTGTCAGAACTATGTAGTACAGACGTACATGTGCTAAGTGATTTGGTTGGTTTAAAACATAGGGTGTTATAATAGCTTTATGGGAAGTTAGTTATAACGACCTTACGTAGTGAAAATGGTTTATCATGTTAGAAGTTAAGAGACTTGATCTTATAAGATAAGAGACTTAACTTATTTGTTTTAATGTGGATGTTGTGTGAAACCTCATTCGTGAGTAATGAGTACTTGGTTTTTAAAGGGATAATGTTTTACCGATTTCGAAATCGTAAGGTGTATCGAGCACCACCAAATAAGCGTTAATAAAGGAAAATGTATTGAATAATGATGTGTTGTATTAAAACCAGGAAACCTCCATCCGCATGAAGCTAAGATGAGACAAAATGATATTACATTTTCTAGATCATGGTCATTGTAATAAGATCGTTATAAACAAGAATAAACTACTCACATATATGACATATGTTACTCAATTGTTTTAAAAGAGATTAAGACTATGAGTTATGAAACCTTTCTAAAATAAGTGACTTGAGCATTTGAAAATGAGAAGCTTGAGTAATCAAACTAGGCAACCGAACTTAGGAAAAGAATGTTGTTACTTGATTTTGAAAAGGAATGTGGGTTGGTCATTCTAATACTACGGTATAGGTGACTTTTATAAAAGTAATGGATCTCTTTTAAAAGAACTTAACGATGTAGTACTTTGGGGTTAAAAACCCAACTTTGGCATAAAATGAAAGTACTTTGAGTCAGGTGAAACTTGCCTATGCTTGTTGTTGTGAAACTTGCCTATGCTTGTTGTTGTGAAACTTGCCTGCTTGTGATGATAGCCTTGTTGTGCAAACGTGGTATTTCGTTACCGCTGCCTCGATAGGGCGGTCGACTTATCGAGAACTTACTTGGACGCGGTGATGGAGAATTCCACGTATGTTTCCATTTTGATTACCGTCTTGTTGTTGATGTCACATGGACATGTCTACACCGTCGCAAGATTCCGGCACGCGCTGGTCGGGTTGATTACCCGATATATTGTTATTGTGGTTACATGGACATGTCTACACCGAGGTAGAATTCGGGCATGTGGCCACGCGCAGGTTGATCACCCAAGATATTATTGTTGATGCCATACGGACGGTCTACACCGAGGTAGAATTCCGGGCACGTGGCCATGGGGCATGGTATTATTGTTGCATCATGGACATGTCTACACCGATGCAGAATTCCGGCACGCGCCATGCGAACATGATTGATGTTGTGGCGTGAGACCCATAGTTATATTTGAGTGATGACTGAGGCGTGAGTCCGATCGACATGATCGCTTATGTTGTGAATCAGAGTTTGGTTATCATACATGTCTCGCTTTATATAGACTAGTATGATTTCATTACGATTTTTACGCTTCACATACTTGGTACTGCAGATCGACCTCCTTCGGGCCGCGCTCATGCCGCAGTAGGTACATCGGCCGTGGATCCTCGCTCTTAGGATCTCGGGCCACGTTTTGGGAAGCTCCGCTTTCTCGAGGCTTATCTTTCTGTATGTGTTCCCCGAGTTGTAGGTTCTTGTACATTCGTGGGTACGGGCCCCGTCCGTCATAGTTGTTGTAAATCTTAGAGGTCCGTAGTACACAAGCGGTGGTTGTAAAAAGGATTAAACTGTTCGTTTTGAAAGAGTTGTATTTATTTATGTTATTGGAAGGTAACCGTTGGGTTGGCCTGTTTTATGTTCATATATCTTGTTTCTCGTTAAAGTTTTATTTTTCCGCTGGTTTTCTCTGATGATTGTATCACTAGGGTGCCCGGGATAAGGCACCAGTAACGGGCCCCGGAACGGGTCGTTACAAGAACGAAATCAACTATGACGGGACAGGGCCCCGCCATACCCCCTGAATGTACAAAAATATATGACCTCAGGGAACCGTACCAAAAGACAAAGCCTCCGGAGAAGTGGAGCTTTCCCAATCAACAAATGATCCTAAGAGCGCGGATCGCCAGTTACGCACTCAACCTCGGCATGAACGCACTCGGGCGAGGTCAGCATAACAGTGCCAGTATGTGAAATCAAAATATCAGAATGAAATCATAATAGTTTATATAAAGCAGGAGACATGTATGACAATCAAAGAAATGTGTTTCACAAATCCCGGCTAACAACAAGAGTAATGAACATCAACATTGTCTCTAAAAAGATACCATTTCACAATCTAAAACAATCGTGTCAAGTCAGGGACTCACGCCCTCAAAGTCATCACTCAAAATATAACAACGGGTCTCACGCCCACAACATCAATCACGCCTGGAATTCTTTCTCACTACCTAAATCTATGATATAACAACACTGTGGAGTACACATGAACATTAGGACCTACTGCGCTATAAACCGTGACGGCAAGTACGGGCTAACTACCGGATACCAAAGCCGATCATTAATCGACCGGGCAAGTACGAAGCCAACTACTGGATACCAAAGCCGTTAACAATACAACCAGACGGGCAAGTACGAGCTAACTACCGATACCAAAGCCACATCATCAATCGACCGGAAGTACGAAACCAACTACCGGATACCAAAGCCGCACTAATAATACTATACAACTATACCACGGCCGACCGGCAAGACGGCTAACTACCGATACCAAAGCCGTGATCATCAATCGACGGGTACGAAAGCCAACTACCAGATACCTCCTGCATCACGAGACTTCGCCATAACACTGACCGGGGAAAGTACGAAGGCTAACTACCAGATACCTCCTGCATCACGACAATGACCGGGGCAAGTACGAAACCAACTACCGATACTCACCAGATCAGTAAACCTCATGGAGAGCTAGTCTATGGAACAACACTATCAACAGGGAACGAACACTCATCATGGCCGCATACCCGTGGACCATCCATCGAGAGACACGGTAACATAAAGATACCACACTTGCACAACAAGGCTATCACAACAATCATAGGCAAGTTACTCACACTCAAGGTACTTTTATTTTATGTCAACAAATTCGGGTTTTAACCCCAAGGTACTACATACTTTAACTCTTTAAAAAGATCCATTTCTTTCACAAAAGTCACACGATACCCGTAGTATCAAAATAGAGTAACTATCTTTTTAAGTGAGCCAAAACAATTTCCATACCTTCTTTTTAAACCAACTTAAGACAAAAGCATGCCTTTCTTTTAAACCAAAACACTTCAAGTTCTCAAGTCTCTTTACTTTTAGAAGACGAGTTCCTTACTTTGGAATTTTAAGAAAAATCAATACTTGTTATTAATGACCTTATTAGAACAACCGTGATCTAGGAAATGTAATACAATTTTGTCTTATCTTAGCTTCTATGCAGATGGAGGTTTCTACTTGTTTTAATAATATTAATTATTTGTCAATATTGTTTCCTTTATTAACGTTGCAGTGGGGTGTTCGATATTTATTCTCATTTCCGAAATCAACATAACATTATTATTCAAAACAAAGTACTCATTACTCACGAATGAGGTTTCACAACTTCCCACACAATTCAAGTTCTTCACATATCAAATCAAGTCAAATATAAGTCAAGTCCCTTATCTTTTTTTTTAAAAAAAATCAATAAACCATTCTTATACCTACATAAAGTTGTTATAATTAACTTCCCATAAAGCCATTATAACACTTTATGTTTTAAATAAACCAAATTCATTTTACACACGTACGTCTACCGTACTATATATATTTCACAAATATCATGCTAGAAGAGATAGGAAGAGGTTCACATACCTCGCGGCGATTATCGACTATTAGCAAAACGCTCCAAAGTATTATAACCTTGCTAGCCCTTTTTCACCCTTCAAGTAGAATACGCTACTCGTAGTACTTCCACCTATAATGGCCATGAAATGTCCATTAACCTCTAGATCTCTTCGTAGGATATTTCTAAGAACAAGGTTCCATATCCTACGGAAAATTCGGCAGCACCTCCCCCGTTTCTACTCAATTTTCTACCTTTTCCAAGGCCCGATAACCGTGATTAACCTACTATAATTAAGGTGCAATAATACTGAAATCTAAAGAAGGGGATAACACGCCCAAACGGAACGCGATTAACAATCTCTCCTTCATAACAATAATAACTAAAGAAGGGGATAACACGCCCAAACGGAACGCGATTAACAATCTCTCCTTCATAACAATAATAACTAAAGAAGGGGATAACACGCCCAAACGGAACGCGATTAACAATCTCTCCTTCATAATAATAATAAGTAAAGAAGGGGATAACACGCCCAAACGGAACGCGATTAACAATCTCTCCTTCATAATAATAATAAGTAAAGAAGGGGATAACACGCCCAAACGGTAACGCGGTTTACTATCTCCCTTCATAATAACAATAAGTAAAAGAAGGGGATAACACGCCCAAACGGTAACGCGGTTTACTATCTCCCTTCATAATAACAATAAGTAAAGAAGTCCAAAGTAAAAAGTCCAAAGTAGATACGGTCCTTAAGTTGGGGTCCTTGGCCAACTTTTACAATAATACTTATCCAATTACTTCATTAGTCCTTCAACTTATATTCCAATCTTTATATAAGTTATAGTTTCTTTGTTGTTAACTTCTTAGCAAGATCCAAATCTTTCTTTATATCTCATAGTCCATAATATACTTCCAATATATGTATAATATCCATATATACATAATAAATCAACTTCACAAGGAGGTTAAGGTTCATTACCTCAAGATAGCCCAAAAACGTGACTGTCCAGATTTTTAGCTACTGCTTCGTCAGCTGAACTTGCAACGTCTATAACTCTCTACTCCAGTGTCCTATCGATGAGTGGTTGGTTGCGTTGGAAACTAGACCCGACGAACTTCATTTTAGGCTTTTGAAACACCCAAAAACTCCTTATATGCTAGGAGATATTCCCTTCCAAACGTGACTAAAAATCTGCCCAAAACAGTTTCGAAAATCTGCCTACTCTCGGCCAAGGGAAGGTTTTTGAGGCTAGGGGTGTGAAATCTTGTCTAAATCTTGGTTAATAATCTTCCTAACACATTAAGGAAGAACACTTATAAGTTTAAGAATTTTTGGACAACATTTGGTTAGGGGAGGGGGTTGGACGAAATCAAGAGAGAGAAGGAGGGAGAGGAAAGGCTTTTCAAGTCTTGTAATATGTTAAGTGTGGCTGATTTTCATCCACTAAGGGGGTTTATATAGCACAACCAAGGGTTGAGATTAACACATGTGTAAGGTAGAGATCATATGTGAAGGTTCCTTCCCACACTTGTCTTACAAAAGCCATGCAAGACCATGCAAGACTTGCCCACTAATGTCACAAAAATCGTCCAACATAGGCCATGCCAATGCCATGCAAGACTTTTGGCCACTTGTCTTGCCCACTTGTCCACTCAATTTCATCCCACATGGCCCAATATATGGGTGACACTTGTCGCCCTCCTATTGTTCCAAAATATTTTATCTCTCGGGAATAATTCCATAATCGTAAAAATATTATTGAAAACGTAAAATTTCCTTCACAAGGTTCTAATAATTTTCGCTAAACAATTCTATCAATCTTACTCTAATTAGGGCGTATACATTCGTACGTACGTCCTCACATACATACTCCGGAACTACGGGGTATAACACCTATAATCACATCAAAGTCCGTCATATCCAACTCTATCAAGTCGGCTAGAGTCTGACGACTGTATATAGTCACTGGGCAAGCCTTATATACCCGCCGCCTACCACCGAATCACTCATCGCGTAGCCACCTCAAAAGGTTTTATGGACTCGGCTTTATCCCTATTCTACCAAAGAATATGAGGAGATATATAGGACAAGGTAGAACTCGGATCTATCAAAGCATATACATCACAACATGAAACCAATAATGTACCTGCGATTTACATCCGTGACGCCCGCTCGACGGCCGACATAGCATAAATGCGGTTCGAGGACCGCTGAATCGGGACCCCTACCACGACTCCCTACCGCGCTCGCTTGTCCGTGAACACTCGCCTCCGGCGCATCGCTACCGAAGACGAAGATCCAGCATCGACTTCGCTTGAACCATAGCATTCCCGCCGCCGTCTGACAATCCTTCCTCAAATGGCCTCGCCGCCACAAGAGTAACAAGCTCCCGGAGGAACACGACACTTCATAATGGCATCGCCACATCGCCACACCGAGGTATATGTGGCCTCATCTCGACCGAACTCGTCCTCCGGGAACCCGGCCCCGAACCCCGCCCTACCCCTCAATGCCTCAGACGTCCCGAAGATGGTGGAGCGCTCAACCGGCCGAGGTGCAAACCCGTCACGCCGAGGTTGTCTACCTCGAAACTACCAGAGGACCGCTGTCCCGCCCTCTTCGCGATACCTATCAATCCGCTGCCCCGCTCTCACACCTGCGCATATGCTCGCACGCGGCAATGTCCATGCCCGGCCAAGAGCTACTCCCGCAACTCTCTCGCCAAGTAATCATCGAGCTCGCGGACATACGGTGCACCGCCCTCCATGTTCGCTACTAAAGCGGTACATACCGAGCCAACGAGTCGAACTCTACGTTGTACTCCGACCGCCCGCCGCTTCGCCTCAACGCCGAAATCTATCGGCCCGAGCCCTCCTCATCTGCGGAGGCAAGAAATGGCCAAGGAACGCCTCTGAGAATTCGTCCCAAACAGCTGGAAGCGCATGCTCCCCCCGGGATAGTTCCAATGAATCATACCAGTCAACTGCAGTATCCCGCAACCGATGTGAACCCAATAATACCGACTCGGTCTCCGAAGCCCTGATCACTCATGATCCAGAATCGCCGATAAACTCCCGAGGATCATCTCACGCCGACCCATAGAACTCAAAGTAGCCGCAACTCAAAAGTCCCGCAGCCTCGTTATCGATTCGGTGGACTACGGGTACAACCAGAACCGCTGCCTCCCGTATGTCCTCCTGCCTAGCCACGATCCTGGCTAATAACTGGCCCATCTCCTTGTAACCCATCTCTCTACTCAGCCGTAATCGAGGCTCAGTACCGCAGCCTCGTGAGTCGCTTGCCGCCTCAACTCGCTGGGGTGGCGACGCTGTGGAACTCGCCGTCCAAACATCATCTCAGTGCATGCATCGGGCATGTTCCTCGTGACTCTGTGTCCTACTAGCAGCTCCTCACCGCTTTGCCCTTCTCGGGCCGCGTTGCCTTATGCGAGGCATAATCGATACATAAAAATATGTCGAGGAAGTTCAACCTATAACACACTCTATTGCACGATCTTAGAGTGAAAGAATGGAAACCAATCCTAAATATCTCAGAGTTACGATTATAGATGTGGTGCACAACACATCGATAATCAAGACTCTACTAGATACTACCAGACCCTTTTCCGAGGATAACCTGCTCGATACCACTTTTGTCTCGATCCGACCACGGACCCGTGACTGGTGCCTTACCCCGGGCACCCTTGTGATACAACATCAGAGAAAATCAGCGGAAAAATAAACTCACAATAAGAACCCATATAAAATATAAGCAGGCTAACCCAAAATGACTACCTCTAAATATAACAAACACTGAACCGTTACATCCTTAACAACCCAATTTATAACAGACTGCACTTAAGAATGTGTAATCACTATGACGGACAGGCCCCATCATACCCCGAATGTACAAAACATCTACAACACCGTGGAGAACTGCACTAAAAGTCGAGCCTCCGAGAAATGGAGCTCGACACCTGAGCAAGATCCTAAGAATGAGGATCCACCACCTGCTTACCCCTACCTGCGGCATGAACGCAACCCCCGAGGAAGGGGGTCAGTACACAATATGTACCAAGTATGTAAAACTGGAAAATACTGTAATAATATCATAAGTTTAAAATAAACTGGAGTCATAGATGAAGATTAAATTACATTACACTGTGCCTTACTAACAATGAGAGTAACAAGTATAAACTTTACTGCATAAAAATAGGAGGCTCATGATCAAAACAGAGTCTCTCGCCCGTAGTATCATTAAGCAATCCTACTCCTGGGACTATTTCACCCGCATAGGTCCTGTGGACCCGCATGAGGTCATCCGCTTCGCATGGGACTATTTCACCCGCATGAGGTCATCCGCCTCGCATGAGACTATTTTACCCGCATGAGACTATTTCACCCGCATGGACCCGGTGGGCCCGCATGAGTACAAGTGCCGTACTCGCATCATGGGTAGCAAATCCATGTCATAAGTAGTAATAATAATAATAATACATAACCCAGCACAACCGACTATCATACATAACATAAGCGCTACCGGCTTATCATAACGTAAGCAAGTTAGGAATATCCCCTAACTTCTTATTAATCATTATTAGTATATCCTCTCATTTTAGTTTACTTAAGGCACTAACATGTCATTTTTAAGAGAAAATCCGGGAATTCAACCCAAGTACGTACCTCTAACCTTTTAAGAAAATGACTCATTTTTATGTAAAACTCTCAAGATACTAATAACCGTAGTATCAAGTCACGACAACTTTTCAAAACAAGTCACGTTTACCTTTAGAAATACAATAGGCTTCTAAATCAAGTGACTTCATTTCTTTTAAAACCTTAGGCAATTAATGCCTTAAAACAATTTGCCTTTCACAAATTCAAATCATTTATCCGTACTTATTTTACTTGGAGTAAACCTTTCTTTGTTAACCTTCCATAAAGCCAATACAACCAACTTCCCATAAAGTCATTATATTACCGTTATACACTAGTCAAACACATCTCCCTATATCCAAGAGACTTATACTTTTAAACGAAACAAGTATCATATACTTAAAACACTCCAAGTCCCTTAACTTTAAAACTTAAGACATCATTAAAACAAGTAAGGGATACCAAAGCCTTTGTACGTCTACCGTACTACATAGATGCAATTATTCATGCTCAAGAGGTAGGAAAGTTCCACATACCTCTTCGGTCAATCCACTTGCTAAGTCCAAAATACCGCACGTAGTATGTCAACCTATAATGACCATAATACGTTTATTAACCTCACTCTACAACGTAGAATATTCCAAGTGCAAAGTCACTAAATTCTATGGAAAATCGGGCAGCATTTCCTTTGTTTCTACATACTTTGCCACCTTTTTCAAGGCCGAATTCAACATCCAAACGCCACTTTTAAGGCCCAACAATCCAATCAATATAAAGGGGATTACACACCTAACCTTGGATGTGTAAAATTCTGCCCCACAATGCATAACAACTAACTTAACAAGTTTAAGGTAGTATTTTGGCTACAACATGCTTACATAACCTTCTTATCCAATTCTTTCATATCCAAACCATATTTCTTACATGCAATTTATCTAAGAGCAATATTTACCACTACAAGTTCTTTCTTCTTCACATGCAACACCATAAACCAACAAAGAGAGAAGGAATTGTTACCTTAGAACTTTAGCCAAATTAATCCAACAAATTTGCTAGCCTCCTTTCCACAATCACCACCACAACGAACTCCTACAAGCTTGCAAATAAGTTTCCTTCTTGCCACATTTTTCAGATTTTTCTCAAGCCTTGATTTCCTCTTGATTTTCTAGAGAGAAGGAAGAGCTTCTAATTTAGAGAGAGAGAAGAGCTTGAAGAATGACCGAAGACTTGGTCAATAAATAGGAAATGCAAAAATCAGATGGGGGGGGGGGGGGCACTTGTCACCCTCCCATGGCCTTTTTTTAAAATAAAACAGTTCAGATTTTTCCACTCACCGCAGAACTGCCGGCGCTGCCTGCGGCCGGCCAGCGCTGAAACATCCGAGACTCTTCAG
The DNA here is from genome assembly GCA_029844215.1 of Przewalskia tangutica. Classification (NCBI taxonomy): domain Eukaryota; kingdom Viridiplantae; phylum Streptophyta; class Magnoliopsida; order Solanales; family Solanaceae; genus Przewalskia; species Przewalskia tangutica. The sequence continues at coordinate 40,952,423 of CM056725.1, read as the reverse complement.
AACTTCCGCGCCGCGCCCGCTTTCTCCAGGCGGCCGCAACTCCAAATAACTTTCGAACGTTTACGCCATGCCCCGACCGACTGAAATACTTTTCTGTCCGAGTACGTACTGAACTTGTCCCTCCCAGAACTTTCTACTCCGAGGTCCTATCGACGAACGGTTGGTTGCGTTGGAAACTAGGCTAAATGAACTACGTACTAGGCCTTTGGAACACCTAGGAACTCTCACTGTAACGGTCATAACCCGCCAAAGTTGACTAAAACCCGTCCAAACAATCCACAACCTATCCTTCAAAAATTAAGTCTTAATCCTTTCAGACGCTCTCATACGCATGACCGTAACTACGGGTATAATCACACGACCCAACTCGCCCGTGGATCGTGCCTTACCCGCACCCTAGTGATACAACATCGAGAAATCAATAATATAAAACAATAACATGAAGCAACTCAAGTATGAAATAATAATCGAGAAAATTGTCTTTCGCATGTATATATGAAAACTTAAATTCAAAGCATATCCCATAAACAACTCGCCACAACAAGCATTACGCACTCTAAGAGTGACATGACAACAATGGCGGACAGGCCCCGCCATACCTCGAATGTAAGCACCTACTACGACAGGGACTATACCATCGATAAGCCTCCGAGAAAACGGAGCTTCCCAAACGCCGAATGGACTCGAGAGCTAGGATCAACGATCGTGTACCTCAACTCGCGGATGAACGCACTTCGGCGAGGTCGTGACAACAGTACCAAGTATGTGAAATTGAAAATATCAGAAATGAAATCATAGTAGTCTATATAAAGTAGAGACATGTATGATAACAAAACTATAGTTCACAATAAATAAGCAAATATGTCAAGTCGTGACTCACGCCTCAAAGTCATCACTCAAATATAACAACGGGTCTCACGCCCACAACATCAATCATGCCCGTGGAATACCTTCCTCACCGCCGCGATCTATGATATAAAAACACCAAGGAATACATACGAACACCGTGTCCCACTGTCATCATAAAACCGCACGGTAAGTGCGAAGGCATAGCCGACTACTAAAACCTACAAGATAACAAGGTCATAAATCAGATCATGATCTGCTCGACCGTCACATGATCAAAGCCGCCACTCGCCGCAGATCTAATGCGCGCTTCAGCCCCGAACTTCCCGTAGCCCGCACGGGCCACCCAATGGCCCGCATGAGGTATTCCCGCATCGAGGGTAGCTACTCCCTGCAGCCGCCCCGACTCGCCGTCCGCATGGCCACATAGACCGCATGACCACAAAGGCCGCACACTAACTCGAACTTCCGCAGCTCGCATAGGCCACATGCACTCCGCATAAGGTATTCTCGAATCATAGGTCACATGCACTACCGAAGTCTACCCCGCACGGAGGCGCTTAACCCCAAATCACGAGTGATACAATACTAACATAACACCTTATCGCTTAAACAACATAAGCACAATCAAGGGAAACCCCTTTACACAAACATCACAAGATACTAACACACGTAGCATCTTAGCATGTTTACTTAACAAATCAACAAGAAAGTATTACAAGGCTATCACAAACCAACACAATCAAGTTATACACACAAGGTACTTTCTACTATATGATTAACACGATCGGGTTTTTATCCCCAAAGTACTTCATACATGAACTCTTTAAAAGATACGTTACTTTCACAAAAGTCACACAATACCCGTAGTATATGAAAATAGAGTGACTATCTTTTGAAGTAAATCAAAACACTTCTCTTTGTAAAATCAAGTAACAACATTCTTTTCCAAACGTTCCAAGTTTGCCTAATTTCAATTACTCAAGTTTCTCATTTTCGAAAGGTTTGTAGTTCATAGTTTTAATCTTTTAAAACAATTTGAGAAACATATACCTTATGTGTGAGTAGGTTATTCTTGTTCATAACAATCTTGATACAACAGCCATGATCTAGGAAATGTAATATCATTTTGTCTCATCTTAGCTTCTATGCAGATGGTAGTTTCTACTGGTTTTAATAATACTTTATTAGTCAAAACATTTCTCTTTATTAGCGCTGCTGTGGTTTGTTCGATACTTATTCTAATTTCCGAAATCAGTAAAACATTATTCCTTTTGAAAACCAAGTACTCATTACTCACGAATGAGGTTTCACACTTTTTAACAAAATTCAATTAAGTCAAGTCTCTTATCTTTTAAGATCAAGTCTCTTAACTTCTTAAATCAATAAATCATTCTTTTTATCTCTCTTAAGCCGTTATACCTAACTTTCCATAAAGCTAGTATAACTCTTAAGCTTTTAAAACCAAGTATTACTCTTCATAAAATGATTCAAGATTCTTTGAAATACTTCAAGATTATTCAGCTTAAGTCAAAAGACATTGCCGTAATTATTATTCAGCTTAAGTCCCAGACATTGCCGTAATTATTATTCGCTTAACACACGTCGCTCACCGTACTATATATATATTCTTTAAAATATCATGCTCAAGAGGATAGGAAGAATCACATACCTCGCGACGATTATCGACTATAAGCAAATCGCTTCCATCGGCTATAACCCTGGCTTAGCCTGGTCCACCTTTCAAGTAGCACATGCTACTCACAGAACATTCAACCTATAAAGGTTATACAAGTCTATCAAAGTCTAGACTACTCGGTAGAATAAATCTAGATACAAGATTCTACGGAAATTTGGGCAGCCCTTCCCTACCCGTCAAACTACACAAGTCTACTGTAATACAGTCCTATGTAAGTACAGTCCAATTCTCTTCTTTAAATTCAGGCTTAAGTCCAAAGACATTGCCGCAAAACTAAGTTCAGTTCTATATATAGTATACTACAACTATATATTCCTACAACATGTAATTTCCAATTACAATAGGGGGGGACAAGATATTTACCTCGGTAAGCCCAAAATTATCCAAGTATAAATGTCGGTCCTTAGCAACGTTTAGCTCCTACTCCGGGTGCTCCAACCCGCTCCAAACCACCCTTAGAAGTTCTAACCAACTTCTACGTAATACTCCAACTAACTATGGAGATTTTCCTTAGGGTTTCGTTTTTTGTGACTGACGGAAAGTGTAATAGTATTTCTGGGCTTTTCGTATAGGTATAACCTTGGAATACTACAAGGTATTAGGGCCAAGGTATTTTGGGTATAGTAACAATACTTTGGAGAGTATTTCTACCAAGAGGGGGGTATTTATACGAGACAACACCACAAGGGGGGGGTGTATACCCCTCGGCCAACCCCACTAGGAGGGGGGTACTCTCGCCAAGGGGGAAGGGTGCTCTGCTAAAGCCTCACAAGGGGGAAGGACGAGAACTCTAGAGGGAGGGGGAAGAGCTTTCAAGACTTAGGAAAGTTTAGGAATGGATGAAGAAGTCTTCAAAGGGGGGGGGAGGGGGTATTTATAGGTCAAGCAAAGGCCAACCAATGGCCAAGATCATGCCAAGTGCAAGGCAAGTGTAGGGCCAAGATTCATCCATGTGCACCTTATCCATCTACCCAAAAAAATCATACCTACTACTTGACAAAAACCAAGGAATTCGTCCCCTTTACCGCCTCACACTCCACCAATGAGAGGGTGCCAAGTGTCGCCCTCTCGTTGGTCCAAAATGTTTCGTCTCTCGAAAAAATCCGCAAAAAATAAAAATGACATAGCCGGAATTTTTCCATCGCAAGTTGTGTAAAACGTTTCGTCAAAAAACGACTCAAACCGGGTGTTGTGCACAAAAATAAAATCGGCCATGCCACTTAAAACCCCAAACTTTTGTACGCACGCCCCACGCATATACTGAAATACGGTATAACATTCTCCTCCTTAGAAACATTCGTCCCGAATGTTCCTTCTCAAGACGGATAACGATGAAGATCTTCTAACAAGTTGCCAACGCCACGCCGCCACGAAATAACACACGCTCTCTTCCTTCCTTACTCGTTGGCCCTTCTTCAACACTTGAACTCTTCTAGTATACGCATTCACACTTCGCCATCGCTTTAGTCCCCAAAACTTTGGAGTCACCACCTCCGAACTTGGTCATCTACAAGCCTCAACCTCCCTTAAGACCATTCCCCTTTCACGATCCGCTCGGTCGAACATATCCACGAACTCATACGATGACGGGTACAGGAGATGGCCCGCCATCGCCGTGGTCGTGGCCAGATATGAGGATAGGCTGGATGCAGCAGCCTCGCCCCAGAGCACCCGTAGTTCACCCCGAGCGCATGGGCTGAGACTACGGATTTTCCGAGGTGTAACCCGCCAGAGTTTTATGGGTCGAGGCCTGAGGATGATCCGCAGGAGTTCATCCGGCAGTTACAGCGGGTCATGAGAGTGATCAAGGCATCGGATACCGAGTCAGTGGTCCTAGGTTCGCATCGGCTGCGTGATACCGCAGTCGACTGGTTTGATTCGCGAGCCGCCCCGGAGAGAATGCACTTCACTATACGGGACGAGTTCTCAAAGGCATTTCTTGCACACTTCTTGCCTCCACAGATGAGGAGGGCTCGGGCCGACAGATTTTTGACGTTAAGGCAGGACGGGCGGACGGTTAGAGAGTACAATGTGGAGTTCGACTCGTTAGCTCGGTATGTCCCCGCTGTAGTAGCTGATATGGAGGACAGAGTACACCGCTACGTCACCGGGCTAGATGAGTACTTGGCAGAGGCTTGTACGGGTGTAGCTCTTCAGCCGGGCATGGACATTGCCCGCATGCAAGCTCATGCACTAGGATGTGAGGCACGGAGAGGTCGACGGAATGACCGAGATCAGCAGAAGAGGGCCAGGACAACAGGGTCCTTTGGTAACTTTCGAGGCGGACCGCCTCAGCAGCAGGCTAGTTATGTACCTCCGCCAGTACAGAGTGGTCCTCCGCGCCTTCGTGACGCTCGGGTATTCGAGCTGGTCGAGCTCCAGGCTTCGTTCACGGTATACGTGAGTGCAGCCGCCAGGATTTATGTCCCCTCAGCAGCACGATGTGGCAAACATCATCCCGGGGAATGTCGTCTTTTTACTGGTGCTTGTTTCACCTGCGGCCGTCAGGGCCATGTGACGAGAGATTGTGCTTATAGGAGAGGTACCGGCAGCTTGGCGCAGCCTACCGGATCAGTGGCAGGTTCATCGCCTTCTACAGCTATGCGCCCTGCAGGGCAGGCCTATGATTAGAGTGGAGCGGTAGGTTCAGGTATATCCCTAACCCTCTAGAGTTTTGCATGCTTGATATGATGATCTTTTGTTGTGTGCTATGTACGGATAGCGTTGTGTTAAGTTATGAGTTAGAAAGCATGGTTAGTTGAAAGGATAATTCCTCGTAGTGTAAAATGGAAGTGGTAGCTTTCATGACCAGATAGGTAAGATTGTTCCGATCGGAAACAAGAGCGTGATGCGTTAAGCTGGTCGGGTTGGGGCCATGTTGAGGCCAACCCGCGGCTGCTTCGGCGTGGGGTCAGCTCTGGGTGGTCCCGCCAGGTGGTAGGGTCACGAGGGTGCTAGGCCCAAGTTTAGATAACCATCGTATGAGTTCGTGGATATGTTCGACCAGAAGCGGATCGTGAAGGCCGGGAATGGTCTTAAGGGAGGTTGAGGCTTGTAGATGACCAAGTTCGGAGGTGGTGACTCCAAAGTTTTGGGGACTAAAGCGATGATCAAGTGTGGTACGATACTAGAAGAGTTCAAGTGTTCAAGCGGCACAACGAGTAAGGAAGGAAGAGAACGTGTGTTATTTCGCGGGCCAGCGTGGCGTTGGCAACTTGTTAGAAGATCTTCATCGTTATCCGCTTGAGAAGGAACATTCGGGACGAATGTTTCTGGCGAGGAGAATGTTATACCGTAATTCCGCAGTATGTACGTGAGGGCGACGATAAAAATTTGAGCCTTAAAGTTGGCTAGTTTCGAAATTTGGGCACAAGTGCCAAAAGAATCGTTTTCGACTAAACGCTTTACTAAACTTGCGAAGGAAAATTCGCTATGTCATTTATAATTTTTGCGGATTTTTCCGAGAGACGAACATTTTGGATTAACGGAGGGTGACATGTGTCACCCTCACATTGGAAGGACTTGTGGGCGGTTTGGACGAAAATAGGTGGCATGGTTAGGTAGGATATTTTGTGCAAGTTGTGTGGTAGATGGATAAGGTGCACATGGCTTGATCCTAGCCCTACACTTGCCTAACACTTGGCTTGATCTTGGCCATTGGTTGGCCTTTGCTTGACCTATAAATACCCCTCTAAGTGATGAACTTCTTGTCACGACCCGAACCTGGGCCCGTGACTGGTGCCTTACCCCGGGCACCCTAGTGATACAACATCAGAGTAATCAGCAGAACATAAAACACATACATGAAACAAATGAAGTACAAAACAGTAATCTGAGGAAAATTTGCCTTTCGGCATATATATAAATAACAACTCTTACAAATGAACAGTTTAATCCTTTTACAAACCCCGCCACAACAAAGATTTACATGCACTTAAGAAATGATATGACAACAATGGCGGACAGTGCCCGCCATACCTCGAATGTAAATACCTACAACGACAGGACTATACCAAGATAAGCCTCCGAGAAACGGAGCTTTCCCAAACGCTGAATCATGACCCTAAGAGCGAGGATCAACGATCGGTGTACTTTACTGCAGATGAACGCAGCCTCAAGGAGGTCAAGACAGTACCAAGTATGTGAAACACGAAGATATCAGAAATGAAATCATAGTAGTCTATAGAAAGGTGAGACATGTATGATAACCAAACTACAATTCACAATAAATAAGCAATATGTCTAGTCGTGACTCACGCCTCAAAGTCATCACTCCAATATAACAACGGGTCTCACGCCCACAACATCAATCATGCCCGTGGAATACCTTCCTCACCGCATATCAATGATAGAAAAGCACCAAGGAATACATATGAACAAAGCAGTCCCACCTGTGTCCAAATAAAACAAGACAGGTAAGTACGAAGGCATAACCGACTACTAACACCTACAAGATTAACAAGGTCATAAATCGTATCTTGATATCTGTCTGCACCGTCACATGATCAAAGCCGTCGCCGCCTCGCAATATCAAATGTGCGCGCTAGCCCTGAACTCCCCGCAGCCCGCATAGGCCAATCTCATAGGCCCGCATGAGGTATAACCTCAGACGAGGGCGCTACTCCCGCATCGCCCCGACTCGCACCGCATGGCCACATAGATCGCATGACCATAAAGGCCGCACACTAACTCGAACTCTCGTAGCTCGCATAGCCCTCAGACCCGCATGAGGTATTCTCGAATCATGGTCCTGCATCACCGAGTCTACCCCGCATCGGAGGGCGGCTTAACCCCCGCAAACACGCGAGTGGTATAATACCAACATAACAGCTTTATCGCTTAAACAACATAAGCACAATCAAGGGAAAACCCTTTACACAAACATCACGTATCACTAACACACGTAGCATCCTAATATGATTACTTATCAAATCAACACGAAGGTATTACAAGGCTATCACAAACCAATACAATCATGTTATTCACACATAAGGTACTTTCTACTATATGATTAACGAGATCGGGTTTTTATCCCCAAAGTACTTTATACAATAACTCTTAAAGATATGTTACTTTCACAAAAGTCACACAATACCCGTAGTATATAACAATAGAGTGATTATCTTTGAAGTAAATCAAAACACTTCTCTTTGTAAAACCAAGTAACAACATTCTTTTTCAACGCCCAAGTTTGCCAAATTTCAAATGTTCACGCTTTCTTATTTTAGAAAGGTTTCAGAGTTCCTAGCCTTATTCATTTAAGAATATAATTCTCTTTAAACCATCCGAGAAACATAAGCCTTATGTGTGAGTAGGATATTCTTGTTTATAACAATCTTATTACAAAGAAACATGACCTAGGAAATATCATTTTGTCTCATCTTAGCTTCTATGCAGATGGAAGTTTCTACCGTTTTAATAATACTTAATCACAAAACATTTCCTTTTATTAACGCCGCAGTTGGTTTGTCGATACACATTCGATTTCCAAATCAAGAAACCTTTCTAAGCCGCTATACCTAACTTCCCATAAAGCTAGTATAACTCTTAAGTTTTCAAAACCAAGTATTACTCTTCTTTCAAAATGATTCAAAATCTTTTGAAATACTTCAAGTTCTTTATTATCACAAACCCGCCAGCTTATAGTTCAAATCGCTTACCTTTTAAAACCACAAGTATTTTCTTACCTACATAAAGTCATATAACTAACTTCCCATAAAGCCGTTATAACACTTTATGTTTTAGACCAATCAAATACATTTAACACCTATACGTCACCGCACTACATAGTTACACATATATCATGCTAGAAGAGATAGGAAGAGGTTCACATACCTCGCGACGAGTATCGACTAATAGCAAAACGCCCAAGTACTTCGCCGCCGCTACTCCTTAAGCCAAGTAGATCGCGCCACACGCAAAGATTTCAACCTATAAGGCCACAAGGCGCTTTATTAACATCTAGATCTTATCGTAGAACATTCTACGTAAAATTCGCAAAGACTCCTCCGCCACAACAGAAATCTCCTCCTCTATCGAGGCCGCTACCAAGCCAACCAGTGGGGTTCTACACGCCTAACCTGACGTGTACAATACTACTCTACAAGAATACAACACAAGTTCATCAAATACACCCATGTAATTACGTCAGCTTCTTTATTCTTCGTGCTTAAGTCCAAGGACATTGCCACAACACTAAGTTCAGTTCTATATATAGTATACTTCAACTATATATTCTAACAACATGTAAACTCCAATTACAATAGGACAAGATAATTACCTCGATAAGCCCATAATTATCCAAGTATAAAGTCGATCCCTGGCAATCGCTTAGCTCCAACTCCGCGCGCCCAACCCGCTCTAAACCACCCTTAGAAGTTCTAACCAACTTCTACATACTACTCCAACTAACTATGAAGATTTTCCTTAGGGTTTCGGTTTTGTGATCAAGGGAAGTATAATAGTATTTCTGGCTTTTCAGATAAGTATAACCTTAGAATCGACAAGGTATACGGCTAAGGTAATTTGAGTATAGTAACAATACTTTGAGAGTATTTCTACCAAGAGGAGGGTATTATACGAAACAACTAGGCTAGTGGGTACCCCACTGGCTAGCACCACTAGGAGTGGGTACCCTGGCCAAGGCCTCTAGAGAGTGAGGCCTCTACCGAACTCAACACACAAAGGGGAGAAAGAGAGTTTTCAAGACTTAGGCAAATTTATGGATGAATTAGTCTTCCAAAGTGGGTGGTATTTATAGACAAGCCAAGGCCAACCAATGGCCAAGATCTTGCCAAGTGCATAGCAAGTGTAGGGCCAAGATCTTGCCAAGTGCACACTAGCCAACTAACACAAAATATCCTACCAACCTCGACCACAATGGCCATACTTTCGCCACCACTATTACCGCCAAGGTGTTCCAATGAGAGGGTGACAAGTGTCGCCTCTTGTTGGTCCAAAATGTTTCGCCTCTCTAAAAATCCGCAAAATTAAAAATGACATAGCCGAATTTTCCTACGAAAGTCGGAAACGCTTTCACAAAAACGACTTAATCGGGTGTTGTGAACAAAGTTAATTCGCCAAGCCTATGTAAAAGTTCAAATTTTTCTACGCACGCCCCACGCATATTACTGGAAATACGGGTATAACACCCAAACCCCGAGCTAAGCTTCCTGCGAGGGCCCTCCCCCTCCCTAGTGCTCTCAGCCGCGGGCAAGTACCCCCTAGCCTAGTTGTCTCAAAATAATACCATGGTATAGAAATACTCCAAATATTTGTTATAATGCCCAATACTCAAGGCCCAAATACCTTGTAGTATTCCCAGTTACACTTATACAAAGCCTACTTTCTTTAGCTACCAAAAAAAAACCCCAAAGGAAAAATCTTCATAGATAGTCAAGTATTTTAAGTTGCCAGAACCCTAAGTGGTTGTTGTTTGGAGGGAGTGAAGCACTAGTAGCTTAATAACCTTTATTGGTCAAATACTTTCGCGCAGCAGTGCTTACTTAGAAAGGTGGACAAGCGCAGCCGTTTATAGCGCGGAGCGCTAGTCGATAATCGTTTGTTAACAATGCGAGACCTCATTCGTGTAGTAATGAGCAAGTGGTTTTTAAAAGGAATTTTCTAAAAAGACTTGCGTAATGAAATTAGCAAAAAAGACTTTTTAGAAAAAAAAAAAGGCATTGTTTTTCGAAGCTCCGCCTTCTGAAAAATATGTCGGCCCGAGCTCCTCTCATAATCTGAGGCAAGAAATGTGCAAGAAATGCCCCGAGAACTTCCTATGTTGATCGACACCGACAGACTTACTCGCTGCATGAACGCAATCAAGGAGGTCAAGACAACAGTGTTATACACAACTAAATTCCTTTTAAAGATCCATTTCTTTACAAAGGTCATATAAAAATAGAGTGACTAACATTGTTAAGTAAACTAAAACACTTCCTTTGTAAAATCAAGTAACAACATTATTTTCCAAACGCTCAAGATTTCAAATGCTCAAGTTTCTAGTTCATAGTTTTAATCCTTTAAAACAATTTGAGAAACATATAGAAAATGTAATATCATTTTGGTTTCATCGGTTTTAATAATACTTCATTATTCAATACATTTCCTTTATTAGCGCCCGCAGTGGTTTGTTCGATATTTAGAAACATTATTCCTTTTAAAACCAAGTACTCTATCACACTTTTTAACAAACTTCATGTTAATTTAATTAAGTCAAGTCTCTTATCTTATAAAAATCAAATAACCATTCTTTTTATCTTTCTTAAGTCGTTATACCTAACTTGCTAGTATAACTCTTAAAACAAGGTTTCTTATCTCTTTGAAATACTTCAAGATTCTTTATTATTCACCGCTATATATATATATATATATATATATATATATATATATATATATACTTTTAAAATATCAAACATTCAACCTATAAAGGTTATACCATCATCAAAGTCTAGACTAAATCTTATATTCATTTCTATTGTAATTTTTCAATTACAATAAGGATAGGATTATTTAAAATTATCCAAGGTTCCACTATTTAACACTTCAAAGTATAATAGTATTTTGTACTGAAACACTACAAAGGTTTTGGGATGTATTTTGGCATTATAACAATACTTGGAGAAGTATTTCTATACCACAGGTGTATTTCAAACCAACTAGAAGGATTTTTAACACTTAGAAAATATTTGTGAAAGTCTTCAACTTAGGGTATTTATAGGCTAGGATTTTGGCAAGTATCCATCTACCACCAAAATATCCTACCTAACCTCGACCAAAAACAAGGCCAAGAAAAACGCCCAAATATTTCGAAAATCCGCAAAAATAATAAATGACATAGCCGTATTTTTCCTTCACAAAGTCCGAAAACGCTTGGCGGAAAATGACTCTTTTCGCGTACAAAATTTCGTCCTAGCCTAACTTTAAGGCTCAACTTTTCTACGCACGCCCTCACGCATACTCCGAAATACGGGTATAACATTCTCCTTCTTAGAAACATTCGTCCCGAATGTTCCTTCTTAAGACAGATAACGATCAAGTTCCTCATAGCTTAACCAGTTTGCAAATGCCGCACATGGTCCCAGAATAACACGCGCGTAAATACTTAAATCCAAGTCAACGAGGAATCACCCCGACGATGCAAAACAATACCAACTCTCGCTTCTGGTCAAAGGATACTCCCTTCGCACATTTATTTCACAAAAACGATTACTTCCATTTTTCAGCACAAGTTCACTTCTTTCCTTTCTCGTCGTACCCTTCTCGAACACTCGAACTCTTCCTAGTACACGTACCATACTTCAGTCAACACTCATACAAAACTTTGGAGTCACTACCTCCAAACTTGGTCATCTTACTAGCTTCACTTTCCTCTAAGGCCATTCCCGGCCTTCACGAACCGATTCTGGTCGAACGCATCCACGAATTCATACGATGGTTACCTAAACTTGGGCCTAGCACCCTCGTGATCCTACCACCGGGACCACCTCGAACCGACCCAACCCCAAACCGGCTACGTTGACCCGCAACATGGCCCCAACCCGACCCACTTAACGATCAAGCTCTTGTTCCCGATCCTAATAATCTTACCTATACAGGTCATGAAAGCTACCACTTCCATTATACACCACCCAAGGAATTTTCCCACAATTACTCCACGTATACTTATACATTCTGACGAGGATCACCCGCAAAATCTTGTACTCAAGACGGCCTTACATCTAAGGTCTCAATCGTAATATTCTAAGGTTCATCATTTTCTCACCCCCAGGCTTACCCTTTTCACTAACCAGGCTTCTAAGTCACATTTTAGCACAAAGCTATCCGAACATAACACTAAACACATCATCATAACATCAATACATACAAATCTCTAGAGGTTAAGGATATACCGAAAATAGGCGGTTCAAAGGACCGCTAAAATCGGGAACTTCCACCGCGACTTACCGTGGCTCACGCAATGAACATCCCGCTTAGCTATGGAAGGTGAAGAACCCGAATCGATCTAGTAACTCGTATACTCGCCTGACAGTCTCGTCAAAATGGCCCCCGCCGCCGCAAGTATAGCAATCCCCAAACCAAGACGACATTCCCCATGGGCTTTACCACAACGGCCACACTGAGATACGGTGGCCTCATCCGCGAGCACTTCTACTCCTCAAAATCTGAAACTCGAGCCCCGACCGCTCCCGAATATCCCAAACGCCCCGACGACGGTGGGGACCACTTGCATCGGGCGAGGCGCATAATCGCTCTTCTTTGGCGGTCCGACTCAAAGTCACCAAAGGACCTCGCTGATCTGGCCTCTTCGTTGATCTCGGCTGCCGCCGATCTCTCCGCTCCTCACATCCAAGTGCATAAGCCTGTATGCGGGCAATGTCCATGCCCGGCTGAAGAGCTACACCCGAACAACTCTATGCTAGGTAATCATCGAGCCCTATAACATATCGGTGCACTCGATCCTCCATCCTAGCTACTAACGCGGGGACGTACCGGGCCAATGAGTCAAACTCCACATTGTACTCCAACCGCACGCCTGCTCGCCGCAACACCAAAAATCTGTTTACCGAGCCCTCCTCATCCGCGAGGCAAGAAATGTGCAAGAAATGCCCCTGAGAACTCGTCCCATATAGCTGGAAGTGCATTCTCTCCCCGGGACAGCTCCCACGAATCAAACCAGTCGACTACGGTATCACGCAACCGATGCGAACCTAGGACCACTGACTCGGTCTCCGATGCCTTGATCACTCTCATAATCCGTCAGAATCGCTTGATGAACTCCTGCGATCATCCTCGTGCCTCGACCCATAAAACTCGCGGGCTACAACTCGTAAAATCCCGTAGCCTCAAACTATCTCGATCTAGGGTGAACCATCAGCATCGAATCACCGCTGGCCCAAATATCCTCAAGTTCTGCCACAACCCCGCCAATAATCAAGCCAACTCTTGTAACCTCTCTCGCTTCCAAACCGCTGGACCGAGGCTCGTGTATCGTGGTCTTCTGAGAGATCGCCACGTTTACTCGCAGCCTCCTCTCGCCGCTTTGCCCTTCTCGCCCGGTTGCTTGCGCGAGGCATAATCGTAAAACGAAATACGCCGAGGGTCCAACTTATCACGCCTCTAAGGCACGATCTCGTAATGAGAAGAATGGAAACTAATCCTAAATGTCTCAGCCTCGATTATAGACGTGGTGCACAACACATCGATAATCAAGACTCTACTAGACACGGTCAGACACTTTCCGAGACTAATCGCTCGATACCACTTTTGTCACGCCCAACCTGCCCGTGGATCGTGCCTTACCCCGCACCCTAGTGATACAACATCGAGAAAACCAAATAAATAAAACTTAAAGCATACAATTAGATATGGATCAAGATAAAAGAAAATAGGCCAACCAAAACGGTTGCCTTTCTGCAAATATATAAATATCGACATTTGAACAGTTACAATCCTTACAACCCTGCCCACAACAGTACTAAAAAACCTCTAAGATTTTTACAACAACTATGACGGGACAGGGCCCCGCCATACCCCTGAATGTACAAGAGCCTACAAACTCAGGGTAACATACCAAAAGACAAGCCTCCGAAGGAACGGAGCTTCCCAATACGCTGAAATGTGATCCTATAAGCGGGGATCGACAACCGATATACCTCTACCTGCGGCATGAACGCAGCCCCCCGAAGGAGGTCAGTACAACAGGTACCAAGTATGTGAAACTGAAAATACTGTAAATGAAATCATAATAGACTATATAAAGCAGGAGACATGTATGATAACCAAACTACAGTACACACATATAAACAGTTATATCAAGTCAGGGACTTACGCCCTCCAAGTCATTACTCCAATATAACTATGGGTCTCACGCCCACAACATCAATCATGCCCGTGGAATACCTTCCTCACCGCCGACAATCTATTATATGATAACACCAAGAAGTACACCTGAACATCAGGTCCCACCTGTGTCATAAAAGACCGTACGAGAAATAATCATAACATGAAGCTGACACGTGGCAAGTGCGATAGCCTCTACCAGATCCTCCCAGCGCCACGTAGCTGACGGGGGCAAGTAACCAGGCTATGCACCAGATCACAACCGTAAGTCACGAAGCTTCATCCAAACACTGACTCGCGAAGCTGACACGTGGCAAGTGTAATAGCCTCCACCAGATCCTCCCAGCGCCACGCAGATGACGGGGGCAAGTAACCAGGCTAAGCACCAGATCACAACCGTAAGTCACGATACTTTGCCGCGAAGCTGACACGTGGCAAGTGCGATAACCTATACCAGATCCACCGTGTCACGAAATGACGGGGCAAGTAAACAAAGCATGCACCGATCACAACCGTAAGTCACGATACTTCGCCATAAATAACCATAATGGTCACATGCCCACGTAATCCATCATCGGTGTAGACATGCCCATGTAACAATAATAATCAAGCATACCCGTGGAATCTTCCACACGCCAGACGCCCAAGTAAGTTCTCAACAAATCAACCTACCCATCGAGACGCGAGTATAGAAACACAATTCTTGCACAACAAAGGCTATCACAATCGCCACGACCGACCGGCCGCTCGTGCCCTACCCGCACTGCTCGTGTACACATCGAGAATAGCAATGAACGCATACAACATAACATGGTGTAAACAATATAACAACACAGATAGCCGATAAGGCCGCTTCCATAATATAAACAAAGTCAAAAGTACAACTTTACAACTCGCTTCTACAACAACCACATGTGAATACGCACTTAGAATAACAATCTGGCGGACAGTGGCCCCGCCATACCCCGAATGTACATAATCTACAACATCGTGGTAAGATCAGCACTAAAGAAAGTCAAGCCTCCGAGAATGGAGCTTCCGACGCCCGATAAGCGATCCTAAGAGCGTGGATCCGCAACTCGCTACTCCTTTCTCGCAGATTTAACGCAATTTCGAGAAGGGGTCGACACATGTACTAAGTATGCAAATCGAAAGTACTGTAATTACAACATAAGTTTAACAGAAGCCTGAGACATGTATGATAACAAAATTACAAGACAAAGGCCTTACTAACAATGAGAGTAATAATAGGTGTATACTTACAACGAAAAATAGGATTGGAATCCTACTCGCTGACTATTTCACCCGCGATAGTCCAGTGGACTGCGTGAGGTATTCCTCGCACGGGACTATTTCACCCGCATAAGCCCTTACGACTCGCATTTAGGTATTCCTCGCATAGGTCGGACCGCCGCACGGGACTATTTCACCCGCATAAGCCCCACGACTCGCACGAGGTATTCCTCGCATCGTGGTTAGCAAATCCACTAAATGTACAATGCCACAATCCCGGAACGACCCGCAACGAATAATATATCACTAGCCCAAATCCGGCTATCACACATAACATAAGCTCTATCGGCTTATCATACAATATATAAGCAAGTTAAGAAATCTCATAACTTCTTACTATTCTTGTTCATGTACACTCTCGTTTTAGTTACTTAAGGCACTAACATGTCTCTTATGAAAATCCGGGAATTTAACCCAAAGTACTACGTACTTCTATTCTTTAAAACAAATGACTCTTTTTAGTAGAAAACTTCCAAGATACTATTAATCCTAGTATCAAGTCCAAATTACATTTCAAGGCAAGTCACAACACCCTTAGAAATAAAGTTAGGTTTCTAAATCAAGTGACTCATTTCTTATAAAACCTTAGGCAATTGATGCCTTAAAAATCCAATTGCCTTCCATTAAATCAAGTCATTTATCTTTCCATAAAGTCAATATAACCAACTCCCCATAAAGTCGTTATATTCACTTTATACCTTAGTCAAGTACCATTTCCTATCCAAGGGACTTATACGTTAAAAACGACACAAGTATCACATACTTTAAAATTCTTCAAGTCCCTTATCTTTAACAAGACTTAAGACATCTTTAATATTCTCAAAGAAGTGAGTTAAATCTCCTAACTCACCCGACTTGGCATTTCATAAAACAAGTAAAGAATGTCAAAGTCTTGTACGTCTACCGTACTATGTACGCGAAACTAGTCATGCTCAAAGATAGGAAAAGTTCTACATACCTCGCCGGGTCAAACCACTTGCCAAGTACAAAGTCCCGCCCGTAGTATGTCAACCTATAATATTCACAATACGTCTATTAAGGCCTTACTTCAATCGTAGAATATCATAAGTGTTAAGTCTCTATATTCTACGGAAAATCGGACAGCACCTCCTTTGTTTTTACTTACTTTGCCACCTTTTCCAAGGCCGAAATACAATAACCAAACAGCCCCAATTGGCTCACAATTTATAGAAGGTAATCCAATACAAATGAATAACTAAATTTCCCAATTGGCTCACAATTACATAGAAGGTAGTCCAATACCAATGAATAACTAAACAGCCCCAATTGGCTCACAATTTATATAGAAGGTAATCCAATACAAATGAATAACAAACTAATACGACTACAAGTCCACAATCGGCTACTTTGAGTTCAACAATACCAACTCTTGTCCAATTTCCATTTCAATCCAAATTTGTAGCATAACTTGATATCAAGTCGCATTTGATTATAACAAACATAATCTTTAAGTCAATGACATGCGACGATTCTAACAACGATTAAATTGTAATTCAACTTAGTCATGGCTTACATTACATTTCGGATTTCCAAGGCTATAATCAATCCATAATCCTTATAACCTCAATATAACAACTTCATGCTCGCAACATACAAAGCTATCAACAACAATATAAATATGTAATCTTGTAACACCTTTAAAAGACAAGATTATACCTTCACGAATATGAAACCAACTCCAATCCGAAGTCGCTCCTTAGTAGTTTAGAACCTCTCCAAGACACTTCAATCCGCTTGTTGAGACCCTTAGAACAACACCAACAATTATTCTTCAAATCTCCAAACAAAACCTAGAAAGACCATTAGGTTTTCGCCATGACTAACCCGAAAACTATCTTTTCCAAGATGTTTCTATTGAGACTTGCTTACAATACACATAAGAACCTTGGTTTAAAGCTGGGAGCTAAATGGATCACGCATAAAGATTTTCTTTTTTTTGTATGGAACCCGAGAGCACATAGCCTATGTTCTTCAATTTTTGTGTAAATTATTCTAAGTGTTAAGCTCTCCCTCTACTAGTAGTAATATATGTAGCACCTTGGAGGGTTAGGATACAAACAAATGGTTGGTTTGGATCTAGTCTTGCTAAATATCAAGACAAAGGTGGGACCTTTGACTTAGTCAATGTTCTCATGCTACAAGTTGCAAGACTTTAGCCTTAGAAGACTTATGGTCAATGACCATATTGGCCATGCCATTTCGTCCAAGGCATGGCTAAGGGGGGGTGACACGTGTCGCCCTCCCATTCGACACGACACTACGTTTTCCGACAATTTCATAATTTCCGATAAATATTTACAAGTCTCAAATCCTTAACATTTGTGAGTTCTTACTTACGTTCTTAAGACATGTCCTGTAATTACGGCGTGTAACATTCTTCCCCCCTTAGAAACATTCGTCCCCGAATGTTCTTTCGGAGTCACACTTACAATTAGCGACATAGTTACCTTTCACAGCCCCGACATACCAAAAATGCCACTCATGGCCACATAAAAACATTTAAGCAAAAGAAACACTTCAATTATAACCTGACAAGTAAGGGAAAATGAATTACCTGAAGGTATAGGAAATAAGTGAGGATACCTTCTCAACATGTCCTCCTCCGCTTCCCAAGTCATCTCCTCCCAGTTATCATTTCTCCACAGGACTTTGACGGAAGCTACATCCTTGGTCCGCAGCGCGACTGGCGATCGAGTATCGCTATGGGACTCTCCTATCAGATATAATCGACACCGGAACACCGTGCAGCCTCACTATCTCTCGTATGTACAATCTGGCATAGTCCTCACCAAAACGCTGTCCCGATCGGAAGGAAATGGGTTGATTTCACACCACAACAATAACCCAAATGGAGTCGATTTCCTCCGAGTACGAGGTAACCTCAGAACAAAATCCATGTTGATCATCTCCCACTTCCAAGTCGGAACCTCAATAGATCGCAATAATCCACCGGGCCTCTGGTGCTCGACCTTAACTCGCCGCAATTAGGACATCAGGTAACAAAACTCGCCACGCCCCTCTTCGTGCCATCCCACCAATACAAACATCCGAGGTCATGGTACATCTTGGTCGACCGGATGAATAGAATATCGAGCGTGTGCCTCCCGAATCTGACCGACGAAGTCCTGATACATCGGAACACACAACCGCCCTCAAATCTCAAGACTTCATCAGCGCTACTCGAAAAGACTCTTCTCCTCCCAAGAGTCGCATCACGGCACCGCATCAACACTGGTCATCAAATCGCCGCCTCTTCACCTCATCAACGATGGAAGACTCGCAACCTCACGAACCCGCATCTACTATCGCTTCGGTTTCGATCAAACGAACCCCAAGGCTCGCTAATCGGTGGATCCGACGACCATGTCCTGTTTCTCGGCCGCACCTGATAGGCTCCCATTGATCTACGACTCAAGGCATCAAGAACTACGTTGGCTTTCCTGATGGTATAGAATATCAACATCATAGTCTTTCAAAGAACTCTAACCACCGCCTCGCCTCAAATTCAACTCCTCTCGCTCAAGATATACCGAGGCTCTTGTCTCAGTATAAATATCCACATGAACCCCTGCATAAATAGTGTCTCCAAATCTTCAAGGCATGAATAACTTCGCCAACTCTAAGTCATGGTAGGTAATTCCTCTCATGCTTCAGAATCACCGAAGCATAGGCTATAACTTTGCCGTCCGCATCAAACACACCCTAGCCCGATACCCGAGGCATCACAATAGATCACGCACCCATCTAACCCTCAGAAGAGTAAGAACGGGTCAGAGTCAACCTCTCCTTCAAGAATCGAAAACCCCGCCGCAAGCCTCGCCCATCGGAACTTGGTCGCTTTCCAGTCACCCTAGTCAACGGTCTTGAAATCGGCAACCGCTTCCACAAACCTACGATAATAAGCCGCTAGTCCTAAGAAATCGCGCACTTGGCCGAGTAGGCCTCGGCCAAGACTTGATCGCCAATCTTGGCCGTATCCACGCGAACACCATCAGCCCGATAATATGCCCCAGAATGCCACCGAGGCCAACCAAAACTCACACTTAGAGAACTTGGCGACAATCGCGCCCGAGAATCCTGGCACATCCTCAAGTGATTTGCATGCTCCTCGCTCGTCCGTGAATACACCAGATGTCATCAATGAATACAATCACAAATGTATCCAAAATGGCTTGAACACCCTGCTCATCAAATCCATAAATACCGCCGAGCGTTGGTCAAACCGAAAGACATAACCCTAAACTCATAGTGCCCATACCGGTCCCGAATGCGCCTTTGGGATGTCGCTCTCGAACTCGAACTCGATGATAACCACACCGCAGTCTATCTTTGAGAAACACTCGCACTCGCAATCGTCAAACAAATCATCAATCCCGGGAGGGTACCTATTCTTAATGGTTACCTTATTCACCGCTCAGTAGTCAACACACATACGCAGCTGGCCCCATCCTTCTTCTTCACAAACAACACCGCGCTCCTCGTGGAGATACACTAGGCCTGAGCAAAGCCTTTCTCCAAAGAAATCTTTCACCGGTCCTTCACTCCTCAACTCAAGAAAGCCATCCTCAGATGGCGGAATGGAAATAGGTCGAGTGTCCGCAATGTGTCAATACAAAACTCGATCTCCTCTCGGGAGGGATGCCCAAGATCATCCGGGAACACATCCGAAACTCCCTAACCACGGCATCGATCAAGAATCGCACTCACCTGACGTAATACCCGAACCAGATGATAGATGTACCCCTTCTGCACCATCTTCCTAGCCTTGAGGTAAGAAATAAACCTACCCCTCGGCGATGCTGTGTTGCCCCTCCACTCGATAACTAGCTCGCCAGGAAACTGGAACCGAACCAACTCGTCCTACATACCAACGTTGGCATAACAAGAAGCCAACCAGTCCATACCCATAATGACATCAAAATCTGTCATCTCCAGCTCTATCAAGTCTGCAAGGGTCTGACGACTATAAATAAATACCGGACAACCTCTATACACCCGCTCAGCTAACACCGAATCACCCACTGGCGTAGCTACCTCAAACGGCTCTATCGACACCGGCTCTATCCCGATTCTACCCGCAATAAGAGGGGACACATAGGACAAGGTAGAACCTGGATCTATCAAAGCATAAACATCACGGCAAATCGCGAATGTACCTGTGACGACGTCAGGGGAAGCCTCCTGATCCTGGCGGCTGGCTAGAGAATATATGCGGTTCTGTGGACCGCTAGAACTGGAACCACCACCACGACCTCTACCGCGGCCTGCCGGCCCGTGAGTACCCTGCCCTCCGGGGCGCATAACCACAGAAGGAGAGGAAGACCCAAAGAATCGATCCCGCTGGCTATGTACCACCTATGCCGCTCTAGACGGACAATCTTCTTCAAGTGGCCCACCGCCACAAGAGTAACAACCTCCCGCAGAACACGACACTCGCTGGGTGAGATCTACCAGACGAGCACACCGAGGTGTGGGTGGTCTCGATCGGCGAGAATCTATGCCTTCGAAACCTCAAGACCGAGCCCTCGACCGCTCTCGATCGACCGCTGATCCGAACTCCCGCGAAAATCGTGACGAGCACTCTGTCTGGCCGGAAAGTGGACCCGGTCACGCGTAGGCCGCCCGCCGAATCGCCCCGAGACTGATGTCACCGCCTCTTGGGCCGGCTCGCTAACTGGGTCCTCCTTTCTATCCTCTATCCCTTGAGCATAGGCCTGCATCCTAGCAATGTCCATACCGGGCTGAAGAGCCACCCCCAAACATGCTGTAATCATATGACGGTCTAGCCCCATCACATAATGATGAACTCTATCCGCCATGCTAGCTACAATAGTGTGAGCATGCCTGGCCAAGGAGTCAAACTCCAGGCTGTACTCCCTAACAGTCCTCCCGTTCTGCCGCAAGGTCAAAAATCTATCTACCCGGGCTCTCCTCATCTCGGGAGGTAAAAAGTGATCCATAAAGGCCTCTGTAAACTCCTCCCAAACAGCTGGAAGAGCATCATCACCTCTCGAAAGCAACCACGACTCAAACGGTTCAACGCAATATCGCGCAACCGATAAGAGGCTAGTGTAATGCACTCGTCTCTGAAGCCCTAAGGACTCGTGATGGTCCGTAGTCGCCGAACGAACTCCCGCGATCCTCATCGACCTCGAACCATAAAACTCGGTGGATGACATCCGTAAAATCCCTAATCCGCAAACCGCTTCGGCCTAGGGTCGCTCGCTCTCGCTCGGCCGCCGACTACTATATCGGTCAACAATCGAATCTGTCTCGTAGTTCTATACTCGCACTGGCCGTGGAATCGAGGCTCGCACGAACCTCTGGAGCTACTACCGCCTCGGCCTTCTAAAATCGCAGCGTGGCTGAACTCGCCGACCCGCCTACTACCTCAGGCATAGTCTGTACTCGAGCCCGTAACTATCTCGAGTACCGCTAGCAGCCTCGCCGCCGCTTTGCCCTTCCGGGCCCTGGTAGCTTTCGTGAGGCATAGCTGTTTCATAAGAAGAGGTCGAGAGGATTCAACCTAATAAGACAGCTCATCGCACGATCTCGCAGAGAGAAGAATGGAAACCAATCCTAAATGTCTCAGAGCCTCGATTATAGATGTGGTGCACAACACACCGATAATCAAGACTCTACTAGACACGGCTCAGACACTTTCCGAGGACTAATCGCTTCGATACACTTTTGTCCCGACCCGACCCGGCCGCGATCGTGCCCTACCGGGCACCCTGCTTACACATCGAGAATAGCAATGAACGCATACAACATAACACAGTGTAAACAATATAACAACACAAAGCAGCCGATAAGGCCGCCTTCCATAATATAAACAAAGTCAAAAGTACAACTTTACAACTCAGTTCTTACAGCCCAACCACATATGTGAATACAGACCTCTAGGAATAACAACTGTGGTGGGACAGGGCCCCGCCATACCCCTGAATGTACATAATCTACAACATCAGGGTAAGACTGTACCAAAAGAAAGTCAAGCCTCCGGAGAATGGAGCTTCCGACGTCTGATAAGCGATCCTAAGAGTGTGGATCCGCAACTCGCTACTCCTTTCTCGCAGATGAACGCAGCCCCAAGAGGGTCGACACAATATGTACTAAGTATGCAAAACTGGAAAGTACTGTAATTACAACATAAGTTTAACAGAAAGCCGGAGACATGTATGATAACAAAATTACAGTACACAGTGCCTTATTAACAATGATAGTAATAATAGGTGTATACTTACAACGAAAAATAGGATTGGAATCCTACTCCTGGGACTATTTCACCCGCATAGGTCCAGTGGACCTGCGTGAGGTATTCCTCGCATGGGACTATTTCACCCGCATAAGCCCTTACGGACTCGCATGAGGTATTCCTCGCATAGGCTGGACCCGCCCGCATGAGACTATTTCACCCGCATAAGCCCTTACGGACTCGCATGAGGTATTCCTCGCATCGTGGTTAGCAAATCCACGGAAATGTACAATGCCACAATCCCGGGGAATGACCCCGCAACGAATAATATATCACTAGCCCAAATCCGGCTATCACGCATAACATAAGCTCTATCGGCTTATCATACAATACATAAGCAAGTTAAGAAATCTCATAACTTCTTACTATTCTTGTTCATGTACACTCTCGTTTTAGTTACTTAAGGCACTAACATGTCTCTTATGAAAATCCGGGAATTTAACCCAAAGTACTACGTACTTCTATTCTTTAAAACAAATGACTCTTTTTAGTAGAAAACTTCCAAGATACTATTAATCCTAGTATCAAGTCCAAATTACATTTCAAGGCAAGTCACAACACCCTTAGAAATAAAGTTAGGTTTCTAAATCAAGTGACTCATTTCTTATAAAACCTTAGGCAATTGATGCCTTAAAAATCAAATTGCCTTCCATTAAATCAAGTCATTTATCTTTCCATAAAGTCAATATAACCAACTCCCCATAAAGTCGTTATATTCACTTTATACCTTAGTCAAGTACCATTTCCTATCCAAGGGACTTATACGTTAAAAACGACACAAGTATCACATACTTTAAAATTCTTCAAGTCCCTTATCTTTAACAAGACTTAAGACATCTTTAATATTCTCAAAGAAGTGAGTTAAATCTCCTAACTCACCCGACTTGGCATTTCATAAAACAAGTAAAGAATGTCAAAGTCTTGTACGTCTACCGTACTATGTACGCGAAACTAGTCATGCTCAAAGATAGGAAAAGTTCTACATACCTCGCCGGGTCAAACCACTTGCCAAGTACAAAGTCCCGCCCGTAGTATGTCAACCTATAATATTCACAATACGTCTATTAAGGCCTTACTTCAATCGTAGAATATCATAAGTGTTAAGTCTCTATATTCTACGGAAAATCGGACAGCACCTCCTTTGTTTTTACTTACTTTGCCACCTTTTCCAAGGCCGAAATACAATAACCAAACAACCCCAATTGGCTCACAATTTATAGAAGGTAATCCAATACAAATGAATAACTAAACAGCCCCACTTGGCTCACAATTATATAGAAGGTAATCCAATACAAATGAATAACTAAATTTCAATTGGCTTACAATTATATGTAGGTAATCCAATACAAATGAATAACAAACTAATACGACTACAAGTCCACAATCGGCTACTTTGAGTTCAACAATACCAACTCTTGTCCAATTTCCATTTCAATCCAAATTTGTAGCATAACTTGATATCAAGTCGCATTTGATTATAACAAACATAATCTTTAAGTCAATGACATGCGACGATTCTAACAACGATTAAATTGTAATTCAACTTAGTCATGGCTTACATTACATTTCGGATTTCCAAGGCTATAATCAATCCATAATCCTTATAACCTCAATATAACAACTTCATGCTCGCAACATACAAAGCTATCAACAACAATATAAATATGTAATCTTGTAACACCTTTAAAAGACAAGATTATACCTTCACGACTATGAAACCAACTCCAATCCGAAGTCGCTCCTTAGTAGTTTAGAACCTCTCCAAGACACTTCAATCCGCTTGTTGAGACCCTTAGAACAACACCAACAATTATTCTTCAAATCTCCAAACAAAACCTAGAAAGACCATTAGGTTTTCGCCATGACTAACCCGAAAACTATCTTTTTCCAAGATGTTTCTATTGAGACTTGCTTACAATACACATAAGAACCTTGGTTTAAAGTGGGGAGCTAAATGGATCACAAACAAAGATTTTCTCTTTTTTTTTTGTATGGAACCCGAGAGCACATAGCCTATGTTCTTCAATTTTTGTGTAAATTATTCTAAGTGTTAAGCTCTCCCTCTACTAGTAGTAATATATGTAGCACCTTGGAGGGTTAGGATACAAACAAATGGTTGGTTTGGATGTAGTCTTGCTAAATATCAAGACAAAGGTGGGACCTTTGACTTAGTCAATGTTCTCATGCTACAAGTTGCAAGACTTTAGCCTTAGAAGACTTATGGTCAATGACCATATTGGCCATGCCATTTCGTCCAAGGCATGGCTAAGGGGGGGTGACACGTGTCGCCCTCCCATTCGACATGACACTACGTTTTCCGACAATTTCATAATTTCCGATAAATTTTTACATGTCTCAAATCCTTAACATTTGTGAGTTCTTACTTACGTTCTTAAGACATGTCCTGTAATTACGGGGTGTAACAACAACAAGCATAGGCAAGTTACACAACAACAAGCATAGGCAAGTTATACACAACTCAAGGTACTTTCATTTTATGTCAAAGTCCGGGTTTTAACCCTAAAGTACTACGTACGTTAAATTCCTTTTAAAGATCCATTTCTTTTACAAAGGTCACCCGATACCCGTTGTATAAAAATAGAGTGACTAACATTGTTAAGTAAACCAAAACACTTCCTTTTGTAAAATCAAGTAACAACATTATTTTCCAAACGTTCAAGTTTGCCTAATTTCAAATGCTCAAGTTTCTCATTTTCGAAAAGGTTTCGTAGTTCATAGTTTTAATCCTTTAAAACAATTTGAGAAACATATGCCTTATGTGTGAGTAGTTTATTCTTGTTCATAACAATCTTATTAAAGCAGTCATGATCTAGAAAATGTAATATCATTTTGTCTCATCTTAGCTTCTATGCAGATGGAGGTTTCTACTGGTTTTAATAATACTTCATTATTCAATACATTTCCCTTTATTAGCGCTGCAGTGGTTTGTTCGATATTTATTCTGATTTCCGAAATCAGTAAAACATTATTCCTTTTAAAAACCAAGTACTCATTACTCACGAATGAGGTATCACACTTTTTAACAAACTTCATGTTAATTTAATTAAGTCAAGTCTCTTATCTTATAAAAATCAAATAACCATTCTTTTTATCTTTCTTAAGTCGTTATACCTAACTTCCCATAAAGCTAGTATAACTCTTAAAACCGTGCATTATTCTTCTTTCAAAAGGTTTCTTATCTCTTTTGAAATACTTCAAGATTCTTTATTATTCAGCTTAAGTCGAAAGACATTGCCAATAAACTACGCTCAATTAACGCACGACGCTCACCGCATTTATATATATATATATACTTCAAGATTCTTTTTATTCAGCTTAAGTCGAAGACATTGCCGATAACTACGCTCGCTTAACGACGTGACGCTTCATCAGATTATATATATATATATATATATATATATACTTTTAAAATATCATGCTCAAGAGTATAGGAAGAATCACATACCTCGCGACGATTATCGACTATTAGCAAAACGCTCCACGGCTATAACCCGGCTAGCCTTGTCCACCTTCCAAGTAGCACATGCTACTCGCAGAACATTCAACCTATAAAGGTTATACCAGTCTATCAAAGTCTAGACTACACTGTAGAATATTCTTCTGACGTGATTTCAGTTCAATTCTTTTCTGTAATATCCTTCTATTACAGTTCAATTCTCTTCTATGAATCTTATATTCATTTCTATACAACTACAGTATGTAATTTTTCAATTACAATAGAAGGATAGGATTATTTACCTCGGTAAGCCCAAAATTATCCAAGTTTAATGTCGATCCTGAGCAACGTTTAGCTCCTACTCCGGGTGCTCCAACCCGCTCCAAACAACCCTTAGAAGTTCCACGCAACTTCTACTTAACACTTCAACCGACTATGAAGGTTTTCCTTAGGGTTTCGTTTAGTGGCTAAAGGAAGTATAATAGTATTTTTCGGGCTTTTCGTAAAGAGGGTACTTGGAAACACTACAAAGGATTTGGGCTAGAGTATTTTGGCATTATAACAATACTTGGAGAAGTATTTCTATACCACAAAGGGGGGGGTGTATTTCGGCCGAAGGCCTTACTCAAAGGGAAGGGGGTGGCTTTGGACGAGAGCTCACACTAAGAGGGGGGGGGGGGGGGAGGATTTTAACACTTAGAAAATATTTGTGGATGAAGAAAGTCTTCAACTTAGGGGGGGTATTTATAGGACAACCAAGGGCCAAGATCAAGCCAAGTGGTAGGCAAGTGTAGGGCTAGGATTTGGGCAAGTGTACCTTATCCATCTACCACCAAAATATCCTACCTAACCCTTGACCAAAAACAAGGCCAAGAAAAACGCCCAAATCGTCCACTTTGAGGGTGACACATGTCACCCTCCCGTTGGTCCAAAATATTTCGTCTCTTGGAAAAATCCGCAAAAATAATAAATGACATAGCCGTATTTTTCCCTTCGCAAAGTCCGGAAAACGTTTCGTTTAAAAAACGACTCTTTTCGCTAGTTGTGTACAAAATTTCGGTCCTAGCCTAACTTTAAGGCTCAAACTTTTCTACGTACTTACTCTGGAAATACGGGGTATAACATTTACGCCCGAGTTTTACGGACAATATAAGTATTATGGATTGTCGATTTGAACCGTAAAAGTTATTTTTAAAATTGACGGAATACGATAATTTTTATGGTTCGTATAAGATTATACAACCTATCCTTTTTTACATTAACATTCTCTCCAGCTTTTGTCATTCACTGGATATTTAAGTTTTTATAACGGTCCAATTAACGCCCCTTTTCCCTGTGGCTCGCACTTTACGTGCAGGATGCACCCTAGGACTTTACTCATATCTCGCTATTGGTGAGCTTGATCTCATTCGATATCACGGTTATTTTCATGATTATGGTTTATAATAGAGGTATGCAATGGTCTTATCCTCGTAATCGCTTTGTAGACTCATGTTTTAGAGGTTTCAGACTAAACTAGTTAGTATGCCACGCTACATGTCAATATTATCTTTAGACTTATCATTTTTTATTCAGATATTTCAGCAATATTTTGTTCAGACTATATTTTTAGTATTTTGTTTCATATATTCTTAAATTATTATTAGTACATGTTTTGATGCCCATGGTGATTAGCAAGCCATGTGGTTTGCTCGATCATGTGCATTCATGCACCGAGTATCGTATTTCACTCAGGTCATGGTTCGGGGAAATACAAAACTTAGTATCAGAGCCTAGGTTTAAGTGCCTTAGAGAGTATACGAAATCGTGTCTAGTGGGGTTTCTTTTATGTATGTGAGGTGCCCATACATGTAAATAGTTCAATACCGAGACATCTAGGATTGTATCACTTCTTTCATACTCTAGATCGTGCAGTAGAGCTATACCTTCAGGATATTCTTCTAACTCGTGTGTATTGCGTATTTCAGAAAATGTCAACTAGAAGGAAATTAGATACAAGAAAAAAATGTGCTACTAATGATGCTCGTGAGGTAGTGACTATACAATGGATTATTAAATGTGGCATTGTCCTCTTCTTTAACATAATATAGTGGATTAGTGAAAGAGGTACTGCCCTTCTTATACCTTGACCTGATTTTCACAACCCTTGGATTTAGCATTATTCATCATGGCATGCTCCGCAAGATCCTTTCTCAAGGCTCACACATGTTCCGCAAGAATGTCACTTACGATCCTCCTTAGTCTTTCTTTTTTCTGTGAGCCATAGCGTCAAAGTGTGGAATGGAATGACCTGGCTATGATATCAATCTGATACAATTAAGGAGGGGTGTAAATGGGTCGGGTGTTGGTTATATTCAGGTCGACCCGAAATTGGACACAAAAGTGGGGGTTCTCGGCTTATCGGCTACTGCCGGTAGTGTGGTGTTTGGTGGCTATTTTGGGTGGTTTTAGGGAGAATTGAGTTTAGGCATTTTATGGGATGGTAACGGGTGAGTTAAGAGTTGTTGTAGTGGTCGGGATTCATTAGTTTGATGGTAGCAAGGTCTCAAAAATAAATCAAAACAGTGAGGTCTCAGTAAGTGTTGTTTTGTGGATTGTTTGGGATCGTTGGAATTGGACGGGAAGTTGAGGGTAGTTTCGAACATTGATCTTTGTTGTGGGTATTTTCGAGGTATTGTGAGAGGTGAGGTGATCAGTATCTAGTGGTACGGGTAAAGGCTGCACATGAGTTGCGAGTAGCAACCTCGGTTAAATTATGGTGGATTTGGTTAATTGTTGAATCAGTCGATTTGGTATGAGTGAGACACTACGATATATGTCAAGGATAAGACATGGGGGTTTTAATGCCCGAGTCAACACCAAGATGAAGATGACAAATTTCATAAGGACTTGATCGGGGTTGCCAAGTACAAGCCCGAATATAAACCAATTAAGGGTGTCCAGAAACCTTAAGATAAACCCTAGGCATGGGCTTGGTTGGATCACAGAAGATCCAACGTCCACTTGCACCAAGGGGGTTCCTTAAGGTTGGGTTTGATTAGATCACACAAGTTCTAACCAAGACTTACACCGAAGGGACCTTATCTTTGGTTCAACTAAGTCACACAAGTCTTAGCGAAACTTACACCAAGGGGTTTGGCTCACATAAGAATCAAAGGCCCACACAAGGACCAACTAAGATAAACAACACACACGTTGAATAGCTTAGCAAATGAGTAAAAATAAAGTTTATATTTCAATCAACTCTGCCATTTACAATATCTTAAATGTCCTATTTATAGTAATACATGGACCTTTAGAAGAATAATAAAAGACACAAACTACACGACCTAGGTGGGGACAAATGGGGAATACTTAGAGATCAAGGAACTTCTAGGCCATTGTGGGAACAATGGGAAAGGTTTTGGACTTACTTGGAGACAATGATGAACTCAATCTCTTTCACACCCTTTTGTGATTCCCATGTAGAAGAATGCATGAACTTGGTTGTTCCAAAAGTCTCATCTTCTTTGAATGTGTTTGAAATCTTCCATTCTTTGTACTTGCTTTGATGATTATTCGTCCAACTCTTGATCTTCCCCTTGGCCGATTTCGATGCCTTCAAGTAGCCAAATTCATGAACTAGCTGGTTCATGAATTGTCTTTTAGGAAGCCTTATCTTCTAGATCATTCTTGTTCTTGCCACCTTGTCCTTAACCTTTTGACCTAGTCATCCCTTGGAAGACTTTTTGGTCTAGTCACCTTATTACATGGCCTAGTCATCCTTCCTTATTACATGGCTTATTAATTGTGTCCTAAGAAGAACTAAATAGTCTGTCTTTTCATGGGTGGTGGGCAGAGAAAAAAGTCATTCATTAAACAACTAAGATAAAAGAAAAACAAATACGGTCTTCTGCCAGAACCTACATACAAAGCCGAAAAATAAACATGTTTCTCAGATCTTCATATGAAAACACCAACTCCACTCCATTATCCATGCCACATTAGACACGTAGGTGTAGATTGAAAGGCCATCATTGTCACTCTTAGTAAATCACCTTTAGACTTAAGTGGAGAGTTTAAGTCCACGAGCTTTCTTGCATCAATCTCCCCTTCTTTGAAAGAATTTATCCTCAAATTCGCGTCGTATAAATGTGACGACACTTCATAAAATGTTAAACCTTCATCTTTGCCTGGAAGTTTTTCCTTGTATGAGATATTTATGAACTTGGCCAATACCCTGAAAGGGCCATACCTCAAATAGTCTTCCCATTGGATCAAGGAGTCATATGCCAAGGAATTAGGATGCGCAACCCCCAATTTCTCACTATAAGAAGACATTGTTTCTTGTTCTTGAATTAGGCCGGCACCAACTCCTCTAACATCACGTTCCATTTCAAGTAGTAGCTCATCATTCGAAATAGGGGTAGCAAATGAACTATAATTCTAGATGAAATGATGATCGAAAGAAGCCAAGACATAGAAGTCACTTTCCATCCGTACATTTGTATTCTTTTTCCAACCTTGGATAGTCCCCACTTAGGATGGATTGACACGAAGGTCCGCAGGTGCTAATTTGTGTTCTCAAACTAATGATCTGTTTTATGGCCATATCATCTTGTGCATGATGATCATGGGAGAGTTGGGGACGTTGCACAACTCAGATGGTCTCACAAGTCCTTCGTACAAATTATGCTCGATTTTGAAGGCCAATATCTTTCCAGGACGACCCGCTCTTGGCATTCGATTGTTCCTTCCTTCCATAAGTGTAGTCAAACCACACGATCCTTATACAAGCCAACAAGCCAAGCCAAATAGAACGTTCCCTTTTGTCCAAGGGCTTCACCATATAAAATTCCTTATTGTAGGTAAAAGAGTTGATTCGTGCATAATCCAATCTTTCACTAGAGAAGGCAATGGATTCCTTGTCTTGTATTGAACTGATACCAATTCTTTTAACATCACGATCAACTCCACCTCGTACCTTGGATTGATACATACGGAAATCATCGGATGATACTATGTATGATTGTGGTACCATGTGCCTGAAACCCATAGAAGAACTTGGAACATTCCACAACCCAAATGGCATCATGAGCCACTTGGATAAACCACGCGTGGATTTGAAAACCACTTTCCATTCAATTACTTTTTGGATTCTACTCAACTCATCAATGAAATTTCTTAATCTCGGCATAGGAAGCTTGCACTCCATGATGATGTTGTCGACCGCTTGTATATTAACACACGGGTGCCAAGTCTCGTCTTTTTTTGGTACCAACAAGCCAGACATTATATACATACTAGACTTCTCTTTGTTAAAGTCCTCATCTAGTGGTTCTTGCCCTTCTTGTTACACTTTCTTAGCCTTTACCTGATTGTTCCCATAAGCTTGAAGGTTGCGTAATGAACCTCTTAGAAATAAACCAATTGAAGGTCTTCTCGACTTTTATTGTCTTATTCGCCCACGATTTTGTCCATCAATTTCTCGTTCAATCCTTGTTCAAATTTCCTCATTCTTTTTCACCACAACACTTCACCAACCTCCATCCAAAATTCCATTAAACAAAACCTCCCAAAACCACCCCAACAAACTACTCAACTATCCTTACCGAGTTCCACCCTCATACCTTACTATTCCGTCCAGATTCCGCCACCTTACCACCATCCAACCACCAAGTACCGACCACCAACATATCCCACAACATGTTTAGAACACCCCCTCTAAAAGACTTAACCCGACACCACCTTAAACAACCCGCACCCCCAAACTAATACTACCTGATAAATCGTCTAATCACACCAACCCCTACTTGACTCCCAATTTCGTGTCCATCCGGTTCCAATCCAACTTCAACCAAGCTACCCACATATTCCCCTCTTTATATACATTATATTAGTATCAGAGCCATGTTTTTTTATCCTACGCCTTGACGTTATAGCTAACCTAAACGACGAACTTTAGAGGACCATAAGTGAACTTGTGACGAAACAAATGCAACTCTTGAGACGCGATTTTGCAGAGCGTGTCATAATTAATGATGATGAGTCCGGAGAAGAGGTTGCAGAAAACAAGCCAATGTATGAAAGGGAAGATGTTTGAGACAACCCGAGGCATGAAAGGGAAGATGATCGAAGCCTACAGTTGAAACTTCCAACCTTTGAAGGAAACCCCGGAAGAGTTTCTTGAATAGTTAAGGGCCATTGAGAGGATTTTCAAATACAAACAATATGATGACCACACAGTGTTTTAAGGTTGCTACATTGAAGTTGAAGAAATTCGCTTCTGTGTGGGATGAAAACCTTAAAACAAGCAAGAAGAGGAATGAAAAAACCAAGATTGAATCTTGGGACAAATTAAAGAAACATTTGAAGAAGAAGTTCTTGACAAGGAAATATGAACAAAACCTATACCTCAAGCTCAACAAACTTCGTCAAGGAGTTTTTAAAGTTGAGGAATTCATCCGAGAGTTCGAGAAAGTCACCATGTATTGTGACTTAGAAGAAAAGGAGACTCAAAAGATTGCTCGATTCATTGGAGGCTTGAACATGGAAATTCAAGAGAAGGTTGAAGTTGTAACATACAACACCTTTGAAGACGTATGTCATTTAACACTCAAGTTTGAAAAACAACAAAAGAAGAATACCCCAAAATCCTATGTAAAGCCCACTAGTGTTAAAGAATAGGGCGATACCTCTTTTTCTAACCCATTGTATAGCCAAGAAAGTGTGTAGAAAGATAATGGGAAGAAAGTAAAGGTTACAAGGGGATATATAGAAATAAGAAGAGGTGTTTTAAATGTCAAGGATTAGGCACCTTGCAAATGAATATCCTAACCCTCGGGTAATGACTATTGAAGAGTATCAAGAGTGGGGGAATTCATTTGCTATTGAGGAACCTAAAGTCAAGGAGGACCAAAAGAAAGATATTGATCATGCGGAGGTGGGTGATAGTTTAGTGTTGCGACGTGTGTTGAATGTTCAAATTGAAGAACAAAATGAGACACAAAGAGAGCAACTATTTTACACTATGTGCAAGGTGAATGATAAAGTGTGTAACGTGATAAAGTGTGTAAGTATTACTTAAACGTTTGATGTTGGAGACTTATCACCATACATAAAGGACGAAAATTTGAGGACAAATTCTGTAAAGAAGGAGAGATTGATAAAAAAAACATAAATTTAAAGTTCCAACGTGAACCGCGAGGTGATATGCTAGGAGTTCCAAAGATTGTCGACCATCATACGATAATATGATTATTGTGGTATGGAGTATGGAGTGGAATTGAAAAAGGACTATAAGATTCAAAAAGATAATATTTTAGCCTTTATGTAGGTCTTAGCCGAGACCACTTTCTTTTAGCTTGTTTTAAATTCCTAGATTAATTTTCTTCTAGATTAATTTCTAGGCCTTGTAACAGAATGAGATGACTAAGCAATTAATGCAATCGGATAAAGTGACTAGTCTGAAGAATAATCTAGAAAGGGAAGCTTCCATCGTACCCCAAGGAGATAATTCATGAACTAACTAGTTCATGCACTTATCTACATATATGACAGTAAAGGGTGGCCTAGAGAACATAAAGTGTTGGTCTTCTCCCTTTCCCCAAAAGGGTTGAACCCCTTCCCTCTTTCCCAATAAGCGGAAGTGCTTATTTGTGTCTATCTAGTTGTTCTTCTAGAAAGTTCTTAGCACTAGTATAAATAGGACATGTAGTTGATGTAAATAGACATTGAAGTTATATGAGATATATTTGAGTTTTACTCAAACATTGCTAAGTTATTCTACTTTGTGTTGTTAATCTTAGTTTGTCCTTTTGTGGGCCAACAATCCTTTTGTTATCTGAACCTCGATCCTTTTGTAGGTCACTCTTTGGTCCTTTTATGGTCCAACCCCTCGGTGTAAGTCTAGTTAGAATTTTTGACATCTAACAATAACCAAGCCAAGGTTTTATCCGGTTACTTGGTTACGAATACGTTGAAGGTCTTCTCAACTTTCATTGTCTTATCCACCCACAATTTTGTGTATCAAATTCGTGTTTAATTGTTGTTCAAACTGTCTCATTATTTTCACCACAACACATCACAACGTTTCAGCAACCTCCACCCAAAAGGTCATTAACCAAAACCTCCCAAAACCACCCGAACACCCCAACTAACTACCCCACCATCCTTACTTAGTTCTACCGTCGTACCTTTCTGTCCCGGCCAGATTCCGCCACCTTACCACCATCCAACCACCAAGTACTGACCACTAACATATCCCACCATGTGTCTAGAACACCCCCTTAAAAAGCCTTAACCTGACACTATCCTAACCTACCGCACCCCCAATACCAACACTATTCGGTAAACTATACAAACCCACCAACCCCCACATGACTCCTAAATTCGTGTCCATCTAGTTCCAATCCAACTTCAACCAAGCTACCTGTCACGACCCGTTCCGGGGCCAGTGACTGGTGCCTTACCCGGGCACCTAAGTAGTCATACATCAGAGAAAATCAGCGGAATATAAAAACAAGACATGAAACAATGTAAATTGAGACACAGTTTATCTGAGAAAAGTCGCCTTTCGGCATATATATATAAACCAAAATCGCGCTACATCCCAATCGTAAAATAGGACTACTGCACTTAAGGAAGTAAACAACTATGGCGGGGCCCCGCCATACCCTGAATGTACATATATCTACAACATCAGGGAGAACCATACCAAAAGTCGAGCCTCCGGAGAAGATGGAGCTCCTGACACCAAAGCAAAAGATCCTAAGAATGCGGATCTAGCACCTGCTTTCCCTTACATGCGGCATGAACGCAGCCCCCCGAGGGAGGTCAGTACAACAGGTACCAAGTATGTGAAACTGTAAAGTACTTAAATGAAATCATATCATTTTAAAGCCAATTTTACAAATATGTATGAAAAAACCAATGTAACCGCACATAGTGCCACATCACAAACAAGAGTAACAACAGGTAAATTGTAACAGGTCTTTTCTAGGCTGCGAATGATCGAAGCAAGGCCAATCGCCCATAGTATCATTATGCATGCCTAATCCTGGACTCAGAGTCCGCGATAGCCACCTAGCCCGCATGAGGTATTCCCCGCATCGAGGGTAGCTACTCTCGCATCGCCCCGACTCGTAGTCCGCATGGCCACATAGACCGCATGGCCACATGGACCGCACACTAACACGAACTCGTAGCTCGCATAGTCCCCGGACCCGCATGAGGTATTCTCGAATCATAGTCCCGCATCGCTCGAGGTATACCCGCGTGACGGAGGCACTTAACCCCCGATATATCATGTCAAGAGGTGAGTGATGTAATACTAGCATAACGACTTATCGTTAAACAACATAAGCACAAATAAGAATAACCTCTTTACACAAACGTTTACAAGATACTAACACACATAGCATCACAATATGTCTACTCAACAAACCATCTTACTGTACTTTCCAGAAATCAATACAAGTCTTTTATAAACACATAAGTAAACCGTTCCTTTTATCTTTCTTAAGTCGTTATACCTAACTTCCCATAAAGCTAGTATAACTCTTAAGCTTTTGTTTAAAAACCAAGTATTACTCTTCTTTCAAAAATGATTCATAATTCTTTTGAAATACTTCAAGATTCTTGTTATTTAGACTCAAGTCAAAAGACGTCAAGTAAAACCATGTTCAGTAACACACGTACGTCTACCGTACTATATATATACTTTAAAATATCATGCTCAAGAGGATAGGAAGAATCACATACCTTCTCGGCGAAATCCACCTGCCAAGTCGAATATGTCGCATGCAGTATCAACCTATAATAGTCAAATACGCCTATCAACGTCTAGACTACTCAGAGGATAATCTAAGCGAGAGGGTTCTCTATTCTATGGAAAATCGGCGAGACTTCCTACCCGTAAACTATACAAGTCTCATCAGAATACATCCTATGTAAGTACAGTTCAATCTTCTTTAATTCTTCTGATGTTATTTCAGTTCAATTCTCCTCTTTAATATCCTTCTATGTATTTTATACTTATTTCTATACTTCTACAGTATGTATTCACCAATTACAATAGAAGGATAAGATTATTATTTACCTCGATAAGCCCAAAATTATCCAAGATATAAGTCGATCCTGAGCAAGGTTTAGCTCCTAATCTGTACACTCCAATCCGCTCCAAGAAACCCTTAGAAGTTTCTACACAACTTCTACTTACTACTTCAACCAACAAAGAAGTTACTCTTAGGGTTTCATTTAGTGACTATAGGAATATAAGGTAGTATTTCCGGGCTCTACGTATAGAGGTGACTTTGGAAATACTATAAGGGATTGGCTAAGGTATTTTGGGGATAATAACAATACTTGGGGAGTATTTCTACCAAGAGGGGAGGGCTTTTGCCGAGACTACTAGGAAAAGGGGGAGGGTGTTTGGCTAAGCTCTTCACAAGAGGGTGGGAGGCTTTGGACGAGAGCTTATCTCAAAGGGGGGGAAAGTTTGGAGACTTGGAAGATGATTTGTGGATGAAGAAGTCTTCAACTCAAGGGGGGTATTTATAGGGCTTTCAAGGGCCAAGATGAAGGCAAGTGGAGGGCAAGTGGAGGGCAAGTGGAGGGTGTGGATTTGCACAAGTGCACCCTATCCCTACTCCACAAATCACTCACAAACATTGACCCTTGGTTTAGGCCTTAAAATCGTGCCAACCGTGCCCTCTTTGTCGCTCACTGAGGGTGACAAGTGTCACCCTCTCGTTGGTCCAAAATATTTCATCTCTCGGAAAAATCCGCAAAAATTATAAATGACATAGCCGTAATTTTCCCTACGCAAGTTTTGGAAAACGTTTCGTCGGAAAACAATTCGTTTCGTGGGTTGTGCATAAATTTTCGTCCTATGCCTAACTTTAAGGCTTAAACTTTTGTACGTACGCCCTTACGTACATACTCTGGAAATACGGGGTATAACATTCTCCCCTACTTAGAAACATTCGTCCCGAATGTTCCTTCCCAAGACAGATAACGATAAGGTTCCTCATAACTTAAACAGTTGCAAATTCCACACATGGCCACAATACAACACTTAAGAAAATATGACAATGAAAATTTACAAGTAGGAAAGTGAGTTACCTGGAGGTGTGGGGAATAGGTGAGGATACTTCTGCCTCATGTCCTCCTCAGCTTCCCACGTCATCTCCTCCCTGAGCTCGTTCCGCCACAAGACTTTGACGGAAGCCACGTCCTTGGTCCGCAGACGCCTAACCTGACGATCGATTATTGCTATGGGAATCTCCTCATACGATAACCCCTCGGTCACCTGGACATCGTCAATCGGGTGCACCCTAGATGGATCCCCGATACATCTCCTCAGCATAGAAACATGAAAAACCGGATGCACTGCCTCAAGATCGGACGGCAGATCCAACTCATAGGCAACCTTGCCTATCCTGCGGACAATCGATCTGGCCCAATGTACCTTGGTGAAGTTTCCCTTTCTTCGAATCTCATCACACCGCTTCATGGGTGACACCTTCAGAAAACCCAATCATCAACCTCGAACTCTAGATGCGACGACGATGATCTGCATATGACTTCATCGACTCGAGCCGTCGATGTCGCTCTGGATAAGCTTCACCTTATCGGCTGCTGCACCAAATCTGGTCCCAATCGCACCTCGCCCATCAAACCAACCTATCGGCGATCTGCACTTCCTCATACAAGGCCTCATAAGGCGCCATCCGAATCTTTGGAGTGGTAGCTATTATTATACGCAAACTCAACTAGAGGCAAATGATCCTCCCAGCTACCCCTGAAATCAATAACACAGGCTCGCAACATATCCTCAAGAATCTCGATAGTGCGCTCCGCCTGTCCGTCTGTCTGAGGATGGAATGCAGTACTCAGGCTCACCTGCGTCCCTAGACCCTTCTGGAAAGACCTCCAGAAGTTAGCCGTAAACTGGGCTCCTCATGCGATATGATAGAAATAGGGACTCCATGCGATCGACGATGTCACGACCTGTTCGGGGCGATGGTCGTGCCTTACCCGGGCACCCAAGTAGTCATACATCAGAGAAAATCAGCGGAATATAAAAACAAGACATGAAACAATGTAAATTGAGACACAGTTTATCGAGAAACGATGCTTTTCGGCATATATATATAAACCAAAATCGCGATTACATCCCAGTATAATAGACTCTGAACCTCAGGAAGTAAACAACTATGGCGGGACAGGGCCCCGCCATACCCTGAATGTACATATATCTACAACATCAGGGAGAACCATACCAAAAGTCGAGCCTCCGGAGAAGATGGAGCTCCTGACACCAAAGCAAAAGATCCTAAGGATGCGGATCTAGCACCTGCTTTCCCTTACCTGCGGCATGAACGCGGCCCAGGAGAGTCGATAACAGTACCAAGTATGTGAAATCAGAAAGTACTTAAATGAAATCATATCATTTTAAAGCCAATTTTACAAATATGTATGAAATAACCCATGTAACGCACATAGTGCCACATCACAAACAAGAGTAACAATGTAAAGCGTAGCGAGGTCTTTTCAGTGCGAATGATCGAAGCAAGGCAATCGCCCATAGTATCATTATGCATGCCTAATCACGGACTCCGTAGTCGCGTAGGCCACCTAGGCCCGCATGAGGTATTCCGCGCCGGTAGCTACTCCCGGCATCGCCCGGACTCGTAGTCCGCGTGGCCACATGGACCGCACACTAACACGGAACTCGTAGCTCGCATAGGTCCCTGGACGCGTAGGTATTCTCGAATCATAGTCCCAGACTGCCTGAGGTATACCCCGCATCGGGGGGCAGCTTAACCCCCGGTATATCATGTCAAGAGGTGAGTGATGTAATACTAACATAACGGCTTATCGTTAAACAACATAAGCACAAACAAGAATAACCTTTTTACACAAACGTTACAGGATACTAACACACATAGTATCACAATATGTCTACTCAACAAACCATCTTACTGTACTTTCCAGAAATCAATACAAGTCTTTTATAAATACATAAGTAAACCATTCCTTTTATCTTTCTTAAGTCGTTATACCTAACTTCCCATAAAGCTAGTATAACTCTTAAGCTTTTGTTTAAAAACCAAGTATTACTCTTCTTTCAAAAATGATTCATAATTCTTTTGAAATACTTCAAGATTCTTGTTATTTAGACTCAAGTCAAAAGACGTCAAGTAAAACCATGTTCAGTTAACACACGTACGTCTACCGTACTATATATATACTTTAAAATATCATGCTCAAGAGGATAGGAAGAATCACATAACTTCTCGCCGAAATCCACCTGCCAAGTCGAATATGTCGCGCGCAGAGTATCAACCTATAATAGTCAAATACGTCTATCAACGTCTAGACTACTCTGTAGGATAATCTAAGCAGAGGGTTCTCTATTCTACGGAAAATCGGGCGACTTCCCTACCGTAAACTATACAAGTCTCAAATACATCTGTATGTAAAATCTGATTCAATCTTCTTTAATACTTCTGATGTGATTACAGTTCAATTCTCTTCTTTAATATCCTTCTATGTATTTTATACTTATTTCTATACTTCTACAGTATGCAATCTCTAATTACGATAGAAGGATAAGATTATTATTTACCTCGATAAGCCCAAAATTATCCAAGATATAAGTCGATCCTGAGCAAGGTTTAGCTCCTA
The DNA here is from genome assembly GCA_029844215.1 of Przewalskia tangutica. Lineage (NCBI taxonomy): Eukaryota > Viridiplantae > Streptophyta > Magnoliopsida > Solanales > Solanaceae > Przewalskia > Przewalskia tangutica. The sequence continues at coordinate 40,912,334 of CM056725.1, read as the reverse complement.
ATCTGAACGCTCCAAGAAACCCTTAGAAGTTTCTACACAACTTCTACTTTCTACTTCAACCAACTATGAAGTTTCTCTTAGGGTTTCGTTTAGTGACTAAAGGAATATAAGGTAGTATTTCCGGACTCTACGTATAGAGGTAACTTTGGAAATACTATAAGGGATTGGCTAAGGTATTTTTGGGGATAGTAACAATACTTGGAGAGTATTTTCTACCAAGGGGGGAGGGCTTTTGCCGAGACTACTAGGAAAGGGGGGGAGAGGGGTGTTTCGGCTAAGCTCTTTCTCAAGAGGGGGGGGGGGGGGGAGAAGGCTTGGACGAGAGATTCTCTCAAAGGGGGGGGGGGGGGAAGGTTTGGAGACTTGGAATTTTAAACCCCGTATTTCCAGAGTATTTACGTAAGGGACGTACGTAGAAATTTTAAAATTTTAAAAGTGGCTTGGCCGAAATAATTTTTTCACAACACCCGATTAGAGTCGTTTTTTTAAAGCGTTTCCACACTTTCGTAGGGTAAAAATCTGGCTATGTCATTTCTAATTTTTTCGGATTTTTACCAGATCCGGAAAATTTTTGACCAACGAGAGGGCGACACTTGTCACCCTCAAGTTGGCGGTTTGCTTGGCCGAAAGTGGGACGTTTTGGCTAGCTTTCTTGGCCTTGTTTTGTGCCTTGTTTTGTGCCTTGTTTTGTGCCATGTTTTGTGGAGTAGGGATAGGGTGCACTTGGCTTGATCTTGGCCTTACACTTGCCTAACACATGGCTTGATCTTGTCCATTGGTTGGACCTTGGCTTCCTATAAATACCCTCCCTTTGTTGAAGACTTCATCATCCAAATGTGTTCTAAGTCTTGAAATGCTTCCCCTCTCCTCTTGTTTGACTCTCGTCCAAGAGCCCCCTCCTAGTAAAGGCCCTTGGCGAAACCCCTCCCTTTGAGTGGCCTTTGTGGCCGTGAGCCTCCCCCTCCCCCCTTTGGGGTGCTAGCCGTGGGGTACCCCCCCCTAGCCTAGTTGCTTTCGTATAATACCCCCCCTCTTGGTAGAAATACTTCTCCAAGTATTGTTATAATGCCCAAAATACCTTAGCCTTTATCTTGTTGTATTCCAAAAATTACCTCTATACGTAGAGCCCGGAAATACTACCTTTTGTTCTTTTAGTCTCAAACCGAAACCCTAAGGAAATCTTCATTGTTGGTTGAAGTATTTAAGTAGAAGTTGGTTAGAACTTCTAAGGGTTGTTTGGAGCGGATTGGAGCGCACGGAGTAGGAGCTAAACCTTGCTCAGGATCGACATTATAACTCGGATAATTTTGGGCTTATCGAGGTAAATATCTTGACCTTCTATTGTAATTGGAAATTACATGTTGTTGGAATATATAGTTAAAGTATACTATATATAGAATTGAACATAGTTGTGCGTGATGTCTTTTGACTTAAGCTGAATTTAAAGAAGAGAACTGAATCAGAATTACATAGGATGTATTACAGAGACTTGTGTAGCATTACTATATAGTAGAATTGTACGACCAGGTTAGGCGTGTTAACCCCACGGTTGGCTTGATAGCGGCCTCGATAAAGGAGGAGATTTACGCTGTTGCGGGGAGGTCTTTGCGAATTTTACGTAGAATGTTCTCTGAAGGGATCTAAATGTTAATAAGCGCGCGTGGCCTTATAGGTTGAAGTACTACGTATGGCGCGATCTTGGCTAGGAGTAGCCGAAGCGGTTTGAAGTACTTGGGCGTTTTGCTATTAGTCGATACTGCCGCGAGGTATGTGAACCTCTTCCTATCTCTTCTAGCATGATATGTGTGAACTATGTAGTACGGTGAGCGTACGTGTGCTAAATGTATTTGATTGGTTTAAAACATAAAGTGTTATAACGGCTTTTATGGGAAGTTGCTTATAACGACTTTATGTTAGTGAAAATATACTTCTGGTTTTTTAAAAGGTAACTGGTTTGAACTATAACTGGCTTGTTATGTGTTAATAAAGAACTTGAAGTATTTCAAAAGATTTTGAATCATTTTGAAAGAAGAAGTAATACTTGGTTTTTGAAAACTTAAGAGTTATACTAGCTTTATGGGAAGTTAGGTATAACGGCTTAAGAATGGTTTACTGATTTCGGAAATCAGAATGTGTATCGACAAACCACTGCAGCGTTAATAAAAGGAAATGTTTTAATAGATTAAGTATTATTAAAACCAGTAGAAACTTCCATCTGCATAGAAGACTAAGATGAGACAAAATGATATTTCCTAGATCATGGCTGCTGTAATAAGATTGTTATAAACAAGAATATCCTACTCACATATAAGACTTATGTTTCTCAGATAGTTTAAAAGAAGAATTATATTCTTAAATGAATAAGACTATGAACTACGAAACCTTTCTAAAATAAGAAACGTGAACATTTGAAATTAGGCAAAACTTGGACGTTTGGAAAATAATGTCGTTACTTGATTTTACAAAGGTAAGTCTTTTGTTTTACTTAAAAGGATAATCACTCTATTTTCACATAACTACGGGTATTGTGTGACTTTTGTGAAAGTAACGTATCTTTTAAAGATTTAATGTATGAAGTACTTTGGGGATAAAAACCCGAACTTGTTGACATATAGTAGAAAGTACCTTGTGTGTATAACTTGATTGTGTTGGTTTGTGATAGCCTTGTAAATACTTTCTTGTTGATTGATAAGTAAACATGCTAGGATGCTATGTGTGTTAGTATCTTGTGATGTTAGTGAAAAGGGGTTTTCCTCGATCGTGCTTAAAGTTGTTTGACTATCACCGTTATGTTGGTATTGTACCACTCACCTTGACTTATTTCCGGAGGTTGTCGCCTCCGACGCGGGTAGACTCAGCGATGCAGGACCATGATTCGAGAATACCTCATGCGGGTCCAGGGGATCCATGCGGAACTACGGGAGTTCCAGGTTAGTGTGCGGCCTTTATGGTCATGCGGTCTATGTGGCCATGCGGACTGCGAGTCCAGGACGATGCCGGGGAGTAGCTACCGATGCGGGTTATACCTCACGCGCCTATGAGGTTGGCCTATGCGAGTCGCGGAAAGTTCCGGGGCTAGACGCGCACATTTGATATCTGCGCGAGTGACCGGCTTTGATCATGTGACGATGCAGACAGATATCATGATACAGTTTATGACCTTGTTAGTACTGTGGGTGTTAGTAGTCGGCTATGCCTTCGTACTTACCCTGTACTGTTTTATTTGGACACAGGTGGGACCTGGTGTTCATGTGTATTCCTCGTGCTTTTCTATCATAGATCACGGCGGTGAGGAAGGTATTCCACGCATGATTGATGTTATGGGCTTGAGACCCATAGTTATATTCGAGTGATGACTTTGAGGGCGTGAGTCCCTGACTTGACATGACTGCTTATTTATTGTGAACTGTAGTTTGGTTATCATACATGTCTCCTGCCTTATAGACTATTATGATTTCATTTACAGTATTTTTAGTTTCACATACTCCTGCACTTGCATCGACCTCCTTCGGGCCGCGTTCATGCCGCAGTTGAGGTACACCGCCGTTGATCCTAGCTCGTGGTCACGATTTGCGTTGGGAAGCTCCGTTTCTCCGAGGCTTATCGGTGGTATAGTCCTCGCCGTCGTAAGTGTTTACATTCGGGGTTTGGCGGAACCGCCCCGCCATTGTTGTCGTATCATTCTTAGAGGTCTGTAGTACTGTTGTGGGCAGGGTTTGTAAAAAGGATTAAACTGTTCATGTTGAAAGAGTTGTTATTTATATATATACTGAAGGTAACCGTTTTTGGTTAGCCTGTCTTCTTATTTCACTGTCTTATTACACTGGTTTCATGTATTGTCTTTATGTTCACGATTACTCGATGTATGTCTACTGGGTGCCCGGTAAGGCACTACCACGCCCGGTTCGGTCGTGACAAAAGTGGTATCGTGAGCGATTAATCCTGAAAGTGTCTACGCATCGATCCAAGAGTCTTGATTATCGGTGTGTTGTGCACCACACCAATAATCAGGAGGCTATAGGATATTTAGGATTGGTTTCTATTTCTTCTCACTCGGAGATCGTGCCTTAGAGCTGTGTTGTAAGTTGGACCCTCTAACGTATTTCTTTCCCTTACCGTTATGCCTCCGCGTAGGGCAACCCGGCCCAGGAGGGCAAGGCAGCCGAGGAGCCGAGTAGTCTGAGAGGGTTACGTGGGCACAGCCCAATTATCACCTTAGGTGGTGCTTCATTCGGGAGTTCTGCGACGTCACTAGCCCCAAAGAGTTTAGCACGGCGGCAGCTTCCTCTGCGCCATGATATTTGAACCTTCGCCCACGGCGGGAACAGAGAATATAGATTTCAAGGAGGCGACCTACATTAACTATGGATTTGACTACCAGAGAGTATACCGATGTACCGCGAGTCTTGATGAATATCAACGAGAAGGTTGTGCAAAAGTAAGTTCTTCAGTTAGGCTTGAGCATGGCCTGTGTACGGGCTTATGCGCAGCAGGCCGAGAAACGTAGAGATCGACGGGTTAACGAAGGACAGCAGAAGAGGGCCAGAGCAGCAAGGTCCTTTGGTAACTTTTGAGGCGAGTCGCCTCACCAGCAGATTAGATTATGCGCATCCACCAGTGCAGAAAGGTCCTCCACAGGGTTCAGGACGTTCGGGGTATGCAGGAGTTGGTCAGAGCTCCAGAGCTTCCGCTCACAATACACGGCGATCCAACATCCGATTCAGTTTTTCTCAGTGTTCACAGTGTGGCAGGCGTCATCTCAGGGAATGTCGTTTTTTAGTTGGTACTTGTTGTACCTATGACCGTCAGGGTCTGATGTCGAAAGAGTGTCCTTGCGGGAGGACTTAGCCTTCAGGATCGGTGGGTAGTTCGTCATCTTCCTTAGCTACGCCTCACGGGTGTGATTAGAACGACTGGGAGTAAAGCGAGATTCAGGTATATCTTTAACCCTCTAGGGTTTAGTATGTGTGATAAGGTGAGTATACCTTAAGTGTTATATTCTGATAGCATTATGTAAATGGTGATTAGAAATCTTGGTGGGTTAACCGAGTAAGATTTTGGGGATAGAGAAGGTGGGAGCCTTAGAGTTTTATACGTAGAGACCTTAGAGGTAAGGCCATCTCAAGTATAGGTGTAGTGTTATGTTTGATCCTTATCGGAGTGCATAGTGCACGTGAGCTATGTTTGTGGGATAAGTCCCTGAGTAGCGTGATTTGAAAGAGGGTAGTCGAGCTAGGAAGACCGCTAGGTTTTCGTAACGTGATTTGTGAAATTGTTCCGGATCGGGGAGCTGGCGTTTTGCGCGTTGCCGGGTCGGGTTGAGGCCACGTTGCGGGTCAACCCGAGGCATGTTTGGTGGTGGGGTCAGTTTGTGGTGGTCCCGCCTTGTGGTAGGGTCACGAGGTGTTAGGCCGAGTTTAGTTAACCAACGTCTGCGTGGATGATTCGACCAGAGTCGGGCCGGAGAGGTCACCGCCTTGTCTTCTAGCAAAGCACGAGTGCTCAAGCAGTTGTTGTTATTTCGTAAAGGTTGTAAGGTCGCAGGGTGCCTCCTTCACCTTATGGCGCAGTGGAGCCCAGAGTACGGCTGTTTGTTTCAAAGATTTACCGTGCAGGTTAAGAACTCGGTGAGTCTCAGACCGCATTCGCCGGTGTTTGGATTTCAGGGGTAGTTGTGGGGATTGTTGTCTCATGTGGAGGGAGTGTTTAAGCTACCATTTCAGTGTTCGGATGTCGCCTTATAAAGCCTTGTGGGGGCGGATGTGTAAGTTGCCGGTCGAGTGGTTCGATGTTGGCAAGGTTCGCATATTGGTTCAGCGTTCCAGCAGATCGTGGATAGTGAAGCTTGTCTAGAAGAAGTTCGGCACTCGAGGAAATCGCGGATAATCGGCGACACTTAGAGTTCAGTTGACGGTCGGTCTTCTTGAAAGTACCACCCCTTGGGTGTGTGACGAGTTTTGGAATACAGAGGGAACTTAGCCCGAGTTACTTTGGGCCTTTGAGTTCATGTGAAGAATAGGCCAGGTTGCCTATATGTTAGCATTTGCCGTCCGACTTAGGAGGCAGTGCGTCCAGTCGTTCGTGCTATGTTCGAGAAGGAAATCGGAGATCCATCCAGAGTATTCCCAGCTAATGATGACCAAGTTGAAGATGATAACCCCGAGTTTTGGAAACTGAAGCAGTATCAGAAATGTGGTAAAAGTTCGAGTGTACGACAGCCTCAGGGATTGCAAGCAGCCCGGTACCATTTGTTGGGTCTCCGGAGTGAGACTCGCGGCAAAGTGAAAAAAATGGTATCACGACGAGAAAAGGAAGAAGCGAGCATGTATGGCGAGCATAGATATGATCATTTCTTTTGTAAGGAGAAGGTGCGAAGGAAGTATATTTTAGACCCCGGAGAGGGGTGTTTGTGGTTATGTTAGAGGTGTTCCTCGTGGACTTGGATGGAGGTATTTTGCATAGGGTGTTTCTGTAGCCATGCGTGGCAGGATTGTTTTCGTAAGTATAACAGTGAAGGCTATACTGGCGCGCGTTTGTTTTTGAGACTTAGAAGGAACATTCGGGACGAATGTTTCTAAGGAGGGGAGAATGTTATACCCCGTATTTCCAGAGTATGTACGTAAGGGACGTACGTAGAAATTTGAAACTTTTAAAAGTGGCTTGGCCGAAATTATTTGTTCACAACACCCGATTAGAGTCGTTTTTCGACGAAACGTTTCCACAGCTTTCGTAGGGTAAAATACGGCTATGTTATTTCTAATTTTTGCGGATTTTTCCGAGAGACGGAATATTTTGGACCAACGAGAGGGCGACACTTGTCACCCTCAAGTTGGCGGTTTGCTTGGCCGAAAGTGGGACGTTTTTGTTATACCCCGTATTCTCAGGGTATGTATGCGAGGACGTACGTACGAGAGCACGACAGAAAAAAATTGAAAAGGAAGAAAGAGGTGATTCTTCCACGGAAAAAGTTTCCGGTTTTTGTAAGGAAAAATGTTCGTTGAAGGGAATTGGGTTCCCAGATTTGGAATTTGGGCTTCTTAGATTATATTAGAATTATGGAATTTTATTTTGAATGGTCACGTGGGCCCACTGAGAAATTTACGGTTTTGTAGGGCCCACTTTGTTTTCAAGATTTTGGCCATTGTGGATATTTTTCGGAAGACGTTTTATGAGGGCCATTAGGAGGGTGACACGTGTCACCCCGCCAGTGGCTGGCCGAATGACATTTGTGCACAACACCCGGTTAGAGTCGTTTCGACGAAACGCTTTGCGTAACTGCGAGGAAAATTCGCTATGTCTTTTCTTATTTTGCGGATTTTTCCGAGAGACGAAACATTTTGGACCAACGGAGGGTGATACGTGTCACCCTCACATTGGAAGCAAGTGGGTGCTTTGGGGATTTATTTGGGCGCCCAAGAGGACGTTGGCCTTGCACAATGGTTCCTTGTTTTGGCCTTGTTTTGTGCCTTGTTTTGTGGCTTGTTTGGTGCAATGTTTTGTGGAGTAGGGTTAGGTGTACTTGGCTTGATCAAGGCCATACACTTGCCTTGCACATGGCTTGATCTTGGCCATCGTCGCCTTTGGCTTTCCTATAAATACCCTCTCTCAAGACTTCATTCATCCAAAAATCTTCCAAGTCTTGGAAACCCTCCTCCTCTTGTTGACTCGTCCAAGAGCCCTCTCCCCTTAAAATTGGCCTTGCCCAAACCCTCCTCTTCCCTTTGAGGTGGCCGAGGTACTACCCTCCCCTTGCATGTGCTAGCCGGGTACCCACCCCTAGCCTAGTTGTTTCGTATAAATACACCCCCTCTTGGTAGAAATACTCCGAGTATTGTTATATTGCCCAAAATACCTTAGCCTTTACCTTGTTGTATTCCAAAAGTTACCTCTTTACGTAGAGAGGAAATACTACCTTTTGTCCTTTTAGTCTCAAACCGAAACCCTAAGGAAATCTTCATAGTTGGTCAAGTATTTGAGTAGAAGTTGGTTAGAACTTCTAAGGGTTGTTTGAGCGGATTGAGCGCACGAGTAGAGCTAAACCTTGCTCAGATCGACATTATAACTTGGATAATTTTGGGCTTGTCGAGGTAAATATTCTTGTCCCCTTATTGTAATTGGAGATTACATGTGGTAGGAATATATAGTTGAGGTATACTATATATAGAATCAACATTATTGTGGCAATGTCTTTTGACTTAAGCTGAAGAATAAAGAATCGAATCAGATTTACATAGGATTGTATTGCGAGAGACTTGTGTAGTATTCTTGTGTAGAATTGTACACGCCCGTTAGATGTAACCCCGGTTGGCTTGGTAGCGGCCTCGATAGAGAGGAGATTTACGCTGTGTGTGGAGGTGCCAATTTTCTCAGAGAAAGATGGGAACTTGTGTTTAAGAGTTAATAGACGTTTGTGGCCTTTATAGGTGAAAGTACTAAGAGTAGCGTATTCTACTCGGCGAGTGGAAAGGGCTAGTGCGTTGTAGTACTGGAGCTTTTTGCTTATTGTCGATAATCGTCGCGAGGTATGTGAACCTCTTCCTATCTCTTCTAGCATGATATGTGTGAACTATGTAGCATGCAGACGCATACGTGTTAATTGTATTTGATTGTTGTAAAACATAAAGTGTTATAACGGCTTTATGGGAAGTTGGTTATAGCGACTTTATGTAAGTAAGAAATGGGTTGTGGCTTTTAAAGGATAATCGATTTGATTTATAATCGGCAGGCGTTATAATAAAACTCAAGTATTTCAAAAGATTTATGAATCGTTTTGAAAGAAGTGTAATCTTGTGTTTTGAAAACTTAAGAGTTATGCTAGCTTTATGGGAAGTTAGGTATAACGGCTTAAGAATGTTTTACTGATTTCGGAAATCAGAATGTGTATCGACAAACCACTGCAGCGATATAAAAGGAAAATGTACTGACTAATGAATTGTATTATTAAAACCAGTAGAAACCTCCATCTGCATAGAAACTAAGATAAGACAAAATGATATTACATTTTCTAGATCATGGTCACGTAATAAGAATGTTGTAAACAAGAATAACCTACTCTCACGTGAGACATATATTACTCAATTGTTCTAAAAAGGAATCAAGTGATTAAGTTTGGGAACTATGAAACCATTTGAAAATGAGAAGCTTGAGTAATTGAAACTAGGCAAACTGGAACTTAGGAAAAGAATGTTGTTACTTGATTTTGAAAAGGAATGTGGGTTGGTCATCCTAATACTACGGGTATCGGGTGACTTTTATAAAAGTAATGGATCTCTTTTAAAAGAACTTAACGTATGTAGTACTTTGGGGTTAAAAACCCGGACTTTGGCATAAAATAAAAGTACTTTGAGTTGTGTGAAACTTGCCTATGCTTGTTGTTGTGAAACTTGCCTATGCTTGTTGTTGTGAAACTTGCCTATGCTTGTTGTTGTGAAACTTGCCTATGCTTGTGATGATAGCCTTTGTTGTGCAAGTATGGTATTTCTGTGTTACCGCGTCTCTCGATAGAGGGCCGGTCGACTTGTTGAGAACTTACTTGGACGTGCTGGCAGTGATGGAGAATTCCACGGGTATGTTTCCATTTTGATTACTGTCTTGTCGTTGATGTCACATGGACATGTCTGCCGTCACGATTCGGGCATGCGGCCGTGCGGCGGGTTGATTACCGATATATGGTTATTCGCAACATGGGCGATGTCTGCCGTCACGATATTCCGGCATGTGGCGTGCGGCGGTTGACCACCAGATATTGTTATTGAGGTTACATGGGCATGTCTACACCGTGCAAGATTCCGGGGCATGTGGCCATGCGGCCTTGTCATTGCTGCATCATGGACATGTCTACACCGATGCAGTATTCCGGGGGCATGCGGCCATGATGCGAACGTGATGGATGTTGTGGGCGTGAGACCCATAGTTATATTTGAGTGGTGACTTTGAGGGCGTGAGTCCCTGACTTGACTGCTTTTATGTTGCGTACTGTATTTTGGTTATCATACATGTCTCCTGCTTTTTAGGCTATTATGATTTCATTCTGATGTTGTGATTTCACATACTTGGTACTGTTGTCTTGACCTCCTTCGGGCTGCGTTAAATCTGCGCAGGTAGAGGTACATCGGTCGTGGATCCCCGCTCTTAGGATCTCATTTCAGCGTGTTGGAAAGCTCCGTTCCGTCGGAGGCTTATCTTTGGTATGTTTCCCTGAGTTGTAGGTTCTTGTACATTCAGGGGTATGGCGGGGCCCTGTCCCGTCATAGTTGTTGTAAATCTTAAGTGCATGCTTTGTTGTGGGCGGGGTTTGTAAAAGGATAAGCTGTTGGGTTTTTATGTATATATCTTTGAAAGCTGCTTTGGTTGGCCTGTTTATTTATCATGTCTCTCATTTCATGTTTAAAGTTTTTATTTCCACTGGTTTTCTCTGATGTTGTATCGCTAGGGTGCCCGGGGTAAGGCACCAGTCACGGGCCCGAATTCGGGGTGTGACAGTTTTGGCTAGCTTTCTTGGCCTTGTTTTGTGCCTTGTTTTATGCCTTGTTTTGTGCCATGTTTTGTGGAGTAGGGATAGGGTGCACTTGGCTTGATCTTGGCCTTACACTTGCCTAACACATGGCTTGATCTTGTCCATTGGTTGTGCCAGCTTCCTATAAATACCCTCCTTTGTTGAAGACTTCATCATCCAAATGTGTTCTAAGTATTGAAATCCTTCCCCTCTCCTCTTGTTTGACTCTCGTCTAAGAGCCCCCTCCTAGTAAAGGCCCTCGGCAGAAACCCCTCCTTTGAGTGGCCTTTGTGGCGTGAGCCTCCTCCCCTTTGGGGTGCTAGCCGTGGGGTACCCCACTAGCCTAGTTGCTTTCGTATAATACCCCCTTGGTAGAAATACTTCTCAGTATTGTTATAATGCCCAAAATACCTTAGCCTTTATCTTGTTGTATTCCAAAAATTACCTCTATACGTAGAGCCCGGAAATACTACCTTTTGTTCTTTTAGTCTCAAACCGAAACCCTAAGGAAATCTTCATTGTTGGTTGAAGTATTTAAGTAGAAGTTGGTTAGAACTTCTAAGGGTTGTTTGGAGCGGATTGGAGCACTCAGAGTAGGAGCTAAACCTTGCTCAGGATCGACATTATAACTCGGATAATTTTGGGCTTATCGAGGTAAATATCTTGACCTTCTATTGTAATTGGAAATTACATGTTGTTGGAATATATAGTTAAAGTATACTATATATAGAATTGAACATAGTTGTGCGGCAATGTCTTTTGACTTAAGCCTGAATTTAAAGAAAGAACTGAACTGTAACTACATAGGACTGTATTACAGTAGACTTGTGTAGCATTACTATATAGTAGAATTGTACACGACCGGTTAGACGTGTTAACCCCCCCCTGGTTGGCTTGATAGCCGGCCTCGATAAAGGAGGAGATTTACGCTGTTGCGGGGGGGGGGAGGTGCTGCCGAATTTTCTGTAGAATGTTCTACGAAGGGATCTAAGCACTAATAAGCGCCTTGTGGCCTTATAGGTTGAAGTACTACGGAGGGCGCGATCTTGGCTAGGAGTAGTAGCCGCGGTTTGAAGTACTTGGGCGTTTTGCTATTAGTCGATACTGTCGCGAGGTATGTGAACCTCTTCCTATCTCTTCTAGCATGATATGTGTGAACTATGTAGTACGGTGACGTCATGTGCTAAATGTATTTGATTGGTTTAAAACATAAAGTGTTATAACGGCTTTTATGGGAAGTTGGTTATAACGACTTTATGTTGGTAAAGATACTTGTGGTTTTAAAAGGTAACTGGTTTGAACTATAACTGACTTGTTATGTGTTAATAAAGAACTTGAAGTATTTCAAAAGATTTTGAATCATTTTGAAAGAAGAAGTAATACTTGGTTTTTGAAAACTTAAGAGTTATACTAGCTTTATGGGAAGTTAGATATAACGGCTTAAGAATGGTTTACTGATTTCGGAAATCAGAATGTGTATCGACAAACCACTGCAGCGTTAATAAAAGGAAATGTTTTAATAGATTAAGTATTATTAAAACCAGTAGAAACTTCCATCTGCATAGAAGACTAAGATGAGACAAAATGATATTTCCTAGATCATGACTGCTGTAATAAGATTGTTATAAACAAGAATATCCTACTCACATATAAGACTTATGTTTCTCAGATAGTTTAAAAGAAGAATTATATTCTTAAATGAATAAGACTATGAACTACGAAACCTTTCTAAAATAAGAAACGTGAACATTTGAAATTAGGCAAACTTGGACGTTTGGAAAATAATGTCGTTACTTGATTTTACAAAGGTAAGTGTTTTGTTTTACTTAAAAGGATAATCACTCTATTTTCACATAACTACGTATTGTGTGACTTTTGTGAAAGTAACGTATCTTTTAAAGATTTAATGTATGAAGTACTTTGGGGATAAAAACCCGAACTTGTTGACATATAGTAGAAAGTACCTTGTGTGTATAACTTGATTGTGTTGGTTTGTGATAGCCTTGTAAATACTTTCTTGTTGATTGATAAGTAAACATGCTAGGATGCTATGTGTGTTAGTATCTTGTGATGTTAGTGTAAAGAGATTTTCCCACGACTGTGCTTAAAGTTGTTTGACTATCAGCCGTTATGTTGGTATTGTACCACTCACCTTGACTTATTTCCGGAGGTTAAGTTGCCCTCCGATGCGGGGTAGACTCAGGCGGTCTGGGACCATGATTCGAGAATACCTCATGCGGGTCCAGGGGATCCATGCGGAACTACGGGAGTTTCAGGTTAGTGTGCGGCCTTTATGGTCATGCGGTCTATGTGGCCATGCGGACTGCGAGTCCAGGACGATGCCGGGGAGTAGCTACCCTCGATGCGGGGTTATACCTCATGCGGGCCTATGAGGTTGGCCTATGCGGAGCTGCGGAAAGTTCCAGGGCTAGACGCGCACATTTGATACTGCGGGCGAGTGACCAGCTTTGATCATGTGACGGTCTAGACAGATATCATGATCTGATTTATGACCTTGTTAGTCGTAGGTGTTAGGAGTCGGCTATGCCTTCGTACTTACCCTGTACTGTTTTATTTGGACACAGGTGGGACCTGGTGTTCATGTGTATTCCTTGGTGCTTTTCTATCATAGACTGCCGGCAGTGAGGAAGGTATTCCACGGGCATGATTGATGTTATGGGCTTGAGACCCATAGTTATATTCTAGTGATGAATTTGATGGCGTGAGTCACGACTTGACATATGCTTATTTATTGTGATCGTAGTTTGGTTATCATACATGTCTCCGCCTTATAGACTATTATGATTTCATTTACGATATTTTTAGTTTCACATACTGCACTGTTATCTTGACCTCCTTGAAGTGCGTTCATGCCGCGAGTTGAGGTACACCGATCGTTGATCCTAGCTCTCGGTCACGCGATTTGCGTTTGGGAAGCTCCGTTTCTCGGAGGCTTATCGGTGGTATAGTCCACCGTCGTAAGTGTTTACATTCGGGGGTTTGGCGGGCCTGTCCGCCATTGTTGTCGTATCATTCTTAGAGTGCAGTAATCTTTGTTGTGGCGGGGTTTGTAAAAGGATTAAACTGTTCATGTTGAAAGAGTTGTTATTTATATATATCCGAAGTAACCGTTTTAGTTGCTTTGTCTTCTTATTTCACAGTCTTATTACACTTGTTTCATGTATTGTCTTTATGTTCCGATTACTCGATGTATGTCTACTTGGGTGCGGGGTAAGGCACGATCACGCCAGGTTGGTCGTGACAAAAGTGGTATCGAGCGATTAATCCCGGAAAGTGTCTACAGGCAAGTATCGGTAGAGTCTTGATTATCGGTGTGTTGTGCACCACACCAATAATCAGGAGGCTATAGGATATTTAGGATTGGTTTCTATTTCTTCTCACTCTGAGATCGTGCCTTAGAGCTGTGTTGTAAGTTGGACCCTCTAACGTATTTCTTTCCCTTACCGTTATGCCTCCGCGTGCAACGGCCCCGGGAGGGCAAAGCGGCCGAGGCTGCGGTAAATCTGAGAGGGTTACGTGGGCACAGGCCCAATTATCACCTTGGGTGGTGCTTCATTCGGGGAGTTCTGCGACGTCACTAGCCCCAGCAGAGTTTAGCACGGCGGCAGCAGTTCCTACTGCGGCCATGATATTTGAACCTTCAGTTCCACGACCGGGAACAGAGAATATAGATTTCAAGGAGGCGACCCTGTTACTAACTATGGATTTGACTACCAGAGAGTATACCGATGTACCGCGAGTCTTGATGAATATCAACGAGAAGGTTGTGCAAAAGTAAGTTCTTCAGTTAGGCTTGAGCATGGCCTGTGTACGGTAGTATTTCCGAACTCTAAGGAATATAAGGTAGTATTTCCGGACTCTACGTATAGAGGTAACTTTGGAAATACTATAAGGGATTGGCTAAGGTATTTTTGGGGATAGTAACAATACTTGGAGAGTATTTCCTACCAAGGGGGGAGGGCTTTTTGTCGAGACTACTAGGAAAGGGGGGGAGAGGGTGTTTCGGCTAAGCTCTTTCTCAAGAGGGGGGAGGGGGAGAAGGCTTGGACGAGAGCTTCTCTCAAAGGGGGGGAAGGTTTGGAGACTTGGAAGATGATTTGTAGATGAAGAAGTCTTCAACTCAAGGGGGGTATTTATAGGGCTTTCAAGGGTCAAGATGAAGGCAAGTGGAGGGCAAGAGGAGGGTGGGGATTTGCACAAGTGCACCCTAACCCTACTCCATAAATCACTCACAAACATTGACCCTTAGTTTAGGCCCCAAAATCGTGCCATCCGTGGCCTCTTTGCCGTCCACTTGAGGGTGACAAGTGTCACCCTCTCGTTGGTCCAAAATATTTCATCTCTCGGAAAAATCCGCAAAAATTATAAATGACATAGCCGTAATTTTTCCTACGCAAGTTTTGGAAAACGTTTCGTCGGAAAACAATTCGTTTAGTGGGTTGTGCACAAATTTTCGTCCCTATGCCTACTTTAAGGCTCAAACTTTTGTATGTATGCCCTTACGTACATACTCTGGAAATACGGGGTATAACATTCTCCCCTCCTTAGAAACATTCGTCCCGAATGTTCCTTCCCAAGACAGATAACGATAAGGTTCCTCATAACTTAAACAGTTTGCAAATGCCACACATGGCCACAATACAGCACTTAAGCAAATATGACAATGAAAATTTACAAGTAGGAAAGTGAGTTACCTGGAGGTGTGGGGAATAGGTGAGGATACTTCCGCCTCATGTCCTCCTCAGCTTCCCATGTCATCTCCTCCCTGAGCTCGTTCCGCCACAAGACTTTGACGGAAGCCACGTCCTTAGTCCGCAGACGCCTAACCTGACAATCGATTATCGCTATGGGAATCTCCTCATACGATAACCCCTCGGTCACCTGGACATCGTCAATCGGGTGCACCCTAGATGGATCCCCGATACATCTCCTCAGCATAGAAACATGAAAAACCGGATGCACTGCCTTAAGATCGGACGACAGATCCAACTCATAGGCAACCTTGCCTACCCTGCGGACAATCTGATACGGCCCAATGTACCTTGGGCTGAGTTTCCCTTTCTTCCCGAATCTCATCACACCCTTCATGGGTGGCACTTTCAGGAAAACCCAATCATCAACCTCAAACTCTAGATGCCGACGACGATGATCTGCATATGACTTCTGTCGACTCTGAGCTGTCAGTAACCGCTCCTGGATAAGCTTCACCTTATCCACTGCCTGCTGCACCAAATCTGGTCCCACTAACTGCACCTCGCCCACATCAAACCAGGCTATCGGCGATCTGCACTTCCTCCCATACAAGGCCTCATAAGGCGCCATCTGAATACTGGAGTGGTAGCTATTATTATACGCAAACTCAACTAGAGGCAAATGATCCTCCCAGCTACCCCTGAAGTCAATAACACAGGCTCGCAGCATATCCTCAAGAGTCTAGATAGTGCGCTCTTCCTGTCCGTCTGTCTGAGGATGGAATGCAGTACTCAGGCTCACCTGCATCCCTAGACCCTTCTGGAAAGACCTCCAGAAGTTAGCCGTAAACTGGGCTCCTCTGTCTGATATGATAGAAATAGGGACTCCATGCAGTCTGACGATCTCTCGGATGTAAAGTCTGGCATAATCCTCAGCCGAAAAAGTCGTCCTGACGGGAAGAAAGTGGGCTGATTTCGTCAGCCTGTCGACGATAACCCAAATAGAACCATGTTTCCTCTGAGTGCGAGGTAATCCTGTGATAAAGTCCATGTTGATCACCTCCCACTTCCAGGTCGGGATCTCTATCGTCTGCAACAAACCACCGTGCCTGCGGTGCTACCTTCACTGCGACAACACGGGCACTGAGCTACAAACTCGCAACGTCCTCTTCAAGCCATCCCACCAATACGGATCTAAGGTCGTGGTACATCTTGGTCGACCGGATGGATAGAAACGCGCGCTGTGTGCTTCCCTAGAACTCTTGTCGAAGTCCTGCAATATCCGGAACACACAACCTGCCCTCAAACCTTAGCACCCCATCAGGTGCTACCTCAAAAGGACCCTTCCCCTCACGAAGAGCCGTATCACGATACCGCGTCAAAACCGGATCCTCAAACTGTTGCCTCTTCACCTCCTCGATGATGGAAGACTCGGCAACCTCTCGAACTCGAACCCATCGCTATCGTAATCAATCGGTCGGACTCGAGGCTCGCTAACTGATGTAACTCGCGGACCATGCCCCTCTTCTCTGGCTGCACATCTGATAGACTCCCCATCGACCTACGGCTAAGAGCATCTGTCACAACATTGGCCTTCCCCGGGTGGTACAGGATATCGACATCATAATCCTTGAGTAACTCTAACCACCGTCTCTGTCGTAAGTTCAGCTCCCTCTGGCTGAAGATATACTGCAGGCTCTTGTGGTCTGTATAAATATCCACATGAACCCCATACAAATAGTGCCTCCAGATCTTCAAGGCGTGAATCACCGCTGCCAACTCCAAATCATGGGTGGGGTAGTTCCTCTCATGCTTCTTAAGCTGTCGGGATGCGTACACTATAACCTTACCCAGATGCATCAACACACATCCGAGCCCGACGCCTGACGCATCACAATACACTACATAACCGTCTGGACCCTCCGGAAGAGTAGAAGCAGGCGGTCGTCGATCTCTCCTTCATGGCGAAACCCTGCCCACAAGCATCAGTCCACTGAAACTTAGCTGCCTTCTGAGTCAGCATAGTCAATGGTGCAGAGATAGAAGCAAACTTCTCTACGAACCGACGATAGTAACCTGCAAGGCCCAGAAAGCTGCGCACCTCTGACGGAGTAGTAGGTCTAGGCCAACTCCTGACTGCCTCGATCTTGGCCGTATCCACCCGAATACCATCGGCCCCGACAATATGCCCAAGAAAAGCCACCGAAGCCAACCAAAACTCACATTTGCAAAACTTGGCGTATAATTGCTGGTCCTGGAGAACTCTCAGCACAATCCTCAAATGCTCTGCATGCTCCTGCTCTGAGCGGGAATAAACCAAGATGTCATCAATGAACACTATCACAAACGTGTCCAGAAATGGCTTCAACACTCGGTTCATCAAATCCATGAATACCGCTGGAGCATTGGTCAACCCGAAAGACATGACCCTGAACTCATAATGCCCGTATCGGGTCCGGAATGCAGTCATAGGGACATCCGCCTCTCTGACTCGCACCTGATGATAGCCCGATCGCAGATCAATCTTGGAGAAACATCTCGCACCCTGAAATTGGTCGAACAAATCATCAATCCTGGGAAGGGGGTATCAGTTCTTAATGGTCACCTTGTTCACCGTAATCAACACACGTGCGGCGTCGTCCTTCTTCTTCACGAAAAATACGGCGCTCCCGGGGAGAAACACTAGGCCTTATGAAGCCTTTCTCCGGAAATCTCTCGATTGGTCCTTCATTCTCTCAACTCGGCAGTGCCATTCACGTATGGCGGAATGGAAATAGGCCGAGTGTCTGCAAAGACATCGATACAAAACTCTATCTCCTCTCGGGAGGATACCCGAGGTCATCTGGAAACACATCGGGAACTCTCGACCATAGGCCCGATCAAAATCTGGTACGCGACCTTAGTATAGAACACCGAATGAGATGGTAGATATACCCGCTCGCACCATCTTCCTAGCCTTGAGGTAAGAAATAAACTTACCTCGGCGACCACGGTGTTCCTCCCACTCAACAACCGCTCCTCGAAACTGGAACCGTACCACTCTCTCCTGCGATCTACATTGGCGTAGCAAGCTAGCCAATCCATACCATGATCACATCGAAATCAGTCATATCCAACTCTACCAAGTCGGCAAGGGTCGACGATCGCATATGGTCACCGGACAAGCCTTATATACCGCCGAGCTACCACGAATCAACCATCATGGCGTACCTCGAAAGGGTCTATGGACTCGTGCTCTATCCCTATCCTACTAGCAAACGGGAGATATATGGGGCAGTAGAACCGGATCTATCAAGGCATACACGCCACAACAAGAAACGATAAAGTACATGGCGACATCGGTGAGCCTCCCGGTCTGCCGGTGGACAAGGCATAAATGCGGTTCGAGGACCGCTAGAATGAGACCGCGCCCACGACCTCTGCCGCGACCTGGCCTCTGAGTACCACGCCTCGGGGTGAGTAATCGTAGGAGATGAAGACCGGCGAAAGAACTCAGGGTGACCCCTACCCTCTGCCGCCTTGGTCGACAGGCTCGCAAAGTGACCCGCTGGCAATCAGAACAAACTCCGGAGCGGCACCACAATTCCCGTAATGGAATCTACCATCGACGGCCACACCGGCGGGTGGTCCCGATCGGCCGCCACTGCTACCAGGCGTCTCAAGTCACGGGGCCCCGTCCGCCTCGAATACGGTGTAGGAGTGATCTGAGCTGGTTGTGGTGCAAATCTAGACTGTTGCTGAGGCCGTCCACCCCGAGGGCTACCAAAAGACCCTGCCGTCCTGGCCTTCTTCTGCTGCTGCTGTCTGTCAACCCGTCGACCTCTACGCTCCTCGCATCCAAGTGCATGAGCCTGCATACGGGTAATGTCCATGCCTGGCTGAAGAGCCACACCCGCACAAGACTCGGCCATATAATCATCTAGCCCGGTGACATAGCGGTGTACCTTGTCCTCCATATCTGCTACCAAGGCAGGGACATATCGAGCCAACGAATCGAACTCAACGTTGTACTCCCTGGTGCGCCTCTGCGTCTCGGAACAAAAATCGGCCCGTGCCCTCCACATCGGCGGAGGCAAGAAGTGCGTGAGAAAAGCCTCCGAACTCATCCCAAGTAGGCGGGACGTGCTCTCCCCGGGATAACTCCCACGAATCAAACCAATCGACTGTGGTATCACGCAGCCTATGTGAATCGAAGATCACGGACTCGGTCTCCGAAGCCTTGATCACTCGCATGATCCTCTATAACTGACGGATGAACTCCTGCGGATCATCCTCAGGCCTCGATCCGTAGAACTCTGGCGGGCTACAACTCAGAAAATCCCGTAGCCTCAAACTATCTGATCTCGGGTGAACCACAGGCACTGCGGGCTGAACTGCTGCATCCGGCCTATCCTCATGTCGACCACGATCACGGCGATGGTGGGCCATCTCCTTGTACCTAACTCCTCGCCCAGGTGTGGGGTGGAGGTGCGTGGTCTCTTTGGGGCGGCGTCGTGGAACTCGCCGTCTCGGGTATAGGCGGGCACGAGCCCTCGTGTCTCTCGGTGTCCTACTAGCGACTCCTCGGCGCCTTGCCGCTAGGCGGGTTGCCTTACGTGGAGGCATAAGCTATTCTGAGAAAGGAATACGTTAGAGGTCCAACTTATAACACGGCTAAGGCACGATCTCAGAGTGAGAAGAATGGAAACCAATCCTAAATATCCTATAGCCTCACGATTATTGGTGTGGTGCGCACACCGATAATCAAGACTCTACTAGATACGGTGCCTCAGACACTTTCCGAGGATTAATCGCTCGATACCACTTTTGTCACGACCGTTCGGGGCGGTGGTTGATCGTGCCTTACCGCCAAGTAGTCATACATCAGAGAAAATCAGCGGAATATAAAAACAAGACATGAAACAATGTAAATTGAGACACAGTTTATCTGAGAAAAGTCGCCTTTCGGCATATATATATAAACCAAAATCTGGCAGTTACATCCCAACTGTACAATAGGACTACAGACCTCTAAGGAAGTAAACAACTATGGCGGGACAGGGCCCCGCCATACCCTGAATGTACATATATCTACAACATCAGGGAGAACCATACCAAAAGTCGAGCCTCCGGAGAAGATGGAGCTCCTGACACCAAAGCAAAAGATCCTAAGGATGCGGATCTAGCACCTGCTTTCCCTTACCTGCGGCATGAACGCAGCCCCCCGAAGGAGGTCAGTACAACAGGTACCAAGTATGTGAAACTGTAAAGTACTTAAATGAAATCATATCATTTTAAAGCCAATTTTACAAATATGTATGAAATAACCAATGTAACCGCACATAGTGCCACATCACAAACAAGAGTAACAACATTAAGCTAATGTGTCTTTTCTAGGCTGCGAAGATCGAAGCAAGGCCAATCGCCCATAGTATCATTATGCATGCCTAATCACGGACTCGTAGTCGCATAGGCCACCTAGGCCCGCATGAGGTATTCCCCGCATCGAGGGTAGCTACTCCTCGGCATCGTCCTGGACTCGTAGTCCGCATGGCCACATAGACCGCATGGCCACATGGACCGCACACTAACCTGGAACTCTCGTAGCTCCGCATAGGTCCCCTGGACCCGCATGAGGTATTCTCGAATCATAGTCCCAGACTGCCTGAGGTATACCCCGCATCGGAGGGCAGCTTAACCCCCGGTATATCATGTCAAAAGGTGAGTGATGTAATACTAGCATAACGGCTTATCGTTAAACAACATAAGCACAAATAAGAATAACCTCTTTACACAAACGTTTACAAGATACTAACACACATAGCATCACAATATGTCTACTCAACAAACCATCTTACTGTACTTTCCAGAAATCAATACAAGTCTTTTATAAACACATAAGTAAACCGTTCCTTTTATCTTTCTTAAGTCGTTATACCTAACTTCCCATAAAGCTAGTATAACTCTTAAGCTTTTGTTTAAAAACCAAGTATTACTCTTCTTTCAAAATGATTCATAATTCTTTTGAAATACTTCAAGATTCTTGTTATTTAGACTCAAGTCAAAAGACGTCAAGTAAAACCATGTTCGATTAACACACGTCGCTCTACCGTACTATATATATACTTTAAAATATCATGCTCAAGAGGATAGGAAGAATCAAATACCTTCTCGCGAAATCCACCTTGAAGTCGAATATGTCGCGCGCAGAGTATCAACCTATAATAGTCAAATACGTCTATCAACGTCTAGACTACTCTGTAGGATAATCTAAGCAGAGGGTTATCTATTCTACGGAAAATCGGGCGACTTCCCTACCAGTAAACTATACAAGTCTCAGTAAATACAATCACATGTAAATGATTCAATCTTCTTTAATTCTTCTGATGTGATTTCAGTTCAATTCTCTTCTTTAATATCCTTCTATGTATTTTATACTTATTTCTATACTTCTACAGTATGTATTCTCCAATTACAATAGAAGGATAAGATTAATTATTTACCTCGATAAGCCCAAAATTATCCAAGATATAAGTCGATCCTGAGCAAGGTTTAGCTCCTAATCTGTACGCTCCAATCCGCTCCAAGAAACCCTTAGAATTTTCTACACAACTTCTACTTACTACTTCAACCAACAAAGAAGTTACTCTTAGGGTTTCGTTTAGTGACTATAGGAATATAAGGTAGTATTTCCGGGCTCTACGTATAGAAGTGACTTTGGAAATACTATAAGGGATTGGCTAAGGTATTTTGGGGATAGTAACAATACTTGGGAGTATTTCTACCAAGAGGAGGGCTTTGCCGAGACTACTAGGAAAAGGGGAAGGGGTGTTTCGGCTAAGCTCTTCACAAGAGGGAGGCTTTGGACGAGAGCTTCTCTCAAAGGGAATGTTTGGAGACTTGGAAGATGCTTTGTGGATGAAGAAGTCTACAACTCAAGGGGGGTATTTATAGGGCTTTCAAGGGCCAAGATGAAGGCAAGTGGAGGGCAAGTGGAGGGTGTGGATTTGCACAAGTGCACCCTATCCCTACTCCACAAATCACTCACAAACATTGACCCTTGGTTTAGGCCTTAAAATCGTGCCAACCGTGCCCTCTTTGCCGTCCACTTGAGGGTGACAAGTGTCACCCTCTCGTTGGTCCAAAATATTTCATCTCTCGGAAAAATCCGCAAAAATTATAAATGACATAGCCGTAATTTTCCCTACGCAAGTTTTGGAAAACGTTTCGTCGGAAAACAATTCGTTTCGTGGGTTGTGCACAAATTTTCGTCCTATGCCTAACTTTAAGGCTTAAACTTTTGTACGTACGCCCTTACGTACATACTCTGGAAATACGGGGTATAACACTACCCACATATTCCCCTCTTTATATACATCATATTGGTATCAGAGCCAGGTTTTCCCATCCCATGCCTTGAAGTTATAGCTAACCTAAACGAAGAACTTCGGAGGACCATAAGTGAACTTGTGGCAGAACAAATGCAACTCTTGAGAAGAGATTTTAAAGAGCGTGTCATAATTAATAATGTTGAGTCCGGAGAAGAGGTTGAACAAAACAACCTGAGGCATGAAAGGGAAGATGTCCGAGACAACCCGATGCATGAAAGGGAAGATGATTGAAGCCTAGAGTTGGAACTTCCAATCTTAGAAGGAAACATGGACCCCAAGTTTGTTGAAAGGTTAAGAAGCATTGAGAGGCTTTTCGAATAGAAACAATATGATGACCACACGTGTTTTAAGGTTGCTACATTGAAGTTGAAGGAATTCGCTTCTGTGTGGGATGAAAACCTCAGAACAAGCCGGGGGAGGAATGGAAAAAGCAAGATTGAATCTTGCGACAAATTAAAAAAATATTTGAAGAAGAAGTTCTTGCCAATGAAATATGAACAAAACCTATACCTCAAGCTCAACAAACTTCATCAATGATTTCTTAAAGTTTAGGAATACATCCGAGAGTTCGAGAAAGTCATCATGCTTTGTGACTTAGAAGAAAATGAGACTCAAAATATTGCTCAATTCATTGTGGGCTTGAACATGGCGATACAAGAGAAGGTTGAAATTGTAACATACAACGCCTTTGAAGACATATGTCATTTAGCACTCAAGTTTGAAAAACAACAAAAGAGGAGTACCCAAAAATCCTATGTAAAGCCCAGTGTTAAAGAATAGGGTGATACCTCTTTTCTAACCCATTGTATAGCCAAGAAAGTATGGAGAAAGATAAATGGAAGAAAGTAAAGGTTACAATAGGGTAGATAGAAGTAGGAAGAAGTGTTTTAAATGTCAAGGATTAGAACACTTTGCAAATGAATGTCCTAACCCTTGGTTATAACTACTGAATAGTATCAAAAGTGGGGAGATTCATTTGCTATTGAGGAACCCAAAGTCGAGGAGGACCAATAGGAATATATTAATCATGCGAAGGTGGTGATAGTTTAGTGCACCGACACGTGTTGAATGTTGAAATTGAAGAACAATATGAGACACAAAGATAACAACTATTTTACACTCAATGCAAGGTGAATGATAAAGTTTGTAACATGATCATTGATAGAGGAAGTTGTACCAATGCGACTTCCGTGGAGATGGTGGATAAATTGAACTTGCCTACCCGCAACCATCCTAAACCATATGCTCTCCAATGGCTAAACAAAAACAAAGGGCTAAATGTTATAAAACAAACTCTTGTTAGTTTTCGGATTGGAAGGTATGAAGATGAGATATTGTGTGATGTCCTACCTATGTATACTTGTCATATCTTGTTGGGGAAACTATAACAATTTGATACGAAAGCATAACATGATGGAGAAAAGAATGTATATTATTTTCAAAAGGATGATAGAAGATCCGATTGATACAATTATCATCTAGTGAGAAGAAAATTGTCACGACCCGAACTCCGGGCCCGCGACTGGTGCCCTATCTGGGCACCCTTATACTCATACATCACATATAACCAGCGGAAGCTCTAAGAAAAACTCATGTTATAAAAACAGGCAAGCCGATGAGGCTGCCGCTATATATAAACGGGAACATCCCGACAACACAGTAGTACAACTGACCAATAATATATATACAACTCACGCAAGTCCAACCCACATATGAATACAGACCTCTAAGAGTTTGGACAATAAACTATGACGGGACAAGGCCCCGCCCTACCCCTGAATATACATAGCCATAATGGAAGACCTGTGCCAAAATGACAAACTTCTGAACATTAGAGCTATCCCAAAACGCTGACCAAGTATCCTAAGCTCACAGATCACCCAACTGAGTACCTAATACCTGTGGGCATGAACGCAGCCCCCCGATAGTGGTCAGTACAACAAGGTACCAAGTATGTAAACATGAAGTACAATAAATAAGATCATAACTGTACAAAAGATGACAGGGACAAGTATGAAAATCAAATACCAGATCCAACCGTGCCATATAAAATAAGAGCCAACTGTACCTTTTACCACTGTATCACTGTACCACTGTACTTTATAGAAATGAGAGTAATCGTATCTGTTTTCATATAACGCATCCCGACCCTTTAGTGAGGGACTCGACGAACTCACTATAATGTATCCCGACCCTTTAGTGAGGGACTCGGGGAAATGGAATAATAACACTTGCACGAATAGCTACCATAAGCAACCTTGTGCAACTTAACTCATCTTTTGACTCTCAAAGGAATAAAACCAAGGGTACCAACATCTCATGTACCAATCACATATACGAACTTTTCATTTTAGCTATGCCAAGGTACCAACATATCATGTACCAAACACATATAAAATCTTTCATTTTAACTATGCCAAGGTACCAACATATCATGTACCAAACACATATAATATCTTTCATTTTAACTAAACCTAGGTACCAACATCTCGTGTACCAAATATTAAAATAAACTTTCCTTTTAGAAATGCGTGGTACCAACATATCATGTACTAATCACATATAATAAACTTTTCCTTTTAGAAATGTGTGGTACCAACATATCATGTATCAATCACATATAATAAACTTTTCCTTTTAGAAATGTGTGGTACCAACATATCATGTATCAATCACATCTTTCATTTTAGAAAACACCAAGGCACTATCATACCTTCCTTTTAGAAAACCCAAGGCAATACCATGCCTTCCTTTTTAGAACTATCAAGGCAATACCATGCCTTCCTTTTTAGAAATACCGAGGCACTCTCATACCTTTCATTTTTAAATCCTCATTTAGAAAATCAAGACACTTATCAAATCAAGTATCACTTTAAATACTCATTTGGTAAATCAAGACACTTATCATATCAAATATCATTTTAGCTTGCCGGCAGAAGAGATCATTGCAAGAATCAAAACAACATCTTATAGAGTTCTCTATGATTTTATCCCCTCTTGTAGTGGCACCTTTTGAGTGACCACCCCTCCCCTCTATCTCTTCTTGTTTGCATTACGTTGAGGCTTGAGATACCTCAACGACTGATTGTAGCCACTTCCTTTTCGTTATTAGTAATAATATTTGCATTTACCTAAAAAAAAAAATAATAATATCATTTTAAGATTAAGATCCAATAAAACTATGTACATCCACCGTACACTTACTTCAAATAAACAACTTTCAAAAGAGGAAAGGATAGTTCACACACCGCTTGTCGTGTGTACCAACTCGATAATCTAAATTCATCTCGCTCCTCTGGCTAACATTATGGAAACATTTGCATAGTGATGACCGATCCGAATTTCCAAATTAATCTATTTTATGAGCCTTTAGCAGGTTGTATATTAATAATGATCTTATCTAATCAGCTGTGAACTTAGAGAGTGTAAAATGAACTGGTTATATCTTAGCTTCTATGCAGATGGAAATTCTACTCATTTCATTATAATTGATTGTCGATATCTTTTTCATTTAACGCTGTAATGACTTGTTCGATACTTTTTCTCATTAGTGCTGTAACTTAGCAAGATCAACTCGACTCCAATACTTCCTAACAACTCTTACCAACATCTCCCATAAGACTTGGTAAAGACTTAGGAATAATTTAGACATGCCTTTAGCATAGAATCAATAACATGAATACTCCTTAACTTCTAAGAGTAGAATGAATCATGAAACAATACCACATGTATATTTCATACGTAGAACATGCCAAAGAAAGAAGGAAGAGGTTCACATACCTTATTGAAGACTAACCAAAACGACAAGTAAAATACGTCCCAAATAGCTACTTCTGTCACGACCCGACCATGGACCCGTGACTGGTGCCTTACCCCGGGCACCCTTGTGATACAACATCAGAGAAAACCAGCGGAAAAATAAACTCACAACAAGAACCCATATAAAATATAAGCAGGCTAACCCAAAATGGCTACCTCTAAATATAACAAACACTGAACCGTTACATCCTTAACAACCCAATTTATAACAGGACTACAGACCTCTAAGAATGTGTAATCACTATGACGGGACAGGGCCCCGTCATACCCCTGAATGTACAAAACATCTACAACACCAGAGAGAACCGTACCAAAAGTCGAGCCTCCGGAGAAATGGAGCTTCTGACACCTGAGCAAGATCCTAAGAATGAGGATCCACCACTCTTTACCCACTGTGCGGCATGAGCAGCCCAGGAAGGGTCGATTACAATATGTACCAAGTATGTAAAACTGGAAAATACTGTAATAATATCATAAGTTTAAAATAAACTGGAGTCATAGATGAAGATCAAATTACATTGCACTGTGCCTTACTAACAATGAGAGTAACAAGTATAAACTTTACTGCATAAAAATAGGAGGCTCATGATCAAAACAGGGTCTCTCGCCCGTAGTATTATTAAGCAATCCTACTCCTAGGACTATTTCACCCACATAGGTCCTGTGGACCCGCATGAGGTCATCCGCCTCGCATGGGACTATTTCACCCGCATGAGACTATTTCACCCGCATGAGGTCATCCGCCTCACATGAGACTATTTCACCCGCATGAGACTATTTCACCCGTATGGACCCGGTGGCCCGCATGAGTACAAACGCCACACTCGCATCATGGGTAGCAAATCCATGGCATAAGTAGTAATAATAATAATAATAATACATAACCCAGCACAACCGGCTATCATACATAACATAAGCGCTACCGACTTATCATAATGTAAGCAAGTTAGGAATATCCCCTAACTTCTTATTAATCATTAATAGTATATCCTCTCATTTTAGTTAACTTAAGACACTAACATGTCATTTTTAAGAGAAAATCCGAGAATTCAACCGAAGTACGTACCTCTAACCTTTTAAGAAAATGACTCATTTTTATGTAAAACTCCCAAGATACTAATAACCGTAGTATCAAGTCACGACAACTTTTCAAAACAAGTCACGTTTACCTTTAGAAATACAATAGGCTTCTAAATCAAGTGACTTCATTTCTTTTAAAACCTTAGGCAATTAATGACTTAAAACAATTTGCCTTTCACAAATTCAAATCATTTATCCGTACTTATTTTACTTGGAGTAAACCTTTCTTTATTAACCTTCCATAAAGCCAATACAACCAACTTCCCATAAAGTCGTTATATTACCGTTATACACTAGTCAAACACATCTCCCTATATCCAAGGGACTTATACTTTTAAACGAAATAAGTATCATATACTTAAAACACTCCAAGTCCCTTAACTTTAAAACTTAAGACATCATTAAAACAAGTAAGGGATACCAAAGCCTTTGTATGTCTACCGTACTACATAGATGCAATTATTCATGCTCAAGAGGTAGGAAAGTTCCACATACCTCTTCGGTCAATCCACTTGCTAAGTTCAAAATACCGCACGTAGTATGTCAACCTATAATGACCATAATACGTTTATTAACCTCAAGCTACAACGTAGAATATTCCAAGTGCAAAGTCACTAAATTCTATGGAAAATCGGGCAGCATTTTCTTTGTTTCTACATACTTTGCCACCTTTTTCAAGGCCGAATTCAACATCCAAACGCCACTTTTAAGGCCCAACAATCCAATCAATATAAAGGGGATTACACACCTAACCTTGGATGTGTAAAATTCTGCCCCACAATGCATAACAACTAACTTAACAAGTTTAAGGTAGTATTTTGGCTACAACATGCTTACATAACCTTCTTATCCAATTCTTTCATATCCAAACCATATTTCTTACATGCAATTTATCTAAGAGCAATATTTACCACTACAAGTTCTTTCTTCTTCACATGCAACACCATAAACTAACAAAGAGAGAAGGAATTGTTACCTTAGAACTTTAGCCAAATTAATCCAACAAATTTGCTAGCCTCCTTTCCACAATCACCACCACAACAACTCCTACAAGCTTGCAAATAAGTTTCCTTCTTGCCACCTTTTTCAGATTTTTCTCAAGCCTTGATTTCCTCTTGATTTTCTAAAGAGAAGGAAGAGCTTCTAATTTAGAGAGAGAGAAGAGCTTGAAGAATGACCAAGTCTTCAAGACTTGGTCAATAAATAGTACATGCAAAAATCAGATGGGGGGGACACTTGTCACCCTTCCATGGCCTTTTTTAAAACAAAACAGTTCAGATTTTTCCACTCAGCCTCGCAGAACCCGCCTTGGCGCCGCGACCCTGCAGCCGGCGCCCCAGCGCTGAAACATCCGAGACTCTTCAGAACTTCCGGCGCCGCGGCCCTGTGGCTCCTGACTGAAATACTTTTCTGTCCGAGTACGTACTGAACTTGTAACTCCCATAACTTTCTACTCCGATGTCCTATCGACGAACGGTTGGTTGCGTTGAAAACTAGGCTCAACGAACTACGTACTAGGCCTTTGGAACACCTAGGAACTCTCAATGTAACAGGTCATAACCCGCCTCAAAGTTGACTAAAAACCCGTCCGAAACAATCCGTCAACCTATCCTTCAAAAATTTAAGTCTTAATCCCTTTCGTACGCTCTCATACGCATGGCCAGAACTACGGGGTATAACATTCTCCCCCCTTAGAAACATTCGTCCCGAATGTTCCTTCTAGGCTTACTCAAAACACAGTATCGACATGGACCCCCTTAACTATTCTTTTTGCAAATAAAGACGCTCCACATGGCCACAACAATACTTAAGCATAATTGCTAAATTAAAACTAACAAGCAGGATAGTGGTTTACCTGGAGGTGTAGGGAACAAGTGAGGATACTTCTTCATCATGTCCTCCTCTGCTTCCCACGTCATTTCCTCCCTGTTCTCGTTCCGCCATAAGACATTGACGGAAGCCACATCCTTTGTCCGAAGTCGCCTAACCTGACGATCGAGTATCGCTATGGGACTCTCCTCATATGATAACCCCTCTGTCACCTGGACATCACTAATTGGGTGCACTCTAGATGGA
Organism: Przewalskia tangutica; assembly: GCA_029844215.1. Lineage (NCBI taxonomy): Eukaryota > Viridiplantae > Streptophyta > Magnoliopsida > Solanales > Solanaceae > Przewalskia > Przewalskia tangutica. The sequence goes on along the minus strand of CM056725.1, from coordinate 40,882,782 downwards.
TGTCCAATACATTCCGCAACATAGACACATGAAAAACTGGATGTACTGCCTCCAGGTCGGACGACAGATCCAACTCATAGGCAACCTTGCCTACCCTACAGACAATCTGATAAGGCCCAATGTACCTTGGGCTAAGTTTCCCCTCTTCCCAAATCTCATCACGCCCTTCATGGGTGACACCTTCAGGAAGACCCAATCATCTACCTCAAACTCCAAGTGCCGACATCGATGATCTGCATACGACTTCTGTCGACTCTGAGCTGACAATAACCGGTCCTGGATAAGCTTCACCTTATCCATCGCTTGAATCAAGTCCGCCCGACTAATCAACTTCTCCCACCTCAAACCAGCCTATCGGTGATCTGCACTTCCTCCCGTATAAGGCCTCATAAGGCGCCATCTGGATACTAGAATGATAGCTGTTGTTATAAGCAAACTCCACAAGAGGTAAATGATCCTCCCAGCTACCCCTGAAATCAATAACACAAGCCCGCATCATATCCTCAAGTGTCTGGATAGTATGCTCGGCCTGTCCGTCGGTCTGAGACTCACCTGTGTCCCTAATCCCTTCTGAAAAGACCTCCAGAAGTTAGCCGAGAACTGAGCTCCCCTGTCTGAAATGATCGATATAGGCACTCTGTGCAGTCTCACAATCTCTCTGATATACAGTCTAACATAATCCTCGGCCGAAAAAGTCGTCCTGACTGGAAGAAAATGGGCTGATTTCGTCAGCCTGGCGACAATAACCCAGATGGAATCATGCTTCCTCTGAGTGTGAGGTAATCATGTAATAAAGTCCATATTGATCACTTCCCACTTCCACATCGGAATATCAATAGCCTGCAATAGCCCACCGGGTTTCTGGTGCTCAACCTTGACCTGCTGACAATTAGGACACCGTGCAACAAAACCTGCCACGTCCCTCTTCAGGCCATCCCACCAATACACACATCTGAGGTCACGGTACATCTTAGTCGACCCCGGATGAATAGAATAACGAGCGATGTGTGCCTCCCCCAGAATATGCTGACGAAGTCCTGTCACATCGGGAACACACAACCGACCCTCAAATCTTAGAACCCCATCAGGTGCTACCTCAAATAGACTCTTTTCCTCCTGAAGAGTTGTATCTCGATACCGTACCATAACCGGATCCTCATACTGTCGCCTCTTCACCTCCTCGACGATGGAAGACTCGGCAACCTCTCAAACCCGAACTCCATTACTATCAGAATCAACCAAACGAACCCCAAGGCTTGCTAGCTGATGTAACTCGCGGATCATGTCCCTCTTCTCTGGCTGCACACCTGACATACTACCCATCGATCTGCGACTAAGGGCGTCTGCAACTACATTGGCCTTCCCTGGGTGGTATAGGATATCGACATCGTAATCCTTAGCGGCTCAACCACCGCTCTGCGCAAATTCGGCTCCTGCGTGAAGATATCTGGAGGCTCTTGTGGTGCGTGTAAATATCCATGAACTCCATATAAATAATATCTCGGATCTTGAGGCATGAATCATCTGCCAACTCTAAGTCATGTGTGGGATAGTTCTTCTCATGTTTCTGAGTCGCCGAGATCGTAGCTATAACTTTACCGTCTTTGCATCAAGACGCACTCGAGCCCAACACCGACGTCACAATAAACCACATATCCGTCAAAACCCTCGGAAGAGTAAAAAGCTGGGCGGTCGTCAATTTCTCCTTCAAGAATCGAAACTCTCCTCACAAGCATCCGCCCACCGAACATAGCCGCTCGAGTCGGCTAGTCAAAGGTGCCGATATGGAAGCAAATTTCTCCACAAATCTCCAGATAATAACTCGCAAGGCCCAAAAGCTGCACCTCGTCGGTGTAGTGGGTCTGGGCCAAGTCTTGACTGCCTCAATCTTTGCTGTATCAACCGAAATACCATCGGCCCCGATAACATGCCCTAAGAAAGCCACTGAGGCCAACCAAAACTCGTATTTCGAGAACTTGGCATACAACTGCCGGTCCCGGAGGACTCCCAATACCGCCCTCAAGTGATCTGCATGCTCCTGCTCTGTGCACGAATAAACCAGGATATCATCAATAAATACTATAACAAACATATCCAAGAATGGCTTGAACACCCTGTTCATCAAATCCATGAATACTGCTGGGGCGTTGGTCAAACCGAAAGACATCACCCTGAACTCATAGTGCCCATACCGGGTCCTGAATGCAGTCTTTGGGATATCTGCCTCTCTAACTCACACTTGATGATAACCAGATCGCAGGTCTATCTTGGAGAAACACCTCGCACCCTGCAACTGGTCAAACAAGTCATCAATCCTGGGGAGGGGATATCTGTTCTTGATAGTTACCTTATTCAGCTGCCTGTAATCAACACACATACGCAGCGTCCCATCCTTCTTCTTTACAAATAACACTGGCGCTCCCCAGGGAGAAACACTTGGCCTGATAAAGCCTTTCTCCAGCAAATCTTTCAGCTGGTCTTTCAATTCCCTCAACTCAGCAGGTGCCATCCTGTATGGTGGAATAGATATCGGTCGAGTGTCTGGCGACATATCAATGCAAAACTCAATCTCCCTCTCAGGAGGGATACCCGGAAGCTCGTCTGGGAATACGTCTGGAAACTCTCTAACAACCGGAACTGACTGAAGGTCTGGTATCTCGGCCTCAGTATCGAATACTCGAACCATATGGTAGATATACCCTTTCCGCACCATCTTCCTAGCCTTGAGGTAAGAAATAAACCTACCCCTCGGCGACGCAGTATTCCCCTTCCACTCGATAACCGGCTCACCAGGAAACTGGAACCGTACCAGTCTCTCTCTACAGTCTACATTGGCATAGCAATATGCTAGCCAATCCATACCCATTGCCAAGACCCGTTCCCGGGCCCGCGACTGGTGCCTTACCCCGGGCACCCTAGTGATACAACATCAGAGAAAAATCAGCGGAAATAAAATCAAAGACATGAAACAATAGATTAACATAAGAACAGGCTAACCAAAACGGTTACCTTTCTGTATATAAACTAAAAACTTGAACAATTAAATCCTTTTTACAAAACTTACCCACAACAGTACTACAGACCTCTAAGAATGAAATCAACTATGACGGGACAGGGCCCCGCCATACCCCCTGAATGTACAAAAATACATGACCTCAGAGAACCGTACCAAAAGACAAAGCCTCCGGAGAAGTGGAGCTTTCCCAGAAATGAACAGTGATCCTAAGAGCGCGGATCAACAAGCTACGTACCTCAACCTGCGGCATGAACGCAGCCCCCCGAAGGAGGTCAGTACAACAGGTACTGATTATGTGAAACTGAAAATACTGTAATGAAATCATAATAGTTTATATAAAGCAGGAGACATGTATGACAATCAAAGAAATGTGTTTCACAAATCCCGGCTAACAACAAGAGTAATGAACATCAACATTGTCTCTAAAAAGATACCATTTCTGTTATACCCCGTAGTTGCAGGGTATGTATGTGAGGACGTACGTACGAGAGTACGGCAGAAATTTTGAAAAGAAAGAAAGATGTGAGTTTTCGACGGAAAAGTTTCCGGTTATTTGTGAAGAAAAAGGTTCGTTAAAGGGAATTGGATTCCCAGATTTGGTATTTGGACTTCATAGATTATATTAGAATTTTGAGATTTTATTTTTCGGAAATGGTCACGTGGGGCCCACGGGAGAAATTCTGGTTTTGTGGGGCCCGCTTTGTTTTTGAGATTTCCGGTATTTTGGATATTTTCGGAAGACGAAATATTCTGGGCGAATCGGGGGGCGACACGTGTCACCCCCATGTGGCACCCTTGGCCGAAATATTTTTTGTGCACAACACCCGATTAGAGTCGTTTTTCGACGAAACGTTTTACTAAGCTTACGAAGGGAAAATTCCGGCTATGTCATTTAGTATTTTTGCGAATTTTTCCGAGAGACGGAACGTTTTGGACCAACGAGAGGGCAACACTTGGCACCCTCTCGTTGGTGGACTTGAAGGGGCGGCTAGGGCCGAATTGATGGGCAAGTTGTGGTAGATATTTGTGTAGATATTTGTGAGGGATTTGTGGAGTAGGGTTAGGGTGCACTTGGCTTGATCTTGGCCTTACACTTGTGTAGCACTTGGCTAGATCTTGGCCATTGGTTGGCCTTTGGCTTTGCTATAAATACCCCTCCCTTGTGAAGACTTATTCATTCACTCCTCACTTTGTCTAAGTCTTGAAATCCCTCCCTCTCCCTTGTTGTTGCTCTCGTCCAACTCCCTTCTCCCCCTTAGAAAGAGGCCCTTGGCCGAGAACACCCCCCTCCCCCTAGCCTAGTTGTGCTAGCCAGCCTACCCCTTGGTAGAAAGTTGTCTTCCAGTATTGTTATAATGCCCAAAATACCTTAGCCTTGGACCGTGTTGTCTACCAAAGATACCTGTTTACGTAGAGTCCATAAATACTACATTTTGTCCTTTTAGTCTCAAACCGAAACCCTAAGGAAATCTTCTTAGTTGGTTGATGTATGTGAGTAGAAGTTGGTTAGAACTTCTAAGGGTTGTTTGGAGTGGTTTGGGCGCGTGGAAGTGGAGCTAAACCTTGCTCGGGAGCGACATTAAACTCGGATAATTTTGGGCTTATCGAGGTAATTATCTTGTCCCTCTATTGTAATTGGAAATTACATGTTTGTTAGAGTATATAGTTGAAGTAGACTATATATGGAACTATACTTAGTATTCGGCAATGTCTTTTGACTTAAGCCTGAAGAATAAAGAACTGAATCAGTATTTACATAGGGTGTATTGCGATGACTTGTGTAGTATTCTTGAGTAGAATTGTACACGTCCAGGTAGACGTGTAAACCCACTGGTTGGCTTGGTAGCCGGCCTCGATAGAGGAGGAGATTTCTGTTGTTGCGGGAGGTCTTCATAATTTTCTATAGAAAGATAGAAACTTGTGTTTTGGGGTTAATAGACGTTTGTGACCTTTATAGGTGAAAGTACTAAGAGTAGCGTATTCTACTCGAGGAGTGGAAAGGGCTAGCAAGGTTGTAGTACTTGGAGCATTTTGCTTATTGTCGATAAATCGTCGCGAGGTATGTGAACCTCTTCCTATCTCTTCTAGCATGATATGTGTGAACTATGTAGTACGGTGAGACGTACGTGTGCTAAGTGATTTGGTTGGTTTAAAACATAGGGTGTTATAATAGCTTTATGGGAAGTTAGTTATAACGACCTTATGTAGGTGAAAATGGTTTACTGATGTTAGAAGTTAAGAGACTTGATCTTATAAGATAAGAGACTTAACTTATTTGTTTTAATGTGAATGTTGTGTGAAACCTCATTCGTGAGTAATGAGTACTTGGTTTTTAAAGGAATAATGTTTCTTGATTTGAAATCGTAATGTGTATCGACAGGACCAACTGCGGCGTTAATAAAGGAAAATGTATTGAATAATGATGTGTTGTATTAAAACCAGTAGAAACCTCCATCCGCATAGAAGCTAAGATGAGACAAAATGATATTACATTTTCTAGATCATGGTCTTTGTAATAAGATCATTATAAACAAGAATAAACTACTCACGTATATGACATATGTTACTCAATTGTTCTAAAAGGAATCAGTGATTAAGTTTGGGAACTATGAAACCATTTGAAAATGAGAAGCTTGAGTAATTGAAACTAGGCAAAGCTGGAACTTAGGAAAAGAATGTTGTTACTTGATTTTGAAAAGGAAGGTGGGTTGGTCATTCTAATACTACGGTATCGGGTGACTTTTATAAAAGTAATGGATCTCTTTTAAAAGAACTTAACGTATGTAGTACTTTGGGGTTAAAAACCCGGACTTTGGCATAAAATGAAAGTACTTTGAGTTGTGTGAAACTTGCCTATGCTTGTTGTTGTGAAACTTGCCTATGCTTGTGATGATAGCCTTTATTGTACAATCGTTGTGTTTTACGTGTTCTGGCGTCTCGATAGGTCGGTTGGTAGTTGAGAACTTACTTGGGCGTCTTCAGCGTGTGACGGAGAAATTCCGCAGTGCGTTCACGTTGATAGTATTATTGTTGTTAATCGCTTTGGACATCTTGACCGCGATGCGTAGCGCGGGTATGCTTCCATTTTGGTTAAGGTCTTGTGGTTGTCGCTTTGGATATCTTGACACGATCGTAGCGCGCGGGTATGTTTCCATTTGATTATCGCCTTGTGATTTCCCTTTGGACATCACGACACGATGCGTCGCGCACGGGTATGCGTCCATTTGGAATGTTGTCTTATTGTTTCCCTTTGGACATACTGACACGATGCGTAGCGCACGGGTATGCTTCCATTTGGATTGCTGTCTTGTTATTGAGGTCACATGGACATGTCTACACCGATCTGCATTCGGGGCATGTGGCCATGGGACATTGGTATTATTGTTGCATCATGGACATGTCTACACCGGCGTGATTGGGCATGCGCCATAATGCGAACTCGATTGATGTTGTGGGCGTGAGACCCATAGTTATATTCGAGTGATGATGTTTTATGTTGTGGCGTAGTTTGGTTATCATACATGTCTCTGCTTTATATAGACTAGTATGATTTCATTTCTGATGTTATGATTTCACATACTTGGTACTGTTATCGACCTCCTTGAGGCCGCGTTCATGCCGCAGTAGAGGTACATCGATCGTGGATCCTCGCCATAGGATCACGATTCAGCGCATTTGAAGCTCCGTTTCTCCGAGGCTTATCTTTTAGTAGGTGTTCCACGAGTTGTAGGTTCTTGTACATTCGGGGTATGGCGGGCCACTGTCCGTCATAGTCATGTATATCTTAGAGTGCAGTAATCTTGTTGTGGCGGGGTTGTAAAAGGATTAAAGCTGTTCGAGTTTTATGTATATCAAGGCAACTGCTTTTGGTTGGCTGTTTATTTATTATATCCCTTGTTAAATGACTCATGTGTTATGTTCCGCGGATTTTCTCTGATGTATGTCTCACTAGGGTGCCCGGGGTAAGGCACGATGCCGAACCGGGCAGTCGTTACAAAAGTGGTATCGAGCGTGTTATCCTCGGAAAGTGTCTGAGCCGTGTCTAGTAGAGTCTTGATTATCGGTGTGTGGTGCACCCCATCTCTAATCAGGAGGCTATAGGACATTTAGGATTGGGTTCCATTCTTCTCATTCCGAGATCGTGCCTTAGAGTTGTGTTGTAAGTTGGACCCCTCTGACGTATCTCGTTTTTACCAGTTATGCCTCCGCGAGCAGCAACGAGCCCAGGGCAAGGCGTGAGGAGGCTGCTAGTGAGATCTGAGAGGAGTTCGAGCGCGAGCCGGCCAAGACTGAGCAGTGCTTCCGGCGAGTTTCGTGACGCCGCCAACACCAGCGAGTTTAAAGCGCAGCGGTGGCTGCCGAGACTCTGATACACGAGCCTCAGATCCCACGATGCAGGCGCAGGAGATGGGTTACAAGGAGATGGCCCGATTCTTTGGCGGTCGTGGCCGATATGAGGATAGGATCACGGCGATTCGGTTCGATAGCACCATGGTTCACCCGAGCGAATAGTTTGAGGCTACGGACTTTACGAGTTGTAGCCGCGAGTTTTATGGGTCGAGGCACGAGGATGATCGCGAGGAGTTCATCCGCGATTCTGACGGATCACGCGGGTGATCAAGGCTTGAGTAACGAGTCGTGACCTTTGGTTCGCATCGGTGCGTGATACCGCGATCGATTGGTTTGATTCATGGGAGCTTTCGGGAGAGCATGCGCACTCAGCAGTATGGGATGAGTTTTGGGGCTTTCTCACGCACTTCTTGCCTCCGCAGATGAGGAGACGCGGTAAGCGATTTTTGTTACTAAGGCAGAGGCGCCGTGAGTACAATGTCGAGTTCGATTCTTTGGCTCGATATGTCCCTGCGCTAGTTGCGATATGGAGGATAGGTGCATCGCCACGCCACGGGCTTGATGATTATATGGCGAATCTTGTGCGGGTGTTTCTCTTCACCGGCATGGACATTGCCGCATGCGAGCTCATGCACTAGGATGTGAGGCACGGAGGGTCGGCGGAATGACACTGGATCAGCGAGAAGAGGGCCGGACGGCAGGTCCTTTGGTGGTTTTAGGCGGACCGCCTCGGCAGAAGCTAGTTATATACCCCACCGGCATGCAGTAGTCCTCCACCGTCTTGAGGCGGTCGTGGCTCGAGGTTCAGATTTTGGCGAGCGGGGTGTTAACCAGCTGAAGCCACCCCTACCTCGTTGTGACCATTGTGGTAGACTCCATTTTGGAGAGTGTCGTGCTAGATTGGGAGTTTGTTTTACATGCGGCCAGCAGGGCCATTTTGCGAGGAACTGTCCGACCAAGGGACGCGCGGATGTTACGACTCGACGCCGTGATCTGTGGCTGGTTCATCACCTTCTACTATGCGCCTGCAGAGGGCTATGATTAGAGTGGAGCGGTAGCTTGTGTATATCCTTAACCTCTAGAGTTTTGGTATCTTTGGTTATGATGGTCTCATTATTGTGTGCTATGTACGGATAGCATTGTGATATGTGTGAGTTAGAATGTATGGTTAGTTGGGAGGATACGTATGGGGGCATGGTAAGTGTGAACCTTAGACTATGTCACGACTGAGACCTTAGGGGTAAGGTCGTCTTGAGTTAAAGATTTATTTTTGACCCTTATCAGAGTAGTAGTGCGTGGGATTTATTTGTGTGATAAGTCCGTGGGTAGTGTGAGATGGAAGTGGTAGCTTTCATGATGTGAATTAGTAAGATTGTTCCGGATCGGGGAACAAGAGTTTGGCGCGGTTGGGGGTCGGGTTGAGGACCATTTGCGGGTCAAACCGTAACCCGGTTTGGGGTGGGGCCAGTTCAGGTGGTCCGCCCGGTGGTAGGTCACGAGGGTGCTAGGCGAGTTTAGATGATCATCGTATGAGTTCGTGGACGCGTTCGACCGAGCGGTTCGTAAAGGCCGGAATGGCCTTAAGGAAGTTTGAGGTTAGTAAGATGACCAAGTTTGGAGGTAGTGACTCAGAGATTTTCGAGAGCGAGTAATGACGGAGTATGGTGCGTGCTAGAAGAGTTCAAGTGTTCGAGAAGGCACGACGAGTAAGGAAGGAAGATAACGTGTGTTATTTGCATTGGCGGCGTGGCGTTGACAACTTGTTAGAGGAACTTCATCGATATCCGTCTTGAGAAGGAACATTCGGGACGAATGTTTCTGGAAGAGGAGAATGTTATACCCGTAGTTGCGGGGTATGTATGTGAGGGCGTGCGTGCGAGTACGGCAGAAATTTTGAAAAGAAAGAAAGATGTGAGTTTTTCACGGAAAAGTTTCTGTTATTTGTGAAGAAAAAGGTTCGTTAATGGGAATTGGATTCCCAGTTTGGTATTTGGACTTCATAGATTATATTAGAATTTTGAGATTTTATTTTGGAAATGGTCACGTGGGCCCACGGAGAAATTCTGATTTTGTGGAGCGCTTTGTTTTGAGATTTCAGTATTTTGGATATTTTCTAAGACGAAATATTCGGCGAATCGGGCGACACGTGTCACCCCATGTGGCACCCTTGGCGAAATATTTTTGTCACAACACCCGATTAAGTCGTTTTTCGACTAAACGTTTTACTAAGCTACGAAGGAAAATTCGGCTATGTCATTTAGTATTTTTGCGAATTTTTCCGAGAGACGAACGTTTGGACCAACGAGAGGGCAACACTTGGCACCTCTCGTTGGTGGACTGAAAAGGCGGCTAGGGCGAATTGATGGGCAAGTTGTGGTAGATATTTGTGTAGAGATATGTGAGGGATTTGTCGAGTAGCTACAGGGTGCCCTTGGCTTGATCTTGGCCTTACAGGTGTGTAGCACGAGGCTCGATCTTGGCCAGTGGGTGCCCTTGGGCTTTGCTATAAATACCCTCCTCGTGAAGACTTATTCATTCACTCCTCACTTTGTCTAAGTCTTGAAATCCTCTCCTCTCCCTTGTTGTTGCTCGTCCAACTCCCTTCTCCCCCTTAGAAAGAGGCCCTTGGCCGAGAACACCCCCCTCCCCCTAGCCGAGTTGTGCTTGCCCAGCCGACCCCCACCCATGGTAGAAAGTTGTGTTACAAGACTTGTTATAAAGCCCAAAAAACCTTAGCTCAGACCTTGTAGTATTCCAAAGATACCTCTTTACGTAGAGTCCGGAAATACTACCTTTTGTCCTTTTAGTCTCAAACCGAAACCCTAAGGAAATCTTCATAGTTGGTTGAAGTATGTGAGTAGAAGTTGGTTAGAACTTCTAAGGGTTGTTTGGAGTGGTTTGGAGCGCGTGGAGTGGAGCTAAACCTTGCTCAGGAGCGACATTAAACTCGGATAATTTTGGGCTTATCGAGGTAATTATCTTGTCCCTCTATTGTAATTGGAAATTACATGTTTGTTAGAGTATATAGTTGAAGTAGACTATATATGGAACTATACTTAGTATTCGCAATGTCTTTTGACTTAAGCTGAAGAATAAAGAATCGAATCAATCGTATTTACATAGATCAGACAGCAGTAGACTTGTGTAGTATTACTGAGTAGAATTGTACACGTCCGGGTAGACGTGTAAACCCCCCCCCCCCTGGTTGGCTTGGTAGCCGGCCTCGATAGAGGAGGAGATTTACGCTGTTGCGGGGGGGGAGGTGCTGCCGAATTTTCTATAGAAAGATAGAAACTTGTGTTTTGGGGTTAATAGACGTTTGTGACCTTTATAGGTGAAAGTACTAAGAGTAGCGTATTCTACTCGAGGAGTGGAAAGGGCTAGCAAGGTTGTAGTACTTGGAGCATTTTGCTTATTGTCGATAAATCGTCGCGAGGTATGTGAACCTCTTCCTATCTCTTCTAGCATGATATGTGTGAACTATGTAGTACGGTAGACGTACATGTGCTAAGTGATTTGGTTGGTTTAAAACATAGGGTGTTATAATAGCTTTATGGGAAGTTAGTTATAACGACCTTATGTAGGTGAAAATGGTTTACTGATGTTAGAAGTTAAGAGACTTGATCTTATAAGATAAGAGACTTAACTTATTTGTTTTAATGTGAATGTTGTGTGAAACCTCATTCGTGAGTAATGAGTACTTGGTTTTTAAAGGAATAATGTTTTACTGATTTCGGAAATCAGAATGTGTATCGACAGACCACTGCAGCGTTAATAAAGGAAAATGTATTGAATAATGATGTGTTGTATTAAAACCAGAGAAACCTCCATCCGCATGAAGCTAAGATGAGACAAAATGATATTACATTTTCTAGATCATGGTCATTGTAATAAGATCATTATAAACAAGAATAAACTACTCACGATATGACATATGTTACTCAATTGTTCTAAAAGGAATCAAGTGATTAAGTTTGGGAACTATGAAACCATTTGAAAATGAGAAGCTTGAGTAATGAAACTAGGCAACCGAACTTAGGAAAAGACTGTTGTTACTTGATTTTGAAAAGGAAGGTGGGTTGGTCATTCTAATACTACGGGTATCGGGTGACTTTTATAAAAGTAATGGATCTCTTTTAAAAGAACTTAACGTATGTAGTACTTTGGGGTTAAAACCCGACTTTGGCATAAAATGAAAGTACTTTGAGTTGTGTGAAACTTGCCTATGCTTGTTGTTGTGAAACTTGCCTATGCTTGTGATGATAGCCTTTATTGTACAATCGTTGTGTTTCGTGTTACCGCGTCTCGATAGGGGTCGGTTGATAGTTGAGAACTTACTTGGACGCGCTTGGCGACGAGAAATTCCACGCACGTTCTCGCTGATAGTATTATTGTTGTTAATCGCTTTGGACATACCGACACGATGCGTAGCGCACGTATGCTTCCATTTTGGTTAAGGTCTTGTGGTTAATCGCTTTGGATATATCGACACGATCGTGGCGCACGGGTATGTTTCATTTTGATTATCGCCTTGTGATTTCCTTGGACATACCGACATCGCGTAGCGCACGGGTATGCGTCCATTTGGAATGTTGTCTTATTGTTTCCCTTGGACATACCGACCACGATCGTAGCGCATCGTATGCTTCCATTTGGATTGTCTTGTTATTGAGGTCACATGGACATGTCTACACCGGCGCAGATCCGGGGCATGTGGCCATGGGACATTGGTATTATTGTTGCATCATGGACATGTCTACACCGATGCAAGATTCCGGCACGCGCCATAATGCGAACTCGATTGATGTTGTGGGCGTGAGACCCATAGTTATATCGAGTGATGATCGCTTTATGTCAGGAATCGTAGTTTGGTTATCATACATGTCTCCCGCTTTATATAGACTAGTATGATTTCATTTACGATTGCATATTTCACATACTTGGTACTGTATCGACCTCCTTCGGGCCGCGTCACGCCGCAGTAGAGGTACATCGATCGTGGATCCTCGCCATAGGATCACAATTCAGCGCATTTGAAGCTCCGTTTCTCCGAGGCTTATCTTTGCAGGTGTTCCTCGAGTTGTAGGTTCTTGTACATTCGTGGTATGGCGGCCCCGCCCCGTCATAGTCATCAGATATCTTAGGTGCAGAGTACTGCAAGTGTGGTTGTAAAAGGATTAAACTGTTCGTGTTTTATGTATATATCAAGGCAATCGTTTTTGGTTGGCCTGTTTATTTATTATATCCCTTGTTAAATGACTCATGTTTTATGTTCCGCTGATTTTCTCTGATGTATGTATCACTAGGGTGCCCAGGGTAAGGCACCAGTAACGGGCCCCGGAACGGGTCGTTACAATTTCACAATCTAAAACAATCGTGTCAAGTCAGGGACTCACGCCCTCAAAGTCATCACTCAAAATATAACAATGGGTCTCACGCCCACAACATCAATCACGCCCGTGGAATTCCTTCCTCACTACCGGCAGTCTATGATATAACAACACCAGGGAGTACACATGAACATTAGGCCCTACCTGTGCCATAAAACCGTACGGGGCAAGTACGAAGGCTAACTACCAGATACCAAAGCCGCATCATTAACTGACCGGGGCAAGTACGAAAGCCATCTACCAGATACCAAAGCCGTACTAACAATACAACCGTACGGGACAAGTACGAAGGCTAACTACCAGATACCAAAGCCGTATCATCAACTGACCGGGGCAAGTACGAAAGCCAACTACCAGATACCAAAGCCGTACTAACAATACTATACAACTATACCACGGCCGACCGGCAACTACGGCGCTAACTACGGATACCAAAGCCGATCATCAATCGACGGGCAAGTACGAAAACCAACTACCAGATACCTCCTGCATCACGAGACTTCGCCATAACACTGACCGGGGCAAGTACGAAGGCTAACTACCAGATACCTCCTGCATCACGACAAGGACCGGGGCAAGTACGAAAACCAACTACCAGATACCAGCCTGCATCAGTAAACCTCATGGAGAGCTAGTCTATGGAACAACACTATCAACAGGGAACGAACACTCATCATGGCCGCATACCCGTGGACCATCCATCGAGAGACACGGTAACATAAGGATACCACACTTGCACAACAAGGCTATCACAACAATCATAGGCAAGTTACTCACACTCAAGGTACATTTATTTTATGTCAACAAATTCGGGTTTTAACCCCAAGGTACTACATACTTTAACTCTTTAAAAAGATCCATTTCTTTCACAAAAGTCACACGATACCCGTAGTATCAAAATAGAGTAACTATCTTTTTAAGTGAGCCAAAACAATTTCCATACCTTCTTTTTAAACCAACTTAAGACAAAAGCATGCCTTTCTTTTAAACCAAAACACTTCAAGTTCTCAAGTCTCTTTACTTTTAGAAGACGAGTTCCTTACTTTGGAATTTAAAGAAAAATCAATACTTGTTATTAATGACCTTATTAGAGCAACCGTGATCTAGGAAATGTAATACAATTTTGTCTTATCTTAGCTTCTATGCAGATGGAGGTTTCTACTTGTTTTAATAATATTAATTATTTGTCAATATTGTTTCCTTTATTAACGCTGCAGTGGGGTGTTCGATATTTATTCTCATTTCCGAAATCAACATAACATTATTATTCAAAACCAAGTACTCATTACTCACGAATGAGGTTTCACAATTTCCCACACAATTCAAGTTCTTCACATATCAAATCAAGTCAAATATAAGTCAAGTCCCTTATTTTTAAAAAAAAAAAATCAATAAACCATTCTTTTACCTACATAAAGTTGTTATAATTAACTTCCCATAAAGCCATTATAACACTTTATGTTTTAAATAAACCAAATACATTTTACACACGTACGTCTACCGTACTATATATATTTCGCAAATATCATGCTAGAAGAGATAGGAAGAGGTTCACATACCTCGCGGCGATTATCGACTATTAGCAAAACGCTCCAAAGTACTATAACCTTGCTAGCCCTTTTTCACCCTTCAAGTAGAATACGCTACTCGTAGTACTTCCACCTATAATGGCCATGAAACGTCCATTAACCTCTAGATCTCTTCGTAGGATATTTCTAAGAACAAGGTTCCATATCCTACGGAAAATTCGGCAGCACCTCCCCCGTTTCTACTCAATTTTCCACCTTTTCCAAGGCCCGATAACCGTGATTAACCTACTATAATTAAGGTGCAATAATACTGAAATCTAAAGAAGGGGATAACACGCCCAAACGGAATGCGATTAACAATCTCTCCTTCATAACAATAATAACTAAAGAAGGGGATAACACGCCCAAACGGAACACGATTAACAATCTCTCCTTCATAATAATAATAAGTAAAGAAGGGGATAACACGCCCAAACGGAACGGGATTAACAATCTCTCCTTCATAATAATAATAAGTAAAGAAGGGGATAACACGCCCAAACGGTAACGCGGTTTACTATCTCCCTTCATAATAACAATAAGTAAAAGAAGGGGATAACACACCCAAACGGTAACGCGGTTTACTATCTCCCTTCATAATAACAATAAGTAAAAGAAGTCCAAAGTAAAAAGTCCAAAGTAGATACGGTCCTTAAGTTGGGGTCCTTGGCCAACTTTTACAATAATACTTATCCAATTACTTCATTAGTCCTTCAACTTATATTCCAATCTTTATATAAGTTATAGTTTCTTTGTTGTTAACTTCTTAGCAAGATCCAAATCTTTCTTTATATCTCATAGTCCATAATATACTTCCAATATATGTATAATATCCATATATACATAATAAATCAACTTCACAAGGAGGTTAAGGTTCATTACCTCAAGATAGCCCAAAAACGTGACTGTCCAGATTTTTAGCTACTGCTTCGTCAGCTGAACTTGAAACGTCGATAACTCTCTACTCCAGTGTCCTATCGACGAGTGGTTGGTTGCGTTGGAAAATAGACCCGACGAACTTCATTTTAGGCTTTTGAAACACCCAAAAACTTCTTATATGCTAGGAGATATTCCCTTCCAAACTTGACTAAAAATCTTTTCCAAAACAGTTTCGAAAATCTGCCTACTCTCGGCCAAGGGAAGGTTTTTGAGGCTAGGGGTGTGAAATCTTGTCTAACTCTTGGTTAATAATCTTCCTAACACATTAAGGAAGAAAACTTATAAGTTTAAGTCTTGTAATATGTTAAGTGTGGCTGATTTTCATCCACTAAGGGGGTTTATATAGCACAACCAAGGGTTGAGATTAACACATGTGTAAGGTAGAGATCATATGTGAAGGTTCCTTCCCACACTTGTCTTACAAAAGCCATGCAAGACTTGACCATGCAAGACTTGCCCACTAATGTCACAAAAATCGTCCAACATAGGCCATGCCAATGCCATGCAAGACTTTTGGCCACTTGTCTTGCCCACTTGTCCACTCAATTTCGTCCCACATGGCCCAATCTAGGGGTGACACTTGTCGCCCTCCTATTGTTCCAAAATATTTTATCTCTCGGAATAATTCCATAATCGTAAAAATATTATTGAAAACGTAAAATTTCCTTCACAAGGTTCGGAATAATTTTCGTCGGAAAACAATTCTATCAATCTTACCCTAATTAGGGTATGATACATTCGTACGTACGTCCTCACATACATACTCCGGAACTACGGGGTATAACATTCTCCCCCCCTTAGAAACATTCGTCCCGAATGTTCCTTCTAAGCCTCAAAACATACATGTGCCGGTATAGTCTTCCCTCTATACTAACGAAACCAATTATGCCACTCATGGCCACAATACAACGTACGCGCGAAAAATCTTATCCGAGCCGACGAAGAATCACCTCTAAAGCGTATACAATACTATTAGCTCCACCCATGGTCCAAAGGATACTTTCTTCACATCCTTACTTATAAAAAGAATACTTCCATCTGCCTAACACATCTTCGCCTCTTTTCTTACTCATCGTACTCTCCTCGTACACTCGAACTGTTCCTAATATATGTATCACATTTCTGTCATTGCTTCAGTTTTTAACATCTTGGGGTTACTATCCTCAAATTGGTCGTCATTTACTGGGAACACTCTGGATGAATCTCCGATACTCTTCCGAATCGTAGCAACATGAAAGACCGGACGTACTGCCTCCTAAGTCGGACGGCAGTGCTAACTTATAGGCAACCTGGCCTATTCTACAAACGATCTGAAAAGGCCCAAAGTACCTCGGGCTAAGTTTCCCTTGCTTTCCAAATCTCGTCACACCCTTCCGGGGAGGTACCTTCAAGAAGGCCCACCGTCAACCTGAACTCCAAGTGTTGATGCCGATTATCTGCAAGACTTCTGTTGACTCTGAGCTGCTAATAACCTCCTCTGGATAAGCTTCGCCTTATCCTCATTCTGCTGAATCAAGTATGGACCAACCATTTGAACCTTGCCAACACCAAACCAATCGACCGACAGCCTATACTTCCGCCCATACAAGGCTTCATAAGGCGCCATTCGAACACTGAAATGGTAGTTATTATAATACCTACTCAACACGAGGCAAATAATCCTCACAACTCCCTTGAAATCAAAACACCGGCCCGTAACCTATCCTCAAATGTCTGGATAAAATGTGTTGTTTGTCCGTCGGCCCGAGGGTGAATGCAATACTGAGACTCACCTGAGTTCCTAACCTCGCCTGGTAAAACCTCCAGAAAAAAGAAAATAGCCGTAAACTGGGCTCTACTCCCTGTCATAAAATAAAAGTAGGAACCCCGTGCAGCCTTACAACCTTCCTGATATAAAACATCTTGCATAACCCTCCGCCGAGTAAACAGTCCTGACTGAAAGACAAGATGGGCTGACCCCATCGCACGACCATCGGTCGAACGCATCCACGAACTCGTACGATGGTTACCTAAACCTGGGCCTAACACCCTTGTGATCCTATCACCTAGCGGGACTACCTCAAACTGACCCCACCTTAATTCGGGCTGCGGGTTGACCCGCAATCTGGCCTCAACCCGACCCATTTTCGCGCCAAACTCTCTCGTTCCCCGATCCAGAACAATCTTACTAATTCACGTCATGAAAGCTACCACTTCTATCTCAAACCACTTATGGACTTATCACCTGAATACACCCCACGTATACAATGTATCTTGACAAGGATCAAAACGTAAAATCTTTTACTTAAGATGGCCTTACATCTAAAGTCTCAACTGTTATAATTTCTAAGGTTCGCAATTTACCTGTCCTCAAACTTACCTTCTTAACTACCCGCGTTTTCCAATCACAATTAACACAATGTTCTCCGAACATAACACTTAAAATATAATCTTCCTATTACGCATACTAGTCTCTAGAGGGTTAAGGATATACCTGCAACTACTGCTTCACTTCCCTTTGTCGCTCTTAATCAAAATACTGCCCTGCTGGGCGCATCGTTATAGAAGGTGATGAACCAGCCACCGATCCCGAAGGCTGAGTCCCTACATCCGCGCTACCTCTGGTTGGATAATTTCTCGCAAAATGGCCCTGCTGGCCGCAAGCATAACAAGCTGTCGAAGTAGTACGACACACCCCACAATGACACCTACCACAACGGCCACACCGAGGTGGGGTGGCCTCTCCGCTAACACCACTTCCTCTCCGAACCATCAACTGAATCGCCGAGTCATCCCACCGGCCATTCTTCTAGGACATTCTCTCACATGGCTCGACTACGTAGGTAAAACAGCATTAGTAAAAGATGACATTTCGGAATGACGCCACCACATAGTGAACACCGAGGAAATCAATCGCGGGCTAGAACCTATGTAAATCGGAACCAAAACCACGGAGCTCGACCAACTCCTGCATACTCCGAACGCCCCAAGCTCGTGGATGACTACTCAATCGGGCGGAGGGCATAACTAGTTCTTGCCAGGCCGCCCTCGAAAGTCACCAGCGACCTGTTGTCCCGCCTCTTCTCGCTGGTCTTGCTTAATTTGTCGATCTTTACGCTCTCACGCGCATAAGCTCAGACGCGGCAATGTCCATGCATGACTGAAGAGCTACTCTTGTACACCTCTTTACTAGATAATCGTCTAGACCCGTGATATATCGGCGCACTATATACTCTCTGTTTGCTAAAATCCTAGCTAGTAACTGAGCCATCCCTTTGTAATCCATATTCCCTGTTCCCGATCGTGGAACTGAAGGCTCATATATCATGGCCGCAGCAGGAACTGCTGCCGCTGTACTAAACTCTGTTGGGGCCGGCGACGTCGTGGAACTCGCCGTCTGGGGTATCACCTCGGGTAAAGGTTGGGCCTGTGCCCTCGTACTCCTCTGTGTTCTACTCGCAGCTCCCTCGGCTGTCTTGCCCTTCTGGGCCCGGGTTGCCTTACGTGGAGGCATAACTGGTAACGAAAGAGACTCGTCAGAGGGGTTCAACTTATAACATAGCTCTAAGGCACGATCTCAAAGTGAGAAGAACGGAAACCAATCCTAAATGTCCTGCAGCCTCCTGATTATAGATGTGGTGCACAACACACCGATAATCAAGACTCTACTAGACACGGTCTGTAGACACTTTCCGAGGATTAACTGCTCTGATACCACTTTTGTCACGACCCGTTCCCGGGCCCGCGACTGGTGCCTTACCCCGGGCACCCTAGTGATACAACATCAGAGAAAAATCAGCGGAAATAAAATCAAAGACATGAAACAATAGATTAACATAAGAACAGGCTAACCAAAACGGTTACCTTTCTGTATATAAACTAAAAACTTGAACAATTAAATCCTTTTTACAAAACTTACCCACAACAGTACTACAAACCTCTAAGAACGAAATCAACTATGACGGGACAGGGCCCCGCCATACCCCCTGAATGTACAAAAATATATGACCTCAGGGAACCGTACCAAAAGACAAAGCCTCCGGAGAAGTGGAGCTTTCCCAGAACTGAACAGTGATCCTAAGAGCGCGGATCGCCAGTTACGCACTCAACTGCGGCATGAACACACCGGGCGAGGTCAAGACAACAAAAATTTAGTATGTGAAATCGAAAATATCAGAATGAAATCATAATAGTTTATATAAAGCAGTAGACATGTATGACAATCAAAGAAATGTGTTTCACAAATCCCGGCTAACAACAAGAGTAATGAACATCAACATTGTCTCTAAAAAGATACCATTTCACAATCTAAAACAATCGTGTCAAGTCAGGGACTCACGCCCTCAAAGTCATCACTCAAAATATAACAATGGGTCTCACGCCCACAACATCAATCACGCCCGTGGAATTCCTTCCCCACTACCGGCAGTCTATGATATAACAACACCAGGGAGTACACATGAACATTAGGCCCTACCTGTGCCATAAAACCGTACGGGGCAAGTACGAAGGCTAACTACCAGATACCAAAGCCGCATCATTAACTGACCGGGGCAAGTACGAAAGCCAACTACCAGATACCAAAGTCGTACTAACAATACAACCGTACGGGGCAAGTACGAAGGCTAACTACCAGATACCAAAGCCACATCATCAACTGACCGGGGCAAGTACGAAAACCAACTACCAGATACCAAAGCCGTACTAATAATACTATACAACTATACCACGAAGCTGACCGGGGAAAGTACGAAGGCTAACTACCAGATACCAAAGCCGCATCATCAACTGATCGGGGTAAGTACGAAAGCCAACTACCAGATACCTCCTGCATCACGAGACTTCGCCATAACACTGACCGGGGCAAGTACGAAGGCTAACTACCAGATACCTCCTGCATCACGACAATGACCGGGGCAAGTACGAAAACCAACTACCAGATACCAGCCTGCATCAGTAAACCTCATGGAGAGCTAGTCTATGGAACAACACTATCAACAGGGAACGAACACTCATCATGGCCGCATACCCGTGGACCATCCATCGAGAGACACGGTAACATAAAGATACCACACTTGCACAACAAGGCTATCACAACAATCATAGGCAAGTTACTCACACTCAAGGTACTTTTATTTTATGTCAACAAATTCGGGTTTTAACCCCAAGGTACTACATACTTTAACTCTTTAAAAAGATCCATTTCTTTCACAAAAGTCACACGATACCCGTAGTATCAAAATAGAGTAACTATCTTTTTAAGTGAGCCAAAACAATTTCCATACCTTCTTTTTAAACCAACTTAAGACAAAAGCATGCCTTTCTTTTAAACCAAAACACTTCAAGTTCTCAAGTCTCTTTACTTTTAGAAGACGAGTTCCTTACTTTGGAATTTTAAGAAAAATCAATACTTGTTATTAATGACCTTATTAGAGCAACCGTGATCTAGGAAATGTAATACAATTTTGTCTTATCTTAGCTTCTATGCAGATGGAGGTTTCTACTTGTTTTAATAATATTAATTATTTGTCAATATTGTTTCCTTTATTAACGTTGCAGTGGGGTGTTCGATATTTATTCTCATTTCCGAAATCAACATAACATTATTATTCAAAACAAAGTACTCATTACTCACGAATGAGGTTTCACAACTTCCCACACAATTCAAGTTCTTCACATATCAAATCAAGTCAAATATAAGTCAAGTCCCTTATCTTTTTTTTTAAAAAAAATCAATAAACCATTCTTATACCTACATAAAGTTGTTATAATTAACTTCCCATAAAGCCATTATAACACTTTATGTTTTAAATAAACCAAATTCATTTTACACACGTACGTCTACCGTACTATATATATTTCACAAATATCATGCTAGAAGAGATAGGAAGAGGTTCACATACCTCGCGGCGATTATCGACTATTAGCAAAACGCTCCAAAGTATTATAACCTTGCTAGCCCTTTTTCACCCTTCAAGTAGAATACACTACTCGTAGTACTTCCACCTATAATGGCCATGAAATGTCCATTAACCTCTAGATCTCTTCGTAGGATATTTCTAAGAACAAGGTTCCATATCCTACGGAAAATTCGGCAGCACCTCCCCCGTTTCTACTCAATTTTCTACCTTTTCCAAGGCCCGATAACCGTGATTAATCTACTATAATTAAGGTGCAATAATACTGAAATCTAAAGAAGGGGATAACACGCCCAAACGGAACGCGATTAACAATCTCTCCTTCATAACAATAATAACTAAAGAAGGGGATAACACGCCCAAACGGAACGCGATTAACAATCTCTCCTTCATAACAATAATAACTAAAGAAGGATAACACGCCCAAACTAACGCGATTAACAATCTCTCCTTCATAATAATAATAAGTAAAGAAGGGGATAACACGCCCAAACGGAACGCGATTAACAATCTCTCCTTCATAATAATAATAAGTAAAGAAGGGGATAACACGCCCAAACGGTAACGCGGTTTACTATCCCCTTCATAATAACAATAAGTAAAGAAGGGATAACACGCCCAAACGGTAACGCGGTTTACTATCTCCCTTCATAATAACAATAAGTAAAAGAAGTCCAAAGTAAAAAGTCCAAAGTAGATACGGTCCTTAAGTTGGGGTCCTTGGCCAACTTTTACAATAATACTTATCCAATTACTTCATTAGTCCTTCAACTTATATTCCAATCTTTATATAAGTTATAGTTTCTTTGTTGTTAATTTCTTAGCAAGATCCAAATCTTTCTTTATATCTCATAGTCCATAATATACTTCCAATATATGTATAATATCCATATATACATAATAAATCAACTTCACAAGGAGGTTAAGGTTCATTACCTCAAGATAGCCCAAAAACGTGACTGTCCAGATTTTTAGCTACTGCTTCGTCAGCTGAACTTGCAACGTCGATAACTCTCTACTCCTGTGTCCTATCGACGAGTGGTTGGTTGCGTTGGAAACTAGACCCGACGAACTTCATTTTAGGCTTTTGAAACACCCAAAAACTCCTTATATGCTAGGAGATATTCCCTTCCAAACTTGACTAAAAATCTGCCCAAAACAGTTTCGAAAATCTGCCTACTCTCGACCAAGGGAAGGTTTTTGAGGCTAGGGGTGTGAAATCTTGTCTAAATCTTGGTTAATAATCTTCCTAACACATTAAGGAAGAACACTTATAAGTTTAAGAATTTTTGTACAACATTTGGTTAGGGGGGGGTTGGACGAAATCAAGATAGAGAAGGAGGGAGAGGAAATGTTTTTCAAGTCTTGTAATATGTTAAGTGTGGCTGATTTTCATCCACTAAGGGGGTTTATATAGCACAACCAAGGGTTGAGATTAACACATGTGTAAGGTAGAGATCATATGTGAAGGTTCCTTCCCACACTTGTCTTACAAAAGCCATGCAAGACCATGCAAGACTTGCCCACTAATGTCACAAAAATCGTCCAACATAGGCCATGCCAATGCCATGCAAGACTTTTGGCCACTTGTCTTGCCCACTTGTCCACTCAATTTCATCCCACATGGCCCAATCTATGGGTGACACTTGTCGCCCTCCTATTGTTCCAAAATATTTTATCTCTGGGAATAATTCCATAATCGTAAAAATATTATTGAAAACGTAAAATTTCCTTCACAAGGTTCGGAATAATTTTCGTCGGAAACAATTCTATCAATCTTACTCTAATTAGGGCGTATACATTCGTACGTACGTCCTCACATACATACTCCGGAACTACGGGGTATAACACCTATAATCACATCAAAGTCCGTCATATCCAACTCTATCAAGTCGGCTAGAGTCTGACGACTGTATATAGTCACTGGGCAAGCCTTATATACCCGCTCAGCTACCACCGAATCACCTACTGGCGTAGCCACCTCAAAAGGTTTTATGGACTCGGGCTTTATCCCTATTCTACCAGCAATATGAGGAGATATATAGGACAAGGTAGAACCTGGATCTATCAAAGCATATACATCACAACATGAAACCAATAATGTACCTGTGACGACATCTGGTGACGCCTCCTGCCTGACGGCTGGACATAGCATAAATGCGGTTCTGAGGACCGCTGGAACTGGGACCCCTACCACGACCCCTACCGCGGCCTGCTTGTCCGTGAACACCGCCTCCGGGCGACGCTATCAAGACGAAGATCCAGCCATCGACTTCGCCGGTGAACCATAGCATTCCCGCCGCCTCTGGTCGGACAATCCCTCCTCAAATGGCCCTGCTGGCCACAAGAGTAACAAGCTCCTGGAGGAACACGACACTTCATAATGGCATCGCCACATCGCCACACCGAGGTATATGTGGCCTCATTCGACCGAACTCTGGTCCTCCAGGAACCCAAGCCTGGAACCCCGCCCTACCTCAATGCCTCAGACGTCCGAAAGATGGTGGAGGAGCGCTCTGAACCGGCTGAGGTGCAAACCCGGTCTGCTGCTGAGGTTGTCTACCTCGAAAACTACCAGAGGACCCTGCTGTCCTGGCCCTCTTCTGCTGATACCTATCAATCCGTCGGCCCCTGTGTTCCTCACACCCAAGTGCATATGCCTGCATGCGGGCAATGTCCATGCCCGGCTGAAGAGCTACTCCCGTGCAACTCTCTGCCAAGTAATCATCGAGCTCTGTGACATAGCGGTGCACCCTATCCTCCATGTCTGCTACCAAAGCGGGTACATACCGAGCCAACGAGTCGAACTCTACGTTGTACTCCCGGACCGTCCGCCTGCTCTGTCTCAACGTCAGAAATCTATCGGCCCGAGCTCTCCTCATCTGCAGAGGCAAGAAATGGCTAAGGAACGCCTCTGAGAACTCGTCCCAAACAGCTGGAAGCGCATGCTCCCCCCGGGATAGTTCCCATGAATCATACCAGTCAACTGCAGTATCCCGCAGCCGATGTGAACCCAATAATACCGATTCTGTCTCCGAGGCCCTGATCACTCTCATGATCCGCTGTAACTGTCAGATAAACTCCTGAGGATCATCCTCAGGCCTCGACCCATAGAACTCTGGTGAGCTGCAACTCAAAAAGTCCCGCAGTCTCAAGCTATCAGATCTGGGGTGGACTACGGATACAACCGGAACCGCTGCCTCCCGTATGTCCTCCTGCCTAGCCACGATCCTGGCTAATAACTGGCCCATCTCCTTGTAACCCATCTCCTCTACTCCAGGCTGTGTAACTGGAGGCTCAGGTACCGCAGTCTCAGTAGCCGCTGTTGCTGCCCCGAACTCTGCTGGGGGTGGCGACGTCGTGGAACTCGCCGTCCGAAACATCATCTCGTGCATGCATCGACTGTTCCTCGTGACCTCTGTGTCCTACTAGCAGCTCCTCACCGCCTTGCTCTTCGCCGCGGTTGCCTTGCGTGGAGGCATAACTGATACATAAAAATATGTCAGAGGAAGTTCAACCTATAACACAGCTCTATTGCACGATCTTAGAGTGAAAGAATGGAAACCAATCCTAAATATCCTGTAGCCTTCTGATTATAGATGTGGTGCACAACACATCGATAATCAAGACTCTACTAGATACGGCCTATAGACCCTTTCCGAGGATAACCTGACTCTGATACCACTTTTGTCACGATCCGACCACGGACCCGTGACTGGTGCCTTACCCCGGGCACCCTTGTGATACAACATCAGAGAAAATCAGCGGAAAAATAAACACACAATAAGAACCCATATAAAATATAAGCAGGCTAACCCAAAATGACTACCTCTAAATATAACAAACACTGAACCGTTACATCCTTAACAACCCAATTTATAACAGGACTACAGACCTCTAAGAATGTGTAATCACTATTACGGGACAGGGCCTCATCATACCCCTGAATGTACAAAACATCTACAACACCAGGGAGAACCGTACCAAAAGTCGAGCCTCCGGAGAAATGGAGCTTCTGACACCTGAGCAAGATCCTAAGAATGAGGATCCACCACCTGCTTACCCCTACCGCGTAGATGAACGCAACCCCGGAAGGGTCGACACAATATGTACCAAGTATGTAAAACTGGAAAATACTGTAATAATATCATAAGTTTAAAATAAACTGGAGTCATAGATGAAGATTAAATTACATTACACTGTGCCTTACTAACAATGAGAGTAACAAGTATAAACTTTACTGCATAAAAATAGGAGGCTCATGATCAAAACAGAGTCTCTCGCCCGTAGTATCATTAAGCAATCCTACTCCTGGGACTATTTCACCCGCATAGGTCCTGTGGACCCGCATGAGGTCATCCGCTTCGCATGGGACTATTTCACCCGCATGAGGTCATCCGCCTCGCATGAGACTATTTTACCCGCATGAGACTATTTCACCCGCATGGACCCGGTGGGCCCGCATGAGTACAAGTGTCGTACTCGCATCATGGGTAGCAAATCCATGTCATAAGTAGTAATAATAATAATAATACATAACCCAGCACAACCGACTATCATACATAACATAAGCGCTACCGGCTTATCATAACGTAAGCAAGTTAGGAATATCCCCTAACTTCTTATTAATCATTATTAGTATATCCTCTCATTTTAGTTTACTTAAGGCACTAACATGTCATTTTTAAGAGAAAATCCGGGAATTCAACCCAAGTACGTACCTCTAACCTTTTAAGAAAATGACTCATTTTTATGTAAAACTCTCAAGATACTAATAACCGTAGTATCAAGTCACGACAACTTTTCAAAACAAGTCACGTTTACCTTTAGAAATACAATAGGCTTCTAAATCAAGTGACTTCATTTCTTTTAAAACCTTAGGCAATTAATGCCTTAAAACAATTTGCCTTTCACAAATTCAAATCATTTATCCGTACTTATTTTACTTGGAGTAAACCTTTCTTTGTTAACCTTCCATAAAGCCAATACAACCAACTTCCCATAAAGTCGTTATATTACCGTTATACACTAGTCAAACACATCTCCCTATATCCAAGAGACTTATACTTTTAAACGAAACAAGTATCATATACTTAAAACACTCCAAGTCCCTTAACTTTAAAACTTAAGACATCATTAAAACAAGTAAGGGATACCAAAGCCTTCAGACGCTCACCGTACTACATAGATGCAATTATTCATGCTCAAGAGGTAGGAAAGTTCCACATACCTCTTCGGTCAATCCACTTGCTAAGTCCAAAATACCGCACGTAGTATGTCAACCTATAATGACCATAATACGTTTATTAACCTCACTCTACAACGTAGAATATTCCAAGTGCAAAGTCACTAAATTCTATGGAAAATCGGGCAGCATTTCCTTTGTTTCTACATACTTTGCCACCCTTTTCAAGGCCGAATTCAACATCCAAACGCCACTTTTAAGGCCCAACAATCCAATCAATATAAAGGGGATTACACACCTAACCTTGGATGTGTAAAATTTTGCCCCACAATGCATAACAACTAACTTAACAAGTTTAAGGTAGTATTTTGGCTACAACATGCTTACATAACCTTCTTATCCAATTCTTTCATATCCAAACCATATTTCTTACATGCAATTTATCTAAGAGCAATATTTACCACTACAAGTTCTTTCTTCTTCACATGAAACACCATAAACCAACAAAGAGAGAAGGAATTGTTACCTTAGAACTTTAGCCAAATTAATCCAACAAATTTGCTAGCCTCCTTTCCACAATCACCACCACAACGAACTCCTACAAGCTTGCAAATAAGTTTCCTTCTTGCCACATTTTTCAGATTTTTCTCAAGCCTTGATTTCCTCTTGATTTTCTAGAGAGAAGGAAGAGCTTCTAATTTAGAGAGAGAGAAGAGCTTGAAGAATGACTGAAGACTTGGTCAATAAATAGGAAATGCAAAAATCAGATGGGTGGGGGGGGCACTTGTCACCCTCCCATGGCCTTTTTTAAAACAAAGCTTCAGATTTTTCCACTCACCGCAGAACTGCCTCGCCACTCGCACTGGCCGCTACTGAAACATCCGAGACTCTTCAGAACTTCCGCCGCGCTCGCTTTCCGGCCAAGCGCGCTGCAACTCCAAATAACTTTCGAGCGTTTACGCCGCGCCCGGACCTGACCGAAATACTTTTCTGTCCGAGTACGTACTGAACTTGTAACTCCCATAACTTTCTACTCCGATGTCCTATCGACGAACGGTTGGTTGCGTTGGAAACTAGGCTCAATGAACTACGTACTAGGCCTTTGGAACACCTAGGAACTCTCAATGTAACGGGTCATAACCCGCCTCAAAGTTGACTAAAAACCCGTCTGAAACAATCCGTCAACCTATCCTTCAAAAAATTAAGTCTTAATCCCTTTCGTACGCTCTCATACGCATGACCAGAACTATGGGGTATAACTGTCACGACCCGAACCCGGGCCCGTGACTGGTGCCTTACCCCGGGCACCCTAATGATACAACATCAGAGAAATCAGCGGAATATAAAACAATAACATGAAGCAACCTGAAGTATGAAATAATAATCTGAGAAAAATTGTCTTTCGGCATGTATATATGAAAACATAAATTCGAACAGTTACATCCCATAAACAACTCTGCCCACAACAAGATTACTGCACTCTAAGAGTGACATGACAACAATGGCGGGACAGGGCCCCGCCATACCCCTGAATGTAAGCACCTACTACGACAGGGGACTATACCACTGATAAGCCTCCGAAGAAAACGGAGCTTCCCAAACGCTGAACTGTGACCCTGAGAGCTAGGATCAACGACTGGTGTACCTCTGTTATACCCCGTATTTCCAGAGTATGTACGTAAGGACGTACGTAGAAAATTTGAAACTTTTAATTAGGCTTGGCCGATTTAACTTTGTTCACAACACCCGGTTAGAGTCGTTTTTCGACGAAACGTTTTCACAGCTTTCGTAGGGAAAATTCCGGCTATGTCATTTCTAATTTTTGCGGATTTTTCCGAGAGACGAAACATTTTGGACCAACGGGAGGGTGACATGTGTCACCCTCACATTGGAAGCAAGTGGACGGCACCAAAGGGAATTGTTGGGCACGTTTTTGGCATTTTTGTTGCCTAAAACATTTGGTCAATGTTTGGTAGGATATTTGTGTGGTTGATGACCAAGTGGGACCCACACAACACATGGCTTAATCTACACCTTACACTTGCCTAACACTTGGAAGAATCTTGGCCATTGGTTGGCCATTTCTTGACCTATAAATACCCCCCTTTGTTGATGAAATTCTTCATCCAAAAATCATTTCTAAGTGTTAAAAATCCTCCCCCTCTCTTTGTAGTGTTCTCGTCCAACACCATCCCCCTCCCCCTTGGCCGAGAGCCCTCCCCCCCTCCTAGTAGTGTGGCCGTGGGGTACTCCCCCCCCCTAGCCTAGTTGTCTCGTATAAAACACCCCCCCTCTTGGTAGAAATACTCTCAAAAGTATTGTTATAATGCCCAAATTACCTTAGCCATATACCTTGTAGTATTCTAAGGTTATACCTTTACAAAAGCCCATTATACTATTATACTTCCGTCACCACAAAACCTAACCCTAAGTAAATCTTCACCGTAGTTGAAGTTATAAGTAGAAGTTAGTTAGCACTTCTGGGTTGTTTGAGCGGTCTGAGCGCACTGAGTAGAGCTAAACCTTGCTCGGGATCGACATTTAAACTCGGATAATTATGGGCTTATCGAGGTAAATATCTTGTCCTCTATTGTAATTGGAGATTACATGATTGTTAGACTATATAGTTGAAGTATACTATATATAGAACTGAACGTTGTTGTCGGCAATGTCTTTTGACTTAAGCCCAATAATAAGAAACCTTTTCGAAGAAGAGTACCGAATCAGATTTACATAGGATCAGACATGAGACTTGTGTAGCTTTTCCGTGAGGTAGAATTGTGCACGTCCGATTAACGTATAACCCCCGTTGGCTTGGTAGCCACCTGTTAGAGAGGAGATTTACGCATGTGCGGGGAGGTGCTTCAATTTTCTCGTAGAATGTTCTCTGAAGGATTTAAATGTTAATAAGCGCCTTGTGGCCTTATAGGTTGAAGTACTACGTATGGCGCGATCTACTTGGCTTAAGGAGTAGCCGGTTGGAAGTACTTGAGCGTTTTGCTATTAGTCGATACTCGCCGCGAGGTATGTGAACCTCTTCCTATCTCTTCTAGCATGATATGTGTGAACTATGTAGTACGGTAGACGCATACGTGCTAAATGTATTTGATTGGTTTAAAACATAAAGTGTTATAACGGCTTTATGGGAAGTTGGTTATAACAAACTTTATGTTGGTAAGAAATACTTGTGGTTTTTAAAAGGTAACTGATTTGAACTATAACTGGATTGTTATGTGTTAATAAAGAACTTGAAGTATTTCAAAAGATTTTTGAATCATTTTGAAAGAAGGAGTAATACTTGGTTTTTTGAAACTTAAGAGTTATACTAGCTTTATGGAAAGTTAGGTATAACGGCTTAAGAATGTTTTCTCGATTTCGAAATCGAATGTGTATCGACAAACCATCGGCGTTAATAAAAGGAAATGTTTTGTGATTTAGTATTATTAAAATCAAGAGAAACTTCCATCCGCATGTAAGCTAAGATGAGACAAAATGATATTTCCTAGATCATGGTCATTGTAATAAGATTGTTATAAACAAGAATATCCTACTCACATATAAGGCTTATGTTTCTCAGATGGTTTAAAAGAGAATTATATTCTTAAATGGGTAAGACTATGAACTACGAAACCTTTCTAAAATAAGAAACGTGAACATTTGAAATTAGGCAAACTTGGACGTTTGGATAATAATGTTGTTACTTGATTGTACAAAGATAAGTGTTTTGATTTACTTCAAAAGATAATCACTCTCTTTTCATATATCATGGTATTGTGTGACTTTTGTGAAAGTAACGTATCTTTTAAAAGTTAATGTATGGAGTACTTTGGGGATAAGAACCCAACATGTTGACTTATAGTAGGAAGTACCTTGTGTGTATAACTTGATTGTGTTGGTTTGTGATAGCCTTGTAATACCTTCGTGTTAATTGGATAAGTAATCATATTAGGATGCTACGTGTGTTAGTATTCTGTGATGTTTGTGTAAAGGGGTTTCCCTTGATTGTGCTTATGTTGGTTAAACGATAAACTGTTATGTTGGTATTATACCACTCACCGTGTTTCCGGGGGTTAAGCTGCCCTCCGATGCGGGGTAGACTCAGGCGGTCTGGGACCATGATTCGAGAATACCTCACGCGGGTCCCGGCCTATCGCGAGCTACGAGTTCCGTGTTAGCGCGCCTTTATGGTCACGCGTGCATGTGGCGCTACGCGGATCGCGAGTCCGTGACGACGCCGGAGTAGCTACCGACGCGGGTTATACTCACGCGCCTATGAGATTGGCCTATGCGGAGTCGCGAGAGTTCCGTGGCTAGACGCGCACATTTGATATTGCGGGCGGCGATCAGCTTTGATCATGTGACGCCTAGACAGATATCATGATACGCTTTATGACCTTGTTAGTACCGCTGGTGTTAGTAGTCGGCTATGCCTTCGCACTTACCCCGCATCGCTTTATTTGGACACAGTGGACCCGCTGTTCATGTATTCCTTGGTGCTTTTCTATCATCGATCACCAGCGGTGAGGAAGGTATTCCGCGCATGATTGATGTGGGTGTGAGACCCATGTTTATATTTGAGTGATGACTTTGAGGGCGAGTCCCCGACTTGATATGATCGCTATTTATCGTGGAATCGTAGTTTGGTTATCATACATGTCTCCCGCTTTATATAGACTACTATGATTTCATTTACGTGATTTTCGATTTCACATACCGCACTGCTGCATCGACCTCCTTGGGCCGCGTCATGCCGCAGTAAAGGTACACCGCCGTTGATCCTCGCCTAGTGGTCACGATTCAGCGTTGAAGCTCCGTTCCTCCGAGGCTTATTCGTATAGTCCCCGTTGTTGTAGGTGCTTACATTCGTGGTATGAGCCCCGCCCGCCGTTGTTGTCATATCATTCGTAGAGGTGCAGTAATCTTGCTGCAAGTGGTTGTAAAGAAAGGATTAAACTGCTCATTTTGAAAGAGTTGTTATTATTATTTATGCCGAAGGCAACTTTCTTCGTATATCCGTGTCTCAATTTATACCGATTCATATCTTGGTTATTTTATATTCACGACACTGATGTATGACTATGGGGTGCCCGTAAGGCACGACCACGCCCCGAACGGTCGTGACAAAAGTGGTATCGTGAGCGATTAATCCTCGGAAAGTGTCTACGCATCAGATCCAAGAGAGTCTTGATTATCGGTGTGTGTGCACCACATCAATAATCGTGAGGCTATAGGATATTTAGGATTGGTTTCTATTTCTTCTCACTCGAGATCGTGCCTTAGAGTGCGTTGTAAGTTGGACCTCTAACGTATTTCTTTCCTTACCGCTATGCCTCCGTAGGCAACCCGACCAGAGAGGCAAGGCAGAGGAGCTGCGAGTAGAGTACAGAGGGTTACGTGGGCACAGGCCCAATTATCACCTTGGGTGGTGCTTCATTCGGGGAGTTCTGCGACGTCACTAGCCCCAGCAGAGTTTAGCACGGCGGCAGCAGCTTCCTCGCGCCATGATATTTGAACCTTCGCCCAATGACGAACAGAGAATATAAATTTCAAGGAGACGACCGTTACTAACTATGGATTTAACTACCGAGAGTATACCGATGTATCGCGAGTCTTGATGAATATCAACGGTTGTGCAATAGTAAGTTCTTCGATTAGGCTTGAGCATGGCACGTATGCGGGCTTATGCGCAGCAGCCGAGAAACGTGAGATCGACGCGGGTTAACGGCGACAGAAGAGGCCGAGTAGCAAGGTCCTTTGGTAACTTTCGAGGCGAGTCACCTCACCAATGATTAGATTTGCACATCCACGGCGCAGAGGTCCTCCACGAATTTCGTGGACGCTCGGGTATACAGGAGTTGGTCGAGCTCCGCATCTTCCGGTCATTACAGACAGACGCCATCCCGGAATGTCGTCTTTTGGTACTGTTGTACCTACGACCGCCGTGGTCCGATGTCGAGAGAGTGTCCTAGTAGGAGGACTTAGCCTCCGTGATCGTGGGTAGTTCGTCATCTTCCCTAGCTATGCGCCATACGGGGCAGATTTGATTAGAACGACTAAGGGGAGTGAAACAGTAGATATAGATATATCCTCTAGAGATCAGTATGTATGATAAGGTGAGTATACCTTAAGTGTTATGTTCAGATAACATGAGTGTTTATTGTGATTAGAAATCTTGGTTAGTTAACCAAGTAGGATTTGGGGGATAGAGAAGGTGAGCCTTAGAGTGTTATACGTAGAGACCTTGCAGGTAAGGCCATCCTGAGCGAAGGTGTAGTGTTATGTTTGACCCTTATAGGAGTGCATAGTGCACGTGAACTATGTTTATGGGATAAGTCCCTGAGTAGTGTGGTATGAAAGAGGGTAGTTGAGCTAAGAAGACCGCTAGGTTTTCGTAACGTGGTTAGTGAGAGTTTTCCTTCGGGGAGCTAGCGTTTTGCGCGTTGCCGGGTCGGGTTGAGGCCACGGGTCAACCCGCGGCATGTATGGTGCGGGTCGGTTTGTGGTGGTCCCGCTGTGATAGGTCACGAGGGTGTTAGCCCAAGTTTAGTTAACCAACAGATTTAACTCGTGGATGCTTTCGACCAGTAGTCGGGCCGAGGAGGTCAGCCGTCTTGTCTTCTAGCAAAGACCGAGTGCTCAGCAGTGTTGTTTATATTAGAAAGGTTGTAAGGCTGCACGGGGTGCCTACCTTCACCTTATGGCGCATGTGAAGCCAGTGGTGGCTATTTTCGCTTTCTAAAAGTTTTACCGTGCAGGTTAGGAACTCGGGAGTCTCAGACCGCATCCGCCTCGGCCGCGTGGATTTCGTGGATAGTTGTGGGATTGTTGTCTCCTGTGGAGGTAGTGTTTAAGCTACCATTTCAATGTTCTGATGTCGCCTTTTGAAGCCTTGTAGGGGAAGTGTAAGTTGCCGGCCGATTGGTTCGATGTTGGCGTGCAGATAATGGTTCAGGCTTGTTCCAGCAGACTGTGGATAGGGGGAAGCTGTCTAGGAGAGGTTTTGGCAGCTCAGAGAAATCGTGCGGATGATCGGCGATGACGCTTAGAGTTCAGGTTGACGGTCGGTCTTCTTGAAAGTACCACCCCGGTTAGGGTGTGGCGGGTTTTGGAACAGAGGGAACTTAGCCCGAGTTACTTTGGGCCTTTTGAGTTCATGTAGGAGATAGGCCAGTTGCCTATAGGTTAGCTTTTGCCGTCCGACTTAGGAGACAAGACGTCCGGCCTTTCAGATTGATATGTTCGGGAAAGTATCGAGACCCATCCAGAGTGTTCCCGCTAATAATGACCACGTTAGAGATAGTAACCCCGAGTTTTGGAAATCAAGCGATTCGAACGTGGTAAGAGTTCGAGGGTACGACCTCGTGGATCGACGCGCCCGGTACCATTTGTTGGGTCACCGAGTGACACTAGAACCTCGCGCAAAGTGACAAAAGTGGTATCACGACGAGTAAAGGAGAAGCGAGCATGTATGGCGAGCATAGATGTGATCATTTCGTTGGTAAAAAGGTGCGCGGCGAAGTATATTTTAGCCTATGAGGTTTTGTGGTGATATCGAGGTGTTTCCTCGTGGACTTGGATGGAAGTATTTGCGCAAGTTGTTTCTGTGGCCATTGTGGCAGGATTGTTTCGTAAGTATAGTAGTGAAGACTATACTGGCGCACGCTTGTTTTAAGACTTAGAAGGAACATTCGGGACGAATGTTTCTGCGAGGGAGAATGTTATACCCCTATTTCGCAGTATGCGTGGGGCGTACGTAGAAAATTTGAAACTTTTAATTAGGCTTGGCCGATTTAACTTTGTTCACAACACCCGGTTAGAGTCGTTTTCGACTAAACGCGTTTTCCACAGCTTCCGTAGGGAAAATTCCGGCTATGTCATTTCTAATTTTTGCGGATTTTTCCGAGAGACGAAACATTTTGGACCAACGGGAGGGTGACATGTGTCACCCTCACATTGGAAGCAAGTGGACGGCACCAAAGGGAATTGTTGGGCACGTTTTTGGCATTTTTGTTGCCTAAAACATTTGGTCAATGTTTGGTAGGATATTTGTGTGGTTGATGACCAAGTGGGACCCACACAACACATGGCTTAATCTACACCTTACACTTGCCTAACACTTGGAAGAATCTTGGCCATTGGTTGGCCATTTCTTGACCTATAAATACCCCCCTTTGTTGATGAAATTCTGCATCCAAAACTCCTTTCTAAGTGTTAGAAATCCTCCTCTCTCTTTGTAGTGTTCTCGCCCAACACCATCCTCCTCGCCGAGCCCTCCCTCCTAGTAGTGTGGCCGGGTACTCCCTTAGCCTAGTTGTCTCGTATAAAACACCCCCCCTCTTGGTAGAAATACTCTCAAAAGTATTGTTATAATGCCCAAATTACCTTAGCCATATACCTTGTAGTATTCTAAGGTTATACCTTTACAAAAAGCCCAGTTATACTATTATACTTCCCGTCAGTCACAAAACCTAACCCTAAGTAAATCTTCACCCGTAGTTGAAGTTATAAGTAGAAGTTGGTTAGAACTTCTAAGGGTTGTTTGGAGCGGGTCGGAGCGCACGGAGTAGGAGCTAAACCTTGCTCAGGATCGACATTTAAACTCGGATAATTATGGGCTTATCGAGGTAAATATCTTGTCCCTCTATTGTAATTGGAGATTACATGATTGTTAGACTATATAGTTGAAGTATACTATATATAGAACTGAACGTTGTTGTCGGCAATGTCTTTTGACTTAAGCCTGAATAATAAGAAACCTTTTCGAAAGAAGAGTATCGAATCAGATTTACATAGACAGTATTACAGACTTGTGTAGCTTTTTCGTGAGGTAGAATTGTGCACGCCCGATTAAACGTATAACCCCTCGTTGGCTTGGTAGCCGCCCTGTTAGAGAGGAGATTTACGCTGCATGTGGGAGGTCGCCAATTTTCTCAGAATGTTCTACGGCGGATCTAAATGTAAAGCGCCTTGTGGCCTTATAGGTTGAAGTACTACGATGGCGCGATCTACTTGGCTTAAGGAGTAGCCGACTTGGAAGTACTTGGAGCGCTTTGCTATTAGTCGATACTGCCGCGAGGTATGTGAACCTCTTCCTATCTCTTCTAGCATGATATGTGAACTATGTAGTACGGTAGACGCATACGTGCTAAATGTATTTGATTGGTTTAAAACATAAAGTGTTATAACGGCTTTATGGGAAGTTGGTTATAATGACTTTATGTTGGTAAGAAATACTTGTGGTTTTTAAAAGGTAAATCGATTTGAACTATAATCGGCTTGTTATGTGTTAATAAAGAACTTGAAGTATTTCAAAAGATTTTTGAATCATTTTGAAAGAAGGAGTAATACTTGGTTTTTTGAAAACTTAAGAGTTATACTAGCTTTATGGAAAGTTAGGTATAACGGCTTAAGAATGTTTTACTGATTTCGGAAATCAGAATGTGTATCGACAAACCACTGCAGCGTTAATAAAAGGAAATGTTTTGACAGATTTAGTATTATTAAAATCGAGAAACTTCCATCCGCATGAAGCTAAGATGAGACAAAATGATATTTCCTAGATCATGGCTGCTGTAATAAGATTGTTATAAACAAGAATATCCTACTCACATATAAGGCTTATGTTTCTCAGATGGTTTAAAAGAGAATTATATTCTTAAATGGGTAAGACTATGAACTACGAAACCTTTCTAAAATAAGAAACGTGAACATTTGAAATTAGGCAAACTTGGACGTTTGGATAATAATGTTGTTACTTGATTGTACAAAGATAAGTGTTTTGATTTACTTCAAAAGATAATCACTCTTTTTCATATATCATGTATTGTGTGACTTTTGTGAAAGTAACGTATCTTTTAAAAAGTTAATGTATGGAGTACTTTGGGGATAGCAACCCGAACATGTTGACTTATAGTAGGAAGTACCTTGTGTGTATAACTTGATTGTGTTGGTTTGTGATAGCCTTGTAATACCTTCGTGTTAATTGGATAAGTAATCATATTAGGATGCTACGTGTGTTAGTATTCTGTGATGTTTGTGTAAAAGGGTTTTTCCCTTGATTGTGCTTATGTTGGTTAAACGATAAACTGTTATGTTGGTATTATACCACTCACCGTGTCTCCGGTTAAGTCGCCTCCGACGCGGGTAGACTCAGCGATGCAGGACCATGATTCGAGAATACCTCATGCGGGTCCCGGGCCTATGCGGAGCTACGAGAGTTCCGTGTTAGCGCGGCCTTTATGGTCATGCGGTGCATGCGCCGTGCGATCGCGAGTCCGCGATTTACGCCGGGAGTAGCTACCTCGATGCGGGTTATACCTCATGCGGCTATGAGATTGGCCTACGCGGAGTCGCGGAGTTCTGGGCTAGACGCGCACATTTGATATTGCGGGCGGCGACGGCTTTGATCATGTGACGGCCTAGACAGATATCATGATACGCTTTATGACCTTGTTAGTACGCTGGTGTTAGTAGTCGGCTATGCCTTCGCATTTACCGCATCGCTTTATTTGGACACGTGGGACCCGCTGTTCATGTATTCCTTGGTGCTTTTCTATCATTGACTGCCGGCAGTGAGGAAGGTATTCCGCGGGCATGATTGATGTTGTGGGTGTGAGACCCATGTTTATATTTGAGTGATGACTTTGAGGGCGTGAGTCCCTGACTTGATATGACTGCTTATTTATTGTGAACTGTAGTTTGGTTATCATACATGTCTCCCGCTTTATATAGACTACTATGATTTCATTTACATTATTTTCAGCCACATACTTGCACTGCATCGACCTCCTTCGGGGCCGCGCTCATGCCGCAGTAAAGGTACACCGCCGTTGATCCTCGCTCTTAGGGTCACAGTTCAGCGTTGGGAAGCTCCGTTCCTCCGGAGGCTTATCTTGGTATAGTCCCCTGTTGTTGTAGGTGCTTACATTCAGGGGTATGACGGGGCCCTGTCCCGTCGTTGTTGTCATATCATTCGTAGAGGTCTGTAGTACTGTTGTGGGCAGGGTTGTAAAGAAAGGATTAAACTGTTCATTTTGAAAGAGTTGTTATTATTATTTATGCCGAAAGGCAACTTTCTTCAGATATCTGTGTCTCAATTTATACTGATTCATATCTTGGTTATTTTATATTCCGCTGACATCGATGTATGACTACCGGGTGCCCGGGTAAGGCACTACCACGGGCCCGAACGGGTCGTGATAACCTCAACTCGGCGTGAACGCACTTCAAGGAGGTCAGTACAACAGGTACCAAGTATGTGAAACTGAAAATACTGTAAATGAAATCATAGTAGTCTATATAAAGCAGGAGACATGTATGATAACCAAACTATAGTTCACAATAAATAAGCAGTCATGTCAAGTCAGGGACTCACGCCCTCAAAGTCAT
Organism: Przewalskia tangutica; assembly: GCA_029844215.1. Lineage (NCBI taxonomy): Eukaryota > Viridiplantae > Streptophyta > Magnoliopsida > Solanales > Solanaceae > Przewalskia > Przewalskia tangutica. The sequence goes on along the minus strand of CM056725.1, from coordinate 40,845,049 downwards.
CACTCAAATATAACAATGGGTCTCACGCCCACAACATCAATCATGCCCGTGGAATACCTTCCTCACTGCCGGCAGTCTATGATATAAAAACACCAAGGAATACACATGAACACCAGGTCCCACCTGTGTCATCATAAAACCGTACGGGGTAAGTACGAAGGCATATCCGACTACTAAAACCCACAGTACAACAAGGTCATAAACTGTATCATGATCTGTCTAGACCGTCACATGATCAAAGCTGGCCACTCGCCCGCAGTATCTAATGCGCGCGCTTCAGCCCCGAACTTCCCGTAGCTCGCACGGGCCACCCAATGGCCCGCATGAGGTATTCCCGCATCGAGGGTAGCTACTCCTGCAGCCGCCCCGACTCGCCGTCCGCATGGCCACATAGACCGCATGACCACAAAGACCGCACACTAACCCGAACTCCCGCAGCCCGCATAGGCCACTGCACCGCATAAGGTATTCTCGAATCATAGGTCACACAGACTACCGAAGTCTACTCCAGACGGAGGCGCTTAACCCCTAATCATGAGTGATACAATACTAACATAACAGCTTATCGTTTAAACAACATAAGCACAATCAAGGGAAACCCCTTTACACAAACATCACAAGATACTAACACACGTAGCATCCTAGCATGTTTACTTAACAAATCAACAAGAAAGTATTACAAGGCTATCACAAACCAACACAATCAAGTTATACACACAAGGTACTTTCTACTATATGATTAACACGATCGGGTTTTTATCCCCAAAGTACTTCATACATGAACTCTTTAAAAGATACGTTACTTTCACAAAAGTCACACAATACCCGTAGTATATGAAAATAGAGTGATTATCTTTTGAAGTAATTCAAAACACTTCTCTTTGTAAAATCAAGTAACAACATTCTTTTCCAAACGTTCCAAGTTTGCCTAATTTCAATTACTCAAGTTTCTCATTTTCGAAAGGTTTGTAGTTCATAGTTTTAATCTTTTAAAACAATTTGAGAAACATATACCTTATGTGTGAGTAGGTTATTCTTGTTCATAACAATCTTGATACAACAACCATGATCTAGGAAATGTAATATCATTTTGTCTCATCTTAGCTTCTATGCAGATGGTAGTTTCTACTGGTTTTAATAATACTTTATTAGTCAAAACATTTCCCTTTATTAGCTACCGTGGTTTGTTCGATACTTATTCTAATTTCCAAATCAAGAAACATTATTCCTTTGAAAACCAAGTACTCATTACTCACGAATGAGGTTTCACACTTTAACAAAATTCAATTAAGTCAAGTCTCTTATCTTTTAAGATCAAGTCTCTTAACTTCTTAAATCAATAAATCATTCTTTTTATCTCTCTTAAGCCGTTATACCTAACTTCCCATAAAGCTAGTATAACTCTTAAGCTTTTAAAACCAAGTATTACTCTTACATTAAAATGATTCAAGATTCTTTGAAATACATCAAGATTATTCGTGCTTAAGTCAAAAGACATTGCTGTAATTATTATTCGTGCTTAAGTCCGAGACATTGCCGTAATTATTATTCGCTTAACACACGCACGCCTACCGTACTATATATATATTCTTTAAAATATCATGCTCAAGAGGATAGGAAGAATCACATACCGCGACGATTATCGACTATAAGCAAATCGCTCCACTGGCTATAACCCGCTAGCCTGGTCCACCTTTCAAGTAGCACATGCTACTCACAGAACATTCAACCTATAAAGGTTATACAAGTCTATCAAAGTCTAGACTACTCGGTAGAATAAATCTAGATACAAGATTCTACGGAAATTTGGGCAGCCCTTCCCTACCCGTCAAACTACACAAGTCTACTGTAATACAGTCCTATGTAAGTACAGTCCAATTCTCTTCTTTAAATTCAGGCTTAAGTCCAAAGACATTGCCGCAAAACTAAGTTCAGTTCTATATATAGTATACTACAACTATATATTCCTACAACATGTAATTTCCAATTACAATAGGGGGGACAAGATATTTACCTCGGTAAGCCCAAAATTATCCAAGTATAAATGTCGGTCCTTAGCAACGTTTAGCTCCTACTCCGGGTGCTCCAACCCGCTCCAAACCACCCTTAGAAGTTCTAACCAACTTCTACGTAATACTCCAACTAACTATGGAGATTTTCCTTAGGGTTTCGTTTTTGTGACTGACGGAAAGTGTAATAGTATTTCTGGGCTTTTCGTATAGGTATAACCTTGGAATACTACAAGGTATTAGGGCCAAGGTATTTTGGGTATAGTAACAATACTTTGGAGAGTATTTCTACCAAGAGGGGGGTATTTATACGAGACAACACCACAAGGGGGGGTGTATACCCCTCGGCCAACCCCACTGTGAGGGGGTACTCTCGCCAAGTGGGAGGGTGCTCGGCTAAAGCCTCACATGGGGAAGGACGAGAACTCTAGAGGGAGGGAAGAGCTTTCAAGACTTAGGAAAGTTTAGGAATGGATGAAGAAGTCTTCAGCGGGGTATTTATAGGTCAAGCAAAGGCCAACCAATGGCCAAGATCATGCCAAGTGCAAGGCAAGTGTAGGGCCAAGATTCTTCCATGTGCACCTTATCCATCTACCACAAAATATCCTACCAACTACTTGACTAAAAACCAAGGAATTCGTCCCCTTTTACCGCCCCACACTCCACCAATGAGAGGGTGCCAAGTGTCGCCCTCTCGTTGGTCCAAAATGTTTCGTCTCTCGAAAAAATCCGCAAAAAATAAAAATGACATAGCCGGAATTTTCCCATCGCAAGTTGTGTAAAACGCGTTTAAAAACGACTCAAACCGTGTTGTGCACAAAAATAAAATCGGCCAAGCCACTTAAAAGCCCAAACTTTTCTACGTACGTCCTTACGTACATACTCTGGAAATACGGGGTATAACATTCTCCCCTCCTTAGAAACATTCGTCCCGAATGTTCCTTCTAAGTCTCAAACGAACGCGCGCCAGTATAGTCTTCACCACTATACTTACGAGAACAATCCTGCCACACCTGGCCACAGAAACACCCGCGCAAAATACTTACATCCAAGTCCACGAGGAAACACCTCTAACATCACCACAAACACCTCTCTCCGGGGTCTAAAATATACTTCCTTCGCACCTTCTCCTTACAAAAGAAATGATCACATCTATGCTCGCCATACATGCTCGCTTCTTCCCTTACGTGTCGTACCCTTCTTGTACACTTGAACTCTTTCTCATAACTTACCACATTTCTGTTACTGCTTCAGTTTCCAAAACTCGTCACACCCTATCCGGGGTAGTACCTCCAAGAAGACCGACCGTCAACCCGAACTCTAAGCGTCGTCGCCGATTATCCGCACAATTTCTCTGAGCTGCCAAAACCTCTTCTAGACAAGCTTCACCCTAACCACAGTCTGCTGGAACAAGCCTGAACCAACTATCTGAACCTTGCCAACATCGAACCAATCGACCGGCAACTTACACTTCCTCCCCTACAAGGCCTCATAAGGCAACATCCGAATACTGAAATGGTAGCTTAAACACTTCCCCAACAGGAGACAACAATCCTCACAACTACCCCTGACATCCAAACACTGGCCCGAGGGCGAATCCGATACGGAGACTCACCTGAGTTCTTAACCCTGCCTGGTAAAACTTCCAGAAAAAGAAACAGCCGTACCCTGGGCTCCACTGTCTGTCATAAGGTGAAGGTAGGCACCCCGTGCAACCTTACAACCTTTCCTGAAATAATCATCTCGCAACTTACTACCGAGTACACGGTTCCGACCAAAAACCACGATGGGCTGCCCCCATCGGCCCGACTACTGGTTGAACGTATCCACGAACTCGTACGCTGGTTAACTAAACTTGGGCCTAACACCCTCGTGACCCTACCACAAGGCGGGACCACCACAAACTGACCCCACCACCAAACAGGCCGCGGGTTGACCCGCAACGTGGCCTCAACCCGACCCGGCAACGCGCAAAATACTAGCTCCCCGATCCGGAACAATCTCACTAATCACGTTACGAAAACCTAGCGGTCTTTTTAGCTCAACTACCCTCTTCCATTCCACACTACTCAGGGACTTATTCCACAAACATAGCTCACGTGCACCATGCACTCCGACAAGGGTTAAACGTAAAAATATAAATCTTTTACCCAAGATGGCCTTGCCTCTAAGGTCTCCACGTATAAGACTCTAAGGTTCACACTTCCTCTATCCCCCAAATCTTACTCGGTTATCTAACCATGATATCTAATCATAATTTTTTTTTTCACTTATGTTATCTGAACATAATACTTAAGATATACTCATCTTACACGTACTAATCTCTAGAGGGTTAAGGATATACCTGTATCTACTGCTTCACTCCCCTGTCGTTCTAATCAAACCTGCCCCGTAGGGCGCATAGCTAGGGAAGATGATGAACTGGTCACTGATCATGAAGGCTGAGTCCTCCTACTTACATCCCTTCTACTAGGACATTCTTTCCGCACATGGCCCTGTCGGCCGCAGGTAAAGCAAGTATCAACTAAAAGACGACATTCCCCGGGATGACGTCTGTCACACTGTGAACACTGGGAAAATCAACCGATCGGCCAAACCTACGTGTAGCTGTGAACCGGAAGCTCTGGAGCTCTGACCAACTCCGGCTTACCCCCAATGTCGTGAACCTTATGGAGGACCATTCTGCACTGGTGGATGTGTATAACCAATCTGCTGGTGAGGCGATTCGCCTTGAAAGTTACCAAAGGACCTTGCTCGCCTCTTCGCCGCCCTCGTTAACCCGTCAATCTCTACGCTTTCAACTGTTGCACATAAGCTCAACGCAGCCATGCTCATTCGATCAAGATCTACTTCTTCACAACCCTCTCTTAGATAGTCATCAAGACTCGCGGTACATCGGTATACTCTCTGGTAGCCAAATCCATAGTTAGTAACAGGGTCGCCTCTTTGCAATCTATATTCTCTGTTCCCGGTCGTGGAACTGAAGGTTCAAATGTCATGGCCGCAGTAGGAACTGCCGCCGCCGTGCTAAACTCTGCTGGGGCTAGTGACGTCGCAGAACTCCCCGAATGAAGCACTACCCTAGGTAATGATTGGGCCTGTGCCCTCGTAACCCTCTGAACTCTACTCGCAGCTCCCTCGGCTGCCTTTCCCTCGTGGGCCCGGGTGTGCCCTACGCGGAGGCATAACGGTAAGGGAAAGAAATACGTTAGAGGGTCCAACTTACATCACAGTTCTAAGGCACGATCTCAGAGTGAGAAGAATAGAAACCAATCCTAAATATCCTATAGCCTCCTGATTATTGGTGTGGTGCACAACACACCGATAATCAAGACTCTACTGGATACGGTCTGTAGACACTTTCCGAGGATTAATCGCTCGATACCACTTTTGTCACGACCAACCGGGCCGTGGATCGTGCCTTACCCGCACCCTAGTGATACAACATCGAGAAATCGCGGAATATAAAACAATAACATGAAGCAACTCAAGTATGAAATAATAATTGAGAAAAATTGCCTTCGGCATGTATATATGAAAACTTAAATTGACAGCTACATCCCATAAACAACTCTCGCACAACAAGATTACTGCACTTAGAGTGACATGACAACAATGGCGGGGCCCCGCCATACCTCGAATGTAAGCACCTACTACGACAGGACTATACCATCGATAAGCCTCCGAGAAAATGGAGCTTCCCAAACGCTGAATCGTGACCACGAGAGCTAGGATCAACGATCGTGTACCTCAACTCGGCGTGAATGCAACCCCAAGGAGGTCGCATAACAGTACCAAGTATGTGAAATCGAAATATCAGAAATGAAATCATAGTAGTCTATATAAAGTAGGAGACATGTATGATAACCAAACTACGATTCACAATAAATAAGCTCTTGTCAAGTCGTGACTCACGCCTCAAAGTCATCACTCAAATATAACAATGGGTCTCACGCCCACAACATCAATCATGCCCGTGGAATACCTTCCTCACCGCCTAGCCTATGATATAAAAGCACCAAGGAATACATGAACACCGTGTCCCACCTGTGTCATCATAAAACCGCACGGTAAGTACGAAGGCATAGCCGACTACTAAAACCCACAAGCATAACAAGGTCATAAATCAGATCATGATCTGCCTGACCGTCACATGATCAAAGCTGGCCACTCGCCCGCAGTATCTAATGTGCGCGTCTAGCCCTGGAACTTCCCGTAGCTCCGCATGGGCCACTCCAATGGCCCGCATGAGGTATTCCCCGCATCGAGGGTAGCTACTCCCCGGCAGCGTCCTGGACTCGCCGTCCGCATGGCCACATAGACCGCATGACCACAAAGGTCGCACACTAACCTGGAACTCCCGCAGTTCCGCATAGGCCACACAGACCCGCATAAGGTATTCTCGAATCATAGGTCACACAGACCCGCCTGAGTCTACCCCGCATCGGAGGGCAGCTTAACCCCCGGAATCATGAGTGATACAATACTAACATAACAGCTTATCGTTTAAACAACATAAGCACAATCAAGGGAAACCCCTTTACACAAACATCACAAGATACTTAACACGTAGCATCCTAGCATGTTTACTTAACAAATCAACAAGAAAGTATTACAAGGCTATCACAAACCAACACAATCAAGTTATACACACAAGGTACTTTCTACTATATGATTAACACGATCGGGTTTTTATCCCCAAAGTACTTCATACATGAACTCTTTAAAAGATACGTTACTTTCACAAAAGTCACACAATACCCGTAGTATATGAAAATAGAGTGATTATCTTTTGAAGTAAATCAAAACACTTCTCTTTGTAAAATCAAGTAACAACATTCTTTTCCAAACGTTCCAAGTTTGCCTAATTTCAATTACTCAAGTTTCTCATTTTCGAAAGGTTTGTAGTTCATAGTTTTAATCTTTTAAAACAATTTGAGAAACATATACCTTATGTGTGAGTAGGTTATTCTTGTTCATAACAATCTTGATACAACAGCCATGATCTAGGAAATGTAATATCATTTTGTCTCATCTTAGCTTCTCGGATGGTAGTTTCTGGTTTTAATAATACTTTATTAGTCAAAACATTTCCCTTTATTAAGCTGCTTTGTGGTTTGTTCGATACTTATTACGATTTCAAATCAAGAAACATTATTCCTTTTGAAAACCAAGTACTCATTACTCACGAATGAGGTTTCACACTTTTTAACAAAATTCAATTAAGTCAAGTCTCTTATCTTTTAAGATCAAGTCTCTTAACTTCTTAAATCAATAAATCATTCTTTTTATCTCTCTTAAGCCGTTATACCTAACTTCCCATAAAGCTAGTATAACTCTTAAGCTTTTAAACCAAGTATTACTCTTCTGTTAAAATGATTCAGTATTCTTTTAAAATACTTCAAGATTATTCAGGCTTAAGTCAAAAGAAATTGCGTAATTATTATTCGGGCTTAAGTCCGGAGACATTGCCGTAATTATTATTCAGTTAACACACGTACGTCTACCGTACTATATATATATTCTTTAAAATATCATGCTCAAGAGGATGGGAAGAATCACATACCTCGCGACGATTATCGACTATAAGCAAATCGCTCCACGGCTATAACCGGCTAGCACGGTCCACCTTTCAAGTAGCACATGCTACTCACGTAACATTCAACCTATAAAGGTTATACAAGTCTATCAAAGTCTAGACTACTCGGTAGAATAAATCTAGATACAAGATTCTACGGAAATTTGGGCGTACTTCCCTGCAGTCAAACTACAAGTCTCATGTCTGATCTATGTAAATGCAGTCGATTCTCTTCTTTAAATTGGGCTTAAGTCCAAAGACATTGACGCAAAACTAAGTTCAGTTCTATATATAGTATACTACAACTATATATTCCTACAACATGTAATTTCCAATTCTGATAGGGACAAGATATTTACCTCGGTAAGCCCAAAATTATCCAAGTATAAATGTCGGTCCTTAGCAACGTTTAGCTCTACTCCGGTGCTCCAACCCGCTCCAAACCACCCTTAGAAGTTCTAACCAACTTCTACGTAATACTTGACTAACTATGGAGATTTTCCTTAGGGTTTCGTTTTTTTGGTACGGAAAGTGTAATAGTATTTACGGGCTTTTCAGATAGGTATAACCTTGGAATACTACAAGGTATTAGGGCGATGTATTTTGGGTATAGTAACAATACTTTGGAGAGTATTTCTACCAAGAGGGGTATTTATACGAGACAACACCACAGGGGGTGTATACCTCGGCCAACCCCACTAGGAGGGTACTCGCCGACGAGGGGAGGTGCTCTCGGCTAAAGCCTCACAAGTGGGAAGGGCGAGAACTCTAGAGGAGGAAGAGCTTTCAAGACTTAGGAAAGTTTAGGAATGGATGAAGAAGTCTTCAAAGTGGGGGGGGGGGGTAGTTTTAGGTCAAGCAAAGGCCAACCAATGGCCAAGATCATGCCAAGTGCAAGGCAATTGTAGGGCCAAGATTCATCCATGTGCACCTTATCCATCTACCACAAAATATCCTACCAACTACTTGACAAAAAGCCAAGGAATTCGTCCCTTTTACTCGCTCCACCAATGAGAGGGTGCCAAGTGTCGCCCTCTCGTTGGTCCAAAATGTTTCGTCTCTCGAAAAAATCCGCAAAAAATAAAAATGACATAGCCGGAATTTTCCCATCGCAAGTTGTGTAAAACGTTTCGTCGAAAAACGACTCAAACCGGGTATTGTGCACAAAAATAAAATCGGCCAAGCCACTTAAAAGCCCAAACTTTTCTACGTACGTCCTTACGTACATACTCTGGAAATACGGGGTATAACAATAACAACTTTAACCTATAATGACAACAACACGTGTATCAACTTCATGAATACTCGTATACACTTATACCACATAATGAATCTCATTTCTCATAAAAATTCGGGCAGCACTTCCCCTACTTATACGTACTTTTCCACCTTTCACGAAGGCCAATTTCATCAACAATCAAGCCACAATTAAGGGAACAACCAAAACAACAACCAAAGGGGATTACATGCCTACTTCACGTGTAAAATTCAGCCCCTTAATCCATATAAAAATAGTTCACAAAAACAGTCTGTGTTCCACAACAACAAGGGTAAAATGTGAGGCCTTTTAACACCTTTCTACACCCTTATTCCCTTAGGACTTTCATTAGCAATTACTATAATTAAACATGCTTATTGGTGGATGAATTTTCAGGATTCCAACGCCACAAAATAGTCCCTTAAAACTGCATAACAATATCCAACAGTTTGGCATACCTCTCGGCCAACAATAACAACAACAATCCAAAACCCTTTTCATAACCCTTTATATTCCAATTCAAGTTCCAATACTTTAATACAAATCATATCAAATACAACAACAATATTTTCTTCATTTAATAACATGCAACAAGTGAAGATAACAACAATAATAACCAACGAATCCAAGATAACAAAACTGTCTAGTTTCGGCCACTTCACCAAAAATTATCCATACACTTTTTATCTTCATTCTTCTTAATACAAGTTCATCTATTAACTACTACAACATGTAATATCCAATTACTTCAAGAGGAGGAATAATCCTTACCTTTAAATAGCCCACAACATTCCACTTAAAGTTGGTCCACAGTTTTGTCTTAGCTCAATTTCTTCAAGTTTCAATCGCACACATATATCCACTACAATCTTGTAACCATCTTCCCTTCTTGTTTCACTTCCAAAAAGTTCATAAACAAGCTTAGGTTTGTTGGACAAAATCTGTCCAAAACCGAGACCACCATTAGGAGTATTAACCTTGGCTTAGAACTTAGGTAGATGACGTAATCTTGGAAAATAACTAAACTTTGTTCTTCACTTTTGCTTGGATTTCGAGAGCTTCAAGGAGAGAAGAGATATGAGGGTTTGAAGATGAAGATATTTGTGTGCTAAGTCTTCAAGACTTGTAATATAAGAGGTGTACAAGCCAAGTGGATGGGGGACCCTCTTGTCCACTTGTATGAAATATCTTCCACACTATAATCTCTTCACAAAATTTTCATCCAACACTTAGTCAATCTTGCAATACATATACATATATATAATTAGAGCTTGTTACACAAGTGGGGAGGGACACATGTCACCCTCTTATTCGCCCATAATTCTTTTAACAAAATAATTCCATACTTAGCCAAAATACTTAAAATATTTGACCCCCCCCCCCCCAAAATTGTGAAATTTTCGATTAGCTCATATTATTAATCACAAGACTTCATAATACAATACTAAGTCCATAAATCCATATTAGGGAATCCAACTCCGAGTTAATAAATTTTTCGTCATGAAACTTTTGTTTTATCCAAAAATTTTCCGTATTCGAAAATATAAATATGCTTTCCTTCCAACCTTCACATCTTATTTTCTTACTTATGGTCTCACTTATATGCCCTGGAAATACGATGTGTAACAAAAATGATGAACCAAAACGACAAGAAACGCAAGATAAAATATGAGGCCCTCTTGTTTAATGCACCGAAGATTGAAGAAGAGTCCAATAAGGGGCGTTCTATAGATGCATTGGTGTGCAAGGAGAAGGAGAGTCCTATGGGAGATGCGGTTGAAAGTGCCAACTAGAAGGAACTCTTGAGCGATGTATTTTCGGATGATCTTACACTCGGATTACCATCAATAAGAGCCCATAGCTACATTCTGAAATAGGATAATGAGTCACAAGAATAAGTTCAAAAATTGCTAGACAGGGGCTTTGTCGAAGAGAGACTTAGTCCATGTGTGGTACCTACCTTGTTGGCGGCAATGAAAGATGAAACTTGGCGCATGTGTATGGATAGCCCAACGGCCAAGTTTCCTATGTTGATATTCCTATGCCGAGATTGAAAGTTCTTTTGGAGTGCAAGTTTCCTATGCTAAGATTTAAAGACCTTTTGGATGAATTGAGTAGGTCCAAGTTGTTCTCCAAGATAGATTTGAGGAGTGGCTACCATCAAATGATAATCCGAGAGGGAGATGAAAGGAAGATGGCTATCCAAACCAAGTATGGTTTGTACTAATGGCTTGTGATGTCATTTGGACTGTGTAATGCTTCGAACCCTTTCATAAGAACCATACACGAGGCACCACAACCATCCATGGGATATATAGTATCATCTAAGGGTATTCACATGGATCCATCCAAGGTGGAAACTATCGAAGTTGGCCCGAGCATACGAATGTAAGTGTGGTAAGAAGTTTTCTTGGTTTGGCTTCTTTTTCTCATTGTTTCATTCGAGATTGTTGTACCATTGTTTCCCCTATAACTGACATAATGAGAAAAGATGAGTTTAAATGGTCCCAAGGAGCATTAAGATCTTTGGAAGCCGTGAAGGGAAGGATATGTGAAGCACCACCTCTAGCTATTCCAACTATGATAAATTATTTGAAATTGAATGTGATGCTAGTGGAATTGGTATTGGAACCTTCTTAATTCAAAACAAAAGGTCCATTGCATTTTCTAGTGAAACATTGGATGATGAATATCTCAATGACAAAGAATTTTATGTTGTAAGATCCTTGGTCTAATGGGGGCAATATTTAAAGTCAAAACCTTTTGTCTTGTATTTGGATCCTTTGTACAAGGTGCAACATACAGATGAATACATAAGTATTAGTTCAACATTTGCTATTGGAAACTTATCACCATACAAAGATGATGAGAATTTGAGGGAAAATTCTGTAAAGAAGGGGAGATTGATGAAAAAAATACCAGGAACTTAAAGTTCCAACGTGAACCGTGAGGTGATATGCTCGGAGTGCCAAATATTATCAACCGTCCTATGATAATATGCTTATTGTGGCATGGAGTATGAAGTGGAATTGATGAAAGGACTTGAAGATTCAATAATATAATATTTTCGGCCTTTATGTAGGTCTTGGTCTAGACCACTTTCTTTTTGCTTGTTTTAAATTCCATGATTAATTTTCTTCTAGATTAATTACTAGGCCTTGTAACAGAATCAGATGACTAAGCAATCAATATAATCAGATAAGGTGACTAGGCTAAAGAACAATCCAGAAAGGGTGTCACGACCCGATCCCGGGCCCGTGACTGGTGCCTTACCCGGGCACCCCAGTAGACATACATCAGAGTAATCAGCAGAATAATAAAACAAGACATGAAACAAATGTAAAATGTAACACAGTTTATCTGAGAGAAAGTTGCCTTTCGGCATATATATATAAACCAAGTCTGGCAGTTACATCCCAACTTTACAACATGACTACAGACCTCTAAGGAAGTAAACAACTATGGCGGGACAGGGCCGTGCCATACCCTGAATGTACAAAATATCTACAACACCAGGGAGAGTCGTACCAAAAGTCGAGCCTCCGGAGAAATGGAGCTCCTGACACCAGAGTAAGGATCCTAAGAATGAGGATCTGCTACCTGCTTCCCTTTACCTGCGGCATGAGCGGCCCCGAGAGGTCGGTCTGACAAGTACCAAGTATGTGAAACTGAAAAATACTGTAAATGAAATCATAATAGTCTATATAAAGCAGGAGACATGTCGGCTGTCGATCCCCGTGTTTAGGATCACATTTCAGCGTATTGGGAAGCTCCGTTCTTTCGGAGGCTTATCTTTCGGTATGTTACCACACAGTGCATGGGTTCTTGTACATTCAGGGTATGGCGGGGCCTCGCCATAGTTGTTGTAAAAAAATCTTAGAAGTGCATGCTTTGTTGTAGGCGAGGTTGTAAGGATTGTAACTGTTCAAATGTCTATATTTATATATGTTGAAAGGCAACCGTTTTGGTTGGCCTATTTTCTTTTATCTTAATCCATGTCTATTTGAATGTTTAAGTTTTTATTTCCGCTGGTTTTTCTCTGATGTTGTATCACTAGGGTGCCCGGGGTAAGACACCAGTCACGGGCCCCGGAACGGGTCGTGACAAAAGTATTATCAGAGCAGTTAATCCTCGGAAAGTGTCTACAAACCGTGTCTAGTAGAGTCTTGATTATCGATGTGTTGTGCACCACATCTATAATCAGGAGGCTGCAGGATATTTAGGATTGGTTTCCCTTCTTCTCATTCTGAGATCGTGCCTTAGAGCTGTGTGATAAGTTGGACCCCTCGACGTGCCGTTTTTAACGATTATGCCTCGCGCAAGGCAACCGGGCCCGAGAAGGGCAAGCGCAGAGGAAGGCTGCGAGTAGAAGCGGCGGCAATCTCTCTGAGACCACGATGCACGAGCCTCGATCCGCGATGCAAGCGAGAGGAGATGGGTTACAAGAGTGGGCCCGATTAATGGCGAGGTTGTGGCGGACTTGAGATAGGTGTCACGACCCGTTCGGGGCGTGGCCCAGTGCCTTACGGGCACCCCATAGTCATACATCAGAGTAATCGGAATATAAAATAACCAAGATATGAAACAGTATAAATTGAGACACCGATATCTGAAGAAAGTTGCCTTTCGGCATAAATAATAATAACAACTCTTTCAAAATGAACAGTTTAATCCTTTCTTTACAAACCACACTTGCGATTACTCTGCACCTCTACGAATGATATGACAACAACGACGGGGCGGGGCCCGATCATACCACGAATGTAAGCACCTGACAACGGGGACTATACGAATAAGCCTCGGAGGAACGGAGCTTCAACGCTGAACTGTGACCCCAAGAGCGAGGATCAACGATCGGTGTACCTTTACTGCGGCATGAGCGCGGCCCCGAAGGAGGTCGATTCTGGCAGTGCCGAGTATGTGGGCGAAAATCATAAATGAAATCATAGTAGTCTATAGAAAGCGGGAGACATGTATGATAACCAAACTACGATTCCTGATAAATAGCGATCATGTCTAGTCGGGACTCGCCTCGAAGTCATCACTCGATATAATAATGGGTCTCACGCCCACAACATCAATCATGCGTGGAATACCTTCCTCACCGCCGTGATCGATGATAGAAAAGCACCAAGAAATACACATGAACAGCAGGTCCACTGTGTCCAAATAAAAACGATGCAGGTGAAATGCGAAGGCATAGCCCTACTAACGCCAGCGGTACTAACAAGGTCATAAAGCGTATCATGATATCTGTCTGACCGTCACATGATCAAAGGCGGTCGCTCGCGCAATATCAAATGTGCGCGTCTAGCCACAGAACTCCCGCACTCGCATAGGCCAATCTCATAGGCGCGTGAGGTATAACCCGCATCGAGGGTAGCTACTCCGGCATCGCCCCGACTCGCGATCCGCATGGCCACATGCACCGCATGACCATAAAGGCGCGCACACACGGAACTCGTAGCTCGCGATAGGCCCGGGACTGCGTAGGTATTCTCGAATCATGGTCCTGCATCACTGAGTCTACCCGCGTCGGAGGCGACTTAACCCGGAAACACGGTGAGTGGTATAATACCAACATAACAGTTTATCGTTTAAACAACATAAGCACAATCAAGGGAAAACCCCTTTACGCAAACATCACAGAATACTAACACACGTAGCATCCTAATATGATTACTTATCAAATCAACACGAAGGTATTACAAGGCTATCACAAACCAATACAATCAAGTTATTCACACATAAGGTACTTTACTATATGATTAATGAGATCGGGTTTTTATCCCCAAAGTACTTTATACAATAACTCTTTAAAGATATGTTACTTTCACAAAAGTCACACCATACCCGTAGTATATAACAATAGAGTGATTATCTTTTTAAAGTAAATCAATTACTTCTCTTTGTAAAATCAAGTAGCAACCTTCCTTTCCAATGTTCAAGTTTGCCTAATTTCCAATGTTCAAGTTTCTTATTTTAGAAAGGTTTCGTAGTTCATAGTCTTATTCATTTAAGAATATAATTCTCTTTTTAAGCTATCTGAGAAACATAAGCCTTATATGTGAGTAGGATATTCTTGTTTATAACAATCTTATTACAGCAGCCATGATCTAGGAAATATCATTTTGTCTCATCTTAGCTTCTATGCAGATGGAAGTCTCTACTGGTTTTAATAATACTTAATCTGTCAAAACATTTCCTTTTATTAGCTGCGGTGGTTTGTCGATACATTACGATTTCCAAATCGATAAAACATTCTTAAGCGTTATTACCTAACTTCCCATAAAGCTAGTATAACTCTTAAGTTTTCAAAAACCAAGTATTACTTCTTCTTTGAAATGATTCAAAAATCTTTTGAAATACTTCAAGTTCTTTATTAACACATAATAAGCGATTATATTTCAAATCATTTACCCTTTAAAAACCAATAGTATTTTATTACCAACATAATGATGTTA
This sequence comes from Przewalskia tangutica, assembly GCA_029844215.1. NCBI lineage: Eukaryota > Viridiplantae > Streptophyta > Magnoliopsida > Solanales > Solanaceae > Przewalskia > Przewalskia tangutica. The sequence goes on along the minus strand of CM056725.1, from coordinate 40,829,740 downwards.
TAACCAACTTCCCATATAGACGTTATAACACTTTATGTTTTAAACAAATAAAATACATTTAGCACATGCGTCTCTGGTACTACATAGTTCACACATATCATGCTAGAAGAGATAGGAAGAGGTTCACATACCTCGCGACGAGTATCGACTAATAGCAAAAGCGCTCAAGTACCTCAACCGTCGGCTACTCCTTAAGCCAAGTAGATCGCGCCATACGTAGTACTTGACCTATAAGGCCACAAGCGCTTATTAACATTTAGATCCGCCGTAGAACATTACGAGAAAATTCGCGACACCTCCCCACAACAGCGTAAATCTCCTCCTCTATCGGGTGCCGCTACCAAGCCAACCAGGGGGTTATACGTCTAAACGGGCGTGCACAATTCTACCTCACGTAAAGGCTACACAAGTCTCATGTCTGATCTATGTAAATACGATTCGAGACTCTTCTTTGAAAATGTTTCTTATTATTCAGCTTAAGTCAAAAGACATTGCCGATAACTACGTTCAGTTCTATATATAGTATACTTCAACTATATAATCATACAACATGTAATTTCCAATTACAATAGAGGACAAGATATTTACCTCGATAAGCCCATAATTATCCGAGTTTAAATGTCGATCTGAGCAAGGTTTAGCTCTACTCACTGCGCTCAGGCCGCTCCAAACAACCCTTAGAAGTTCTAACCAACTTCTACTTATTACTCCAACTAACCATGGAGATTTTCCTTAGGGTTTCGGTTTTGTGTGGAAGGAAGTATAATAGTATTCTGGCTTTTAGTATAAGTATAACCTTAGAATACTACAAGGTAAGCAGCTAAGGTAATTTGGGCATTATAACAATACTTTTGAGAGTATTTCTACCAAGAGGGGTATTATACTAAAGCAACTAGGCTAGGGGGTGTATACCCCTCGGCCTACCACTGGGGGACTCTCGACGAGGGGAGGGAGGACGAGAACAACTCTTTCAAGGGAGGAGGATTTCTAACACTTAGGAAATATTTGGAATGGATGAAGAAGTCATCCTAAGGGTATTTATAGCACAAGCCAAGGCCAACCAATGGCGAGATCTAGCCAAGTGCATAGCAAGTGTAGGGCAAGATTCACCCGTGTGTCCAACAACTAACACACAAAATATCCTACCAACTCCTCTTCATTCGTCCAATCCGCCCTTACGTCCGCCAATGGGAGGTGCCAAGTGGCGCCCTCTTGTTGGCCACACCCGTTCCGTCTCTCGGAAAAATCCGTAAAAATTAAAAATGACATAGCCGGAATTTTCCCTACGAAAGCTGTGAAAACGTTTCGTCGAAAAACGACTCTAAACGGGTGTTGTGAACAAAAATTAATTCGGCCAAGCCTAATATGTTATACCCCGCATTTCCAGAGTATGTACGTAAGGACGTACGTAGAGAATTTGAGCCTTAAGTTAGGCAAAGGACCGAATTTTGGGCACAAGTGCCGATTGGAGTCGTTTTTAAAGCGTTTCCACGGCTACGTTGGAAAATTCGGCTATGTCATTTAGTATTTTGCGGATTTTTCGAGCAACGAAATGTTTTGGACCAACGGAGGGTGACATTTGTCACCTCATTTGGCGATAATGGGTTGGCGGTTGGTCACGGGTTGGAGGCCTATTGGCTCCTTGTTTTGGCCTTGTTTTGTGGCTTGTTTGGTGCCATGTTTTGTGCCTTGTTTTGTGGAGTAGGGGTTAGGGTGCACTTGGCTTGATCAAGGCCATACACTTGCCTTGCACATGGCTTGATCTTGGCCATTGGTTGGCTTTTGGTTTCCTATAAATACCCCCCCTTAGGGATGAACTTCTTCATCCACTCTTCACTTGTCTAAGCCTTGAAAACTCTCCTCCCCCTTTGTGAGCTCTTAGCCGAGAGCCTTCCTCCCCCTTTTCGTGTGGCCTTTGGCGAGGGTCCCCCCCCTTTTGTGGTGATAGCCGTGGGGTACCCCCCCCCGAGCCTAGTTGTTTTAAGTATAATACCCACTCCTCATGGTATTGAAATACTTCTCCTAGTATTGTTATAATGCCCAAAATACCTTAGCCTTGTACCTTGTAGTATTCCAAAGATACCTCTATCGTAGAGCAGGAAATACTACCTTTTGTCCTTTAGTCTCAAACCAAACCCTAAGGAAATCTTCATGGTTGGTTGAAGTATTTGAGTAGAAGTTGGTTAGAACTTCTAAGGGTTGTTTGGAGCGGATTGGAGCGCACGGAGTAGGAGCTAAACCTTGCTCAGGATCGACATTATAACTTGGATAATTTTGGGCTTATCGAGGTAATTATCTTGTCCCTCTATTGTAATTGGAGATTACATGTTGTAGGATTATATAGTTGAAGTATACTATATATAGAACTGAACATTATTGTGGCAATGTCTTTTGACTTAAGCCTGAAGAATAAAGAACTGTATTTACATAGTGTGTGCGGTAGACTTGTGTAGTATTCTGTGTAGAATTGTACACGTCCAGGTTAGGCGTGTAAACCCCCACTGGTTGGCTTGGTAGCCAGGCCTCGATAGAGGAGGAGATTTCTGTTGTGGCGGGAGGTCTTGCCAATTTTACGTAGAAAAATGGGAACTTGTGTTTTGGGGTTAATAGACGTTTGTGACCTTTATAGGTGAAAGTGCTAAGAGTAGCGTATTCTACTCGAGGAGTGGAAAGGGCTAGCAAGGTTGTAGTACTTGGAGCATTTTGCTTATTGTCGATAAATCGCCGCGAGGTATGTGAACCTCTTCCTATCTTTTCTAGCATGATTGTTGTGAACTATGTAGTACGGTGAGCGTACATGTGCTAAGTGATTTGGTTGGTTTAAAACATAGGGTGTTATAATAGCTTTATGGGAAGTTAGTTATAACGACCTTATGTAAGTGAAAATGGTTTACTGATGTTAGAAGTTAAGAGACTTGATCTTATAAGATAAGAGACTTAACTTATTTGTTTTAATGTGGATGTTTGTGTGAAACCTCATTCGTGAGTAATGAGTACTTGGTTTTTAAAGGGATAATGTTTTACTGATTTCGGGAATCAGAATGTGTATCGACAGACCATTGCAGCGTTAATAAAGGAAAATGTATTGAATAATGATGTATTAAAACCAGTAGAAACCTCCATCTGCATAGAAGCTAAGATGAGACAAAATGATATTACATTTTCTAGATCATGGCTGCTGTAATAAGATCGTTATAAACAAGAATAAACTACTCATATATATGACATATGTTACTCAATTGTTTTAAAAGAGATTAAGACTATGAGTTATGAAACCTTTCTAAAATAAGTGACTTGAGCATTTGAAAATGAGAAGCTTGAGTAATTGAAACTAGGCAAACTGGAACTTAGGAAAAGAATGTTGTTACTTGATTTTGAAAAGGAATGTGGGTTGGTCATTCTAATACTACGGGTATCGGGTGACTTTTATAAAAGTAATGGATCTCTTTTAAAAGAACTTAATGTATGTAGTACTTTGGGATTAAAAACCCGGACTTTGGCATAAAATGAAAGTACTTTGAGTTGTGTGAAACTTGCCTATGCTTGTTGGTGTGAAACTTGCCTATGCTTGTTGTTGTGAAACTTGCCTATGCTTGTTGTTGTGAAACTTGCCTATGCTTGTGATGATAGCCTTTGTTGTGCAAGTGTGGTATTTACGTATTCTGGCGTCTCGATAGAGGCGGTCGACTTGTTGAGAACTTACTTGGACGTCTTTGGCGGTGATGGAGAATTCCACGGGTATGTTTCCATTTTGATTCTTGTCTTGTTGTTGATGTCACATGGACATGTCTACGTCTGATTAGGGGCATGCGGCCATGCGGTCGGGTTGATTACGATATATTGTTATTGTGGTTACATGGACATGTCTACACGGTAGAATTCGGGGCATGTGGCCGTGCGGCGGGTTGATCACCCAAGATATTATTGTTGATGTCACATGGGCGTGTCTGCCGAGGTAGAATTTCGGGGCATGTGGCCATGGGGCATTGGTATTATTGTTGCATCATGGACATGTCTACACCGATCACGAATTCGGGGCATGCGGCCATGATGCGAACATGATTGATGTTGTGGGCGTGAGACCCATAGTTATATTTGAGTGATTACTTGAGGGCGTAAGTCCCTGAATGGATATGACTGCTTTTATGTTGTGAGCTGTAGTTTGGTTATCATACATGTCTCGCTTTATATAGACTAGTATGATTTCATTCTGATATTTTCTGATTTCACATACTTGGTACTGTTATCTTGACCTCCTTGAAGTGCGTTCATCTGCGCAGTAGAGTACATCGATCGTGGATCCCCTCTTAGGATCACGATTCAGCGTATTAGGAAGCTCCGTTTCTTGGAGGCTTATCTTTTGGTATGTGTTCCACTGAGTTGTAGGTTCTTGTACATTCGGGGTATGGCGGGGCCACTGTCCGTCATAGTCGTTGTAAATCTTAAGTGCAGTAATCTTGTTGTGGCGGGGTTGTAAAGGATTAAAGCTGTTGTGTTTTATGTATATCTTTGAAGGCAACCGTTTTGGTTGCTTTGTTTATAATTATATCTCTTGTTTCATGACTCATGTTTTATTTTCCATTGGTTTTCTCGATGTTGTATCACTAGGGTGCGGGGTAAGGCACGATGTGAGGCAGGCAGTCGTTACAAAAGTGGTATCGAGCGATTAATCCTCGGAAAGTGTCTGAACCGTGTCTAGTAGAGTCTTGATTATCGGTGTGTTGTGCACCACATCTATAATCGTGAGGCTATAGGACATTTAGGATTGGTTTCCATTCTTCTCATTACGAGATCGTGCCTTAGAGTCATGTTGTAAGTTGGACCCTCCGCGTATCTCGTTTTACGATTATGCCTCGCGCAAGGCAACGAGCCCGGGAGGGCAAAGCGAGGTGCTGCTAGTGAGATCTGAGGAGAGTGCGAGCGCGAGCCGGACAGTACGAGTTGTGCTTGAGACGGCGGGTTTTGTAGCGCCGCCCGGCCCAGAGATTTAGAGCGCGGCGATGGGCTGCTGAGACCACGATACACGAGCCTCGATCCACGATGCAGGCGAGGAGATGGGTTACAAGAGATGGCCCGATTCTTTGGTCGGTCGTGGCGAGATATGAGATAAATTTGGATGCGTGATTCGATTCGATTCGAGCACGATGGATTCGCTAGCGGATAGTTTGAGGCTACGGGACTTTACGAGTTGTAGCCGCGAGTTTTATGGGTCGAGGCACGAGGATGATCGCGAGAGTTCATCCGGCGATTCTGACGGATCGTAAGTGATCGAGCTTGGAGACCGAGTCGGTGGTCTTAGGTGCGCATCGGTGCGCGATACGCGATCGGATGGTTTGATTTGTGGGAGTTGTCCCGGGGAGAGCATGCGCTTCCAGGCGATGGGACGAGTTCTCGGAGGCATTCCTCACTCACTTCTTGCCTCCGCGGATGAGGAGGGCGCGGTAAAGCGATTTATGATCTTTGAGGCAGAGAGAGGCGTGCAGTTCGAAGTACAACGTGGAGTTTGACTCGTTGGCTCGGTATGTCCCGCTTTAGTGGCAACCATGGAGGATAGAGTGCACCGCTACGTCACGGATTAGATGATTACATGTCGAGGCATGTTCGGGAGTAGCTCTCGGTAGGGCATGGACATTGCCGCATGCAGCTCATGCGGCTGGGATGTGAGGCACGGAGGTCGACGGAATGACCAATCGGCGAAGAGGCGGAACAACGAGGTCCTTTGGTGACTTTCGAGGCGGACGCCTCGCGAGATACTAGTTTTGTACCTCCGCCCGGTGCAGTGGTCCTCCACAACCTTGAGTATTCGGGGCGGTCGGGGCTCGAGGTTGAGTTTCGAGGAAGTAAGTGTTGGCGGATCGGTCACCTACCTCGGTGTGGTCGATGTGGTAGACCGCATTTGGAGTGTCGTGGTGCGGGAGCTTGTTATTTTTGCGGCCAGCGGGGCCATTTGCGAGGAACTGTCAGGCCAAAGGTATACGGATGTTACGACTCGACCCTACGGATCGATGGTGGTTCATCGCCTTACTGATTTATCGCCTGCGGTGAGCCTATGATTAGAGTGGGCGGTAGCTTCGGTATATCCTTAACCTCTGAGTTTTGGTATGCTTGTTATAATGGTCTCATTATTATGTGCTATGTACGAATAGCGTTGTGTTAATTGTGAGTTAGAAAACATGCTTAGTTGTGAGGATACGTGTGGGGCATGGTAAGTGTGAACCTTAGACTATGTCACGACCGAGACCTTAGGGGTAAGGTCGTCTTGAGTTGAAGATTTATTTTTGACCCTTATCGAGTAGTAGTATCGTGGGATTTATTTGTGTGATAAGTCAGTGGGTAGTGTGAGATGGAAGTGGTAGCTTTCATGATGTGAATTAGTAAGATTGTTCGGATCGGGAACAAGAGTTTGCGCGGTTGGGGGTCGGGTTGAGGACCATTTGCGGGTCAACCCGTAACCGGTTTGGGGTGGGGTCGTTCAGGTGGTCACGCCGTGGTAGGGTCACGAGGATGCTAGGCCCGAGTTTGTATGACCATCGTATGAGTTGGTGGATATGTTCGACCAAAGCGGATCGTGGAGGCCGGGAACGGCCTTAGAGAAGATCGAGGTTAGTAAGATGACCAAGTTTGGAGGTAGTGACTCGAGAGTTGGAAACGAGCGTTGACGGAGTATGGTACAAATACTAGAAAGAGTTTGAGTGTTAGAAGAGTCTGACAAGATAGGGAAAAGTGAGCGTGTGTGATCGTTTCTTTTGGGAAAGGAAGGTGTGACGGAGTATATTTTAGACCTCGGTAAGGGGTTTTGTGATGATTAGAGGTGTTTCCTCATTGACTTGGGTTTAAGTATTGTGCGTTTGTTATTTTTATGGCGGTGTGGCATGATTGTTTCGTGCGTATAGCGATGAAGGCTATACTAGCGCATGTTTGTGTTGAGACTTGAGAAGGAACATTGGGACGAATGTTTCTAAGGAAGGAGAATGTTATACCCGCATTTCAGTATATGCGTGGGGCGTCGTAGAAATTTGAGCCTTAAGTTAGGCAAAGGACCGAATTTTGGGCGCAGTGCGATTGGAGTCGTTTTTAAACGAAGCGTTTCCACGACTACGTTGGGAAAATTCCGGCTATGTCATTTAGTATTTTTACGGATTTTTCCGAGCAACGAAATGTTTTGGACCAACGGGAGGTGACATTTGTCACCCTCATTTGGCGATAATGGGTTGGCGGTTGGTCACGGGTTGGAGGCCTATTGGCTCCTTGTTTTGGCCTTGTTTGTGGCTTGTTTGGTGCCATGTTTTGTGCCTTGTTTTGTGGAGTAGGGGTTAGGTTGCACTTGGCTTGATCAAGGCCATACACTTGCCTTGCACATGGCTTGATCTTGGCCGTTGGTTGGCTTTTGGTTTCCTATAAATACCCCAGGGATGAACTTCTTCATCCACTCTTCACTTGTCTAAGCCTTGAAAACTCTCCTCCCTGTGAGCTCTTGGCGAGCCTTCCCCTCCCCTTTTCGTGTGGCCTTTGGCGAGGGTTCCCTCCCACTTTTGTGGTGCTAGTAGGGTACCCACTAGCCTAGTTGTTTTCGTATAATACCCATAAGCGTGGTATTGAAATACTTCTCCTAGTATTGTTATAATGCCCAAAATACCTTAGCCTTGTACCTTGTAGTATTCCAAAGATACCTCTATCGTAGAGCCGGAAATACTACCTTTTGTCCTTTTAGTCTCAAACCGAAACCCTAAGGAAATCTTCATGGTTGGTTGAAGTATTTGAGTAGAAGTTGGTTAGAACTTCTAAGGGTTGTTTGGAGGCGGATTGGAGCGCACGGAGTAGGAGCTAAACCTTGCTCGGGATCGACATTATAACTTGGATAATTTTGGGCTTATCGAGGTAATTATCTTGTCCTCTATTGTAATTGGAGATTACATGTTGTAGGATTATATAGTTGAAGTATACTATATATAATCAACATTATTGTGGCAATGTCTTTTGACTTAAGCTGAAGAATAAGAATCGAATCAGTATTTACATGGGGTGTATTGCAGTAGACTTGTGTAGTATTCTTGTAGAATTGTACACGTCCGGTTAGGCGTGTAAACCCCACTGGTTGGCTTGGTAGCGGCCTCGATAGAGGAGGAGATTTCTGTTGTGGCGAGGAGAGTCTTTGCCGAATTTTACGTAGAAAAATGGGAACTTGTGTTTTGGGGTTAATAGGCGTTTGTGACCTTTATAGGTGAAAGTGCTAAGAGTAGCGTATTCTACTCGAGAGTGGAAAGGGCTAGCAAGGTTGTAGTACTTGGAGCATTTTGCTTATTGTCGATAAATCGCGCGAGGTATGTGAACCTCTTCCTATCTTTTCTAGCATGATTGTTGTGAACTATGTAGTACGGTGACGTCATGTGCTAAGTGATTTGGTTGGTTTAAAACATAGGGTGTTATAATAGCTTTATGAGAAGTTAGTTATAACGACCTTATGTAAGTGAAAATGGTTTACTGATGTTAGAAGTTAAGAGACTTGATCTTATAAGATAAGAGACTTAACTTATTTGTTTTAATGTGGATGTTTGTGTGAAACCTCATTCGTGAGTAATGAGTACTTGGTTTTTAAAGGGATAATGTTTTACTGATTTCGGGAATCAGAATGTGTATCGACAGACCATTGCAGCGTTAATAAAGGAAAATGTATTGAATAATGATGTATTAAAATCAGTAGAAACCTCCATGCATAGAAGCTAAGATGAGACAAAATGATATTACATTTTCTAGATCATGCTTTGTAATAAGATCGTTATAAACAAGAATAAACTACTCATATATATGACATATGTTACTCAATTGTTTTAAAAGAGATTAAGACTATGAGTTATGAAACCTTTCTAAAATAAGTGACTTGAGCATTTGAAAATGAGAAGCTTGAGTAATTGAAACTAGGCAAGTGGAACTTAGGAAAGAATGTTGTTACTTGATTTTGAAAAGGAATGTGGGTTGGTCATTCTAATACTACGGGTATCGGGTGACTTTTATAAAAGTAATGGATCTCTTTTAAAAGAACTTAATGTATGTAGTACTTTGGGATTAAAAACCCGGACTTTGGCATAAAATGAAAGTACTTTGAGTTGTGTGAAACTTTACTATGCTTGTTGGTGTGAAACTTGCCTATGCTTGTTGTTGTGAAACTTGCCTATGCTTGTTGTTGTGAAACTTGCCTATGCTTGTGATGATAGCCTTTGTTGTGCAAGTGTGGTATTTACGTATTCTGCGTCTCTCGATAGAGGCGGTCGACTTGTTGAGAACTTACTTGGAGCGTCTTTGGCGGTGATGGAGAATTCCACGGGTATGTTTCCATTTTGATTACTGTCTTGTTGTTGATGTCACATGGACATGTCTACACCGATGCAGTATTCCGGGGGCATGCGGCCATGCGGTCGGGTTGATTACCCGATATATTGTTATTGTGGTTACATGGACATGTCTACAGAGGTAGAATTCGGGGCATGTGGCCGTGCGGCGGGGTTGATCACCGATATTATTGTTGATGTCACATGGGCGTGTCTACACCGAGGTAGAATTAGGGGCATGTGGCCGTAGGGCATTGGTATTATTGTTGCATCATGGACATGTCTGCCGTCTGCAGAATCCGGCATGCGGCCATGATGCGAACATGATTGATGTTGTGGGCGTGAGACCCATAGTTATATTTGAGTGATGACTTGAGGCGTGAGTCCATTGGATATATTTGCTTTTATGTTGTGATCAGTAGTTTGGTTATCATACATGTCTCTGCTTTATATAGACTAGTATGATTTCATTCTGATATTTTCTGATTTCACATACTTGGTACTGTTATCTTGACCTCCTTGAGTGCGTTCATCTGCATGGTAAGTATCGATCGTGGATCCCCGCTCTTAGGATCACGATTCAGCGTATTGGAAGCTCCGTTTCTTGAGGCTTATCTTTTGGTATGTGTTCCACTGAGTTGTAGGTTCTTGTACATTCGGGGTATGGCGGGGCCTGTCCGTCATAGTCGCTTTAAATCTTAAGTGCAGTAATCTGTTGTGGCGGGGTTGTAAAGATTAAAGCTGTTCGTGTTTTATGTATATCTGAAGGCAACCGTTTTGGTTGCTTTGTTTATAATTATATCTCTTGTTTCATGACTCATGTTTTATTTTCCGCTGGTTTTCTCGATGTTGTATCACTAGGGTGCGGGGTAAGGCACGATGTGCGGGGCGGGCAGTCGTTACATAATACAAGTTTCAAATTTTCTACGTACGTCCTTACGTACATACTGCGGAAATACGGTATAACATTCTCCTCGCCGAAACATTCGTCCGAATGTTCCTTCTAAGTCTCAAAACAAGCGCGGCGGTATAGTCCTCTGCTATACTTACGAAAATAATCACGCCATGCATGGCTCTGGCTGAAACACGTGCAAAATACCTCCATCCGAGTCCACGAGGAAAACCTCTAACATTACCACAAACACCCCTCTCCGGGGTCTAAAATATACTTCCTTCGCACCTTCTACTTATAAAAGGAATGATCACATCTATGCCCGCCATACATGCTCGCTTCTCCCTTTACTCGTTGTGATACCACTTTTGTCACTTTGCCGCGAGGTTCTAGTGTCACTCCGGCGACCCAACAATTGGTACCGGGCTGCATGCGATCCCTGAGGCTGTCGTACACTCGAACTCTTATCACATTTCTGTTACTGCTTCAGTTTCCAAAACTCGGGGTTACTATCTCTAACGTGATTATCATTAACTGGGAACACCTTTGTCACTTTGCCTGAGGCATTAACCTTCTCAGGATGTGCCATACGGAGAGCCACGGTTCGGGTCTGTTCCCGTGGTAGAGGCTCTGGCCTCTTTATACGCTCAGCCCCCCGAACAAAACAATACGAAAGACCGGACGTACTGCCTCCTAAGTCGGACGACAATTGCTAACATATAGGCAACCTGGCCTATTCTTCACGTGAACTCAAAAGGCCCAAAGTAACTCGGGCTAAGTTCCTTCTGTTTCCAAACTCGTCACACCCTACCCGGGGTGGTACTTTTAAGAAGGCCGACCGTCGGCACGAACTCTGGCGTCGTCGCCGATTATCCATACGATTCCTCCGAGCCGCTAGAACTTCTTCTGACAAGCTCTCACTATCCACGATCTGCTGGAGCAAGCCTGAACCAATGATCTGAACCTTGCCAACGTCGAACCAATCGACCGGCAACTTACACTTCCGCCCCTACAAGGCTTCAAAAGGTGACATCCGAACACTGAAATGGTAGCTTAAACGCTCCCTCTACAGGAGACAACAATCCTCACAACTACCCCTGAAATCCACACACTGGCCAGAGGGCGAATGCGGTCGAGACTCACCTGAGTTCTTAACCCTGCCTGGTAAAACTTTCAGAAACAAAACAGCCGTACCCTGGGCTCCACTGTCTGCCATAAGGTTAAGGTAGGCACCCCGTGCAGCCTTACAACCTTTCTGATAAATCAACACTGCCGAGTGAACGGTCGGCCAGAAGAACACGATGGGCTGCCCCGTCGGCGACCATCGGTCGAACGCATCCACGAACTCGTCTGCTGGTTAACTAAACGGGGGCCTACCACCCTCACAACCCTACCACACGGCGGGACCACCACAACCTGACCCCACCACCAAAACTACGCGGGTTGACCCGCAGGCCTCAACCCGACGGCAGCGCGCAATACTAGCTCCCGATCCGAACAATTTTACTAATCACGTTTGAAAACCTAGCGGTCTTCTTAGCTCAACTATCCTTTCATTCCACACTACCAGGGACCTATCCCAAACATAGCTCACGTGCACTATGTACTTCCGATAAGGATCAAACATAACACTAAACCTTTTCTCGAGATGTCCTCAACTCTAAGGTCTCTACGTATTATACTCTAAGGATCAAACCTTCTATATCCCCCAAATCTTACTTGGTTAACTAACCAAGATTTCTAATCACAATATTAACACCTGCTATCAAAACATAACACTTATGATATACCCATCTTATCACACATCTTGAACTCAGAGGTTAAGGATATGCACGAATCTCTTCACTCCTAGTCGTTCTAATCAAACCTGCCGTGAGCGCATAGCTAAGGAAGGTGACGAACTACCCGATCACGAAGGCTAAGTCCTCCTACCGGGACACTCTTTCGACACGGACCACGGCGGTCATAGGTACAATAAGTACCAACCTAAAGATGACATTCCCGGGATGGCGTGCATCGCTGTGAGCGGAAGCCACGGAGTTCTAACCAACTCCTGCGTACCCGAGCGTCCCGAACCGTGGAGGACCTCTACGCAGCGGTGGATGTGCATAATCTAATCCATTGGTGAGGTGACTCGCCTCGAAAGTTACCAAAGGACCTTCTGCTCGCCCTCTTACTGTCGCCCGTTAACCGTCGATCTCTCGTTTCTCGGCTGCGTGCATAGGCGTACGAGCCATGCTCGAGCCTAATCGAAGAATTACTCTTGCACAACCTTCTCTTAGGTAGTCATCAAGACTCGCGATACATCGGTATACTCTCTGGTAGCCAAATCCATAGCTAATGTGAGGTTGCCTCTCTTTGCAATCTATATTCTCTGTTCGGTCGTGGGCGAAGGTTCACATATCATGGCGCGATGGAGCTGCCGTCGCCGTGCTAAACTTTCTTGGGGCTAGTGGCGTCGCGAAATCCCGAATGAAGCACTACCTAGGTAATGATTGGGCTGTGCCCACGTAACCCTCTAAACTCTACTCGCGACTTCCTCGCGCCTTGCCCTCTGGGCGGGTTTGCCTACGCGGAGGCATAGCGGTGAGGAAAGAAATACGTGAGAGGTCCAACTTACAACACAACTCTAAGGCCGCGATCTCGGAGTGAGAAGAATGAAACCAATCCTAAATATCCTATAGCCTCACGATTATTGGTGTGGTGCGCACACACCGATAATCAAGACTCTGGATACGATGCGTAGACACTTTCAGAGGATTAAGCGCTCGATACCACTTTTGTCACGACCCGTTCGGGGCGTGGTAGTGCCTTACGGGCACCCGGTAGTCATACATCGAGTAATCGGCGGAATATAAAATAACCAAGATATGAAAGCAGTATAAATTGAGACACGGATATACGAAGAAAGTTGCCTTTTCGGCGTAAATAATAATAACAACTCTTTCAAAATGAGCAGTTTAATCCTTTCTTTACAAACCACGCTTGCCAGCGATTACTCTGAGACCTCTACGAATGATATGACAACAACGACGGGGCGGGGCCGTCATACCACAGAATGTAGCACCTACAACAACGAGGACTATACGAATAAGCCTCGGAGGACGGAGCTTCCCAAACGCTGTGACCCCAGGCGAGGATCAACGGCGGTGTACCTTTACTGCGGCATGAACGCGGCCCGAAGGAGGTCGATAACAGTGCAGAGTATGTGAAACTGAAAATCGTAAATGAAATCATAGTAGTCTATAGAAAGCGGGAGACATGTATGATAACCAAACTACGATTCACGATAAATAAGCGATCATGTCTAGTCGTGACTCACGCCTCGAAGTCATCACTCGATATAACAATGGGTCTCACGCCCACAACATCAATCATGCGTGGAATACCTTCCTCACGGCGATCAATGATAGAAAAGCACCAAGAAATACATGAGCAGGTCCTGTGTCAAATAAAAAGCGATGCAGGTAAATGCGAAGGCATAGCCGACTACTAACGCCAGTACTAACAAGGTCATAAAGCGTATCATGATATCTGTCTGCACCGTCACATGATCAAAGCGGTCGCCGCGCAATATCAAATGTGGCGTCTAGCCACTGAACTCCGCGACTCGCATAGGCCAATCTCATAGGCCGCGTGAGGTATAACCCGCGTCGAGGGTAGCTACTCCGGCGTCGCCCTAGACTCGCGATCCGCATGGCCACATAGACCGCATGACCATAAAAGCCGCACACTAACACGGAACTCTCGTAGCTCGCGCATAGGCCGGGACCGCATGAGGTATTCTCGAATCATGGTCCCAGACCGCCTGAGTCTACCCCACATCGGAGGGCAACTTAACCCCCGGAAACACGGTGAGTGGTATAATACCAACATAACAATTTATCGTTTAAACAACATAAGCACAATCAAGGGAAAACCCCTTTACGCAAACATCACAGAATACTAACACACGTAGCATCCTAATATGATTACTTATCAAATCAACACGAAGGTATTACAAGGCTATCACAAACCAATACAATCAAGTTATTCACACATAAGGTACTTTCTACTATATGATTAATGAGATCGGGTTTTTATCCCCAAAGTACTTTATACAATAACTCTTTAAAGATATGTTACTTTCACAAAAGTCACACCATACCCGTAGTATATAACAATAGAGTGATTATCTTTTTAAAGTAAATCAATTACTTCTCTTTGTAAAATCAAGTAGCAACCTTCCTTTCCAATGTTCAAGTTTGCCTAATTTCCAATGTTCAAGTTTCTTATTTTAGAAAGGTTTCGTAGTTCATAGTCTTATTCATTTAAGAATATAATTCTCTTTTAAACTATCTGAGAAACATAAGTCTTATATGTGAGTAGGATATTCTTGTTTATAACAATCTTATTACAATGACCGTGATCTAGGAAATATCATTTTGTCTCATCTTAGCTTACATGCGGATGGAAGTCTCTCTTGGTTTTAATAATACTTAATCTGTCAAAACATTTCCTTTTATTAACGCGGTGGTTTTTAGATACACATTCTGATTTCGGAAATCAGTAAAACATTCTTTAGACGTTATTATCTAACTTACCATATATGTAGTATAACTCTTATGTTTTCAAAAACCAAGTATTAATTCTTTCAAATGATTCAAAATCTTTTGAAATACTTCAAGTTCTTTATTAACACATAATAAGCCGGTTATAGTTCAAATCGATTACCTTTTAAAAACCACAAGTATTTTCTTACCAACATAAAAGTTTATAACCAACTTTCCATAAAGCCGTTATAACACTTTATGTTTAAACCAATCAAATACATATAGCACGTATGCGTCACCGTACTACATAGTTCACACATATCATGCTAGAAGAGATAGGAAGAGGTTCACATACCTCGCGACAAGTATCGACTAATAGCAAAGCGCTCCAAGTACCTCCAATGACCGGCTACTCCTTAAGCCAGTAGATCGCGCCATCGTAGTACTTCAACCTATAAGGCCACAAGGCGCTTATTAACATTTAGATCCCTTCGTAGAACATTCTACAAAAATTCGAAGACCTCCCCCCATGCGGCGTAAATCTCTCCTTTATCGGGTAGGCTACAAGCCAACCATGGGGCGTTATCGTCTAAACCGGACGTGCACAATTCTACCTCACGAGAAAGTCTACACAAGTCTCTTCATGTCTGATCCATGTAAATCTGATTCAAGACTCTTCTTTCGAAAGGTTTCTTATTATTCAGCTTAAGTCAAAAGACATTGCCGATAACTACGTTCAGTTCTATATATAGTATACTTCAACTATATAATCATACAACATGTAATTTCCAATTACAATAGAGGACAAGATATTTACCTCGATAAGCCCATAATTATCCGAGTTTAAATGTCGATCCTGAGCAAGGTTTAGCTCTCCTACTCGTGCGCTCAGGCCGCTCAAACAACCCTTAAGTTCTAACCAACTTCTACTTATTACTCCAACTAACCATGGAGATTTTCCTTAGGGTTTCGGTTTTGTGACGGAAGGAAGTATAATAGTATTTACGGGCTTTTCAGATAAGTATAACCTTAGAATACTACAAGGTATACGACTAAGGTAATTTGGGCATTATAACAATACTTTTGAGAGTATTTCTACCAAGAGGGGTATTATACTGAAAGCAACTAGGCTGGGGGTGTATACCCGGCCTACCACTAGAGGGGACTCTCGGCCAAGGGGGAGGGGGAGGACGAGAACAACTCTTTCAAGGGAGTGAGGATTTCTAACACTTAGGAAATATTTGGAATGGATGAAGAAGTCATCCTAATGGGGGTATTTATAGCACAAGCCAAGGCCAACCAATGGCAAGATCTAGCCAAGTGCATAGCAAGTGTAGGGCAAGATTCACCCACGTGTGTCCTTAACCAATTAAAACACAAAATATCCTACCAACTCCCCCCTATTAAATTCGTCCAATCCGCCCCCCTTACGTCCGCCAATGGGAGGGTGCCAAGTGGCGCCCTCTTGTTGGTCCAACACGTTTCGTCTCTCGGAAAAATCCGCAAAAATTAAAAATGACATAGCGGAATTTTCCCTACGAAAGTCGTGAAAGCGTTTAGTCGAAAAACGACTCTAAACGGGTGTTGTGAACAAAATTAATTCGGCCAAGCCATAATACAATTTTCAAATTTTATACGTCGCCCCACGTACATACTCTGGAAATACGGTATAACAATAGGTGGGCCGCAGTTCCAAAGCACCGATGGTTCACCTAGTTCGAGATAGTTTGAGGCTACGGGATTTTTGAGATGTAGCCGCGAGTTTTATGGGTGAGGCACGAGGATGATCCGTAGGAGTTCATCCGAAGCGATTCTGATGGATCATGAGAGTGATCAAGGCATCGGAGACCGAGTCGTGGTCCTAGGTTCGCATCGGTGCGTGATACCGCGATCGTGGTTTGATTCGTGGGGTGTCGGTGAGAGAATGCACTTCCGGCTATATGGGACGAGTTCTCAAAGGCATTTCTTGCACACTTTTTGCCTCCACGGATGAGAGGCTCGGTAAACAGATTTTTGGTGTTGCGGCGAGCAGTGCGGTTCGGGAAGTACAATGTGGAGTTCGACTCATTGGCGTGCGTCCGCGTTAGTGGCTAGTATGGAGGATCGAGTGCACCGATATGTTCTGAGGCTCGATGATTTCCTAGCGAGAGTTGTTCGGTGTAGCTCTTGTGGGCATGGACATTGCCGCATGCGAGCTTATGCACTTGGATGTGAGGCGGAGAAATTGACGGAAAGACCAAGATCGCGAAGAGGCGAGAACAACAGGTCCTTTGGTGACTTTCGAGGCGGACCGCCTCAAAGTGACTAGTTATGTACCTCCGCCAAGACATAGTGGTCCTCCACGACGCCGGGACCTCCAGTATTCGGGAGGCGGTCGTGGCTCGAGGTTCATATTTTCGGAGAAGCGGTGTTAGCGGTGAAGCCACCCCTACCTCGTTGTGGCCACTGTGGTAGACTCCATAGTGGGGAATGTCGTGCTAGTTCGGGAGTTTGTTTTACATGCGGCCAGCAGGGCCATTTGCGGAAACCGTCGACCGGAGGTAGCATGGTGGGCGGCATGCACTACGGGATCTATGGCTGGTTCATCACCTTCTACATCTATGCGCCCTGCAGGGCAGGACTGTGATTAGAGTAAAGCGGTAGATACAGGTATATCCTTACCCCCTCTAAAGACTTGTATGTTTTGATGTTATGATGATGTGTTAAGTGTTATGTTCGGATAGCTTTATGCTAAAATGTGATTTAGAAGCCTGATTAGCGAAAAAGGGTAAGCCTGGGGGTGAGAAAATGATGAACCTTAGAATATTACAGTTGAGACCTTAGATGTAAGGCCGTCCTGAGTACAGTATTTTGCAAGTGATCCTTGTCGGAGTGCATTTTATGCCTAGAATGTATTGTGGGAAAATTCCTTGGGTAGTGTAAAATGGAAGTGGTAGCTTTCCGGATCGGGGAACAAGAGCTTGATGCGTTAAGTGGGTCGGGTTGGGGCCATGTTGCGGGCCAACCCGCGGCCTGTTTCGAGGTGGGGTCAGCTCTGGGTGGTCCCGCCAGGTGGTAGGGTCACGAGGGTGCTAGGCCTAAGATTAGATGACCATCGTATGAGTTCGTGGATATGTTCGACCAGAAGCGGATCGTGAAGGCCGGGAATGGCCTTAAGGGAGATTGAGGCTAATAAGATGACCAAGTTTGGAGGTGGTGACTCCAAAGTTTTGGGAACTGAAGCGATGACTGAAGTGTGGTACGTATACTAGAAGAGTTCAAGTGTTCGAGAAGGGCACGACGAGTAAGAGAGCGTGTGTTATTTCGTGGCCAGGCGTGGCGTTGGAAACTTGTTAGAATAACTTCATCGTTATCCATCTTGAGAAGGAACATTCGGGACGAATGTTTCTAAGGAGGGGAGAATGTTATACCCCGTATTTCCAGAGTAAGTACGTGAGGACGTACGTAGAAAAGTTTGAGCCTTAAAGTAGGCAAAGTGGCGAATTTGTACACAAGTGCCGAAAAGAATCGTTTTTCGACGAAACGTTTTACTAGACTTGCGAAGGGAAAATTCCGGCTATGTCATTTCTAATTTTTGCGGATTTTTCCGAGAGACGAAACATTTTGGACCAACGGGAGGGTGACATGTGTCACCCTCACATTGGAAGCAAGTGGGGCGGCAAAGGTGGACGAAAGGGTGGGTTGGTTAGGTAGGATATTTGTGCAAGTTGGTGTGGTAGATGGATAAGGTGCACATGGCTTAATCCTAGCCCTACACTTGCCTAACACTTGGATGGATCTTGGCCATTGGTTGGCCATTGCTTGACCTATAAATACCCCCCCTAAGTGATGAACTTCTTCATCCTAAAATCATTTCCAAGTCTCAAATACTCCCTCCCCCTTGTGGTAGTTCGTCCGCCACCACCCTCCCCCTTTGAGAGGCCCTCGACCGAGCCTACCCCCCCTAGCCTAGTTGTTTTCGTATAATACCCCCTTTTGTGGTATAGAAATACTCTCCTAGTGTTGTTATAATGTCCAAATACCTTGGCCCAAATACCTTGTAGTATTCTCAAGGTTACCTCTATACGAAAAGCCCGGAAAATACTATTATACTTCCTTTAGCCACAAAACGAAACCCTAAGGAAAACCTTCATAGTCGGTTGAAGTATTAAATAGAAGTTGCGTAGAACTTCTAAGGGTTGTTTGGAGCGAATTGGAGCACTCGGAGTAGGAGCTTAACATTGCTCAGGAGCGACATTAAACTTGGATAATTTTTGGGCTCACCGAGGTAAATAATCCTATCCTTCTAGTGTAATTGGGAATTACATACTGTAGTTGTATAGAAATGAATATAAGATTCATAGAAGAGAATTGAACTGTAATAGAAGGATATTACAGTAAAGACTTGAACTGAACTCACATCAGAAGAATATTAGAGTAGAAGATTAAACTGTACTTACATAGGACTGTATTTACAGTAGACTGATAACCTTTATTGGTTGAATGTTCTGCGAGTAGCATGAACTACTTGGAAGGTGGACAAGGCTAGCCGGGTTATAGCCGAGGAGCGTTTTGCTTATAGTCGATAATCGTCGCGAGGTATGTGATTCTTCCTATACTCTTGAGCATGATGTTTTACAAAGATATATATATATATATAGTACGGTAGACGAACGTGTGGCAATGTCTTTTGACTTAAGCCTGAATAATAAGAATCTGGAAGTATTTTTATATATATAGTACGGTAGACGTACGTGTGTTAACTGAATATAGTTATACGGCAATGTCTTTTGACTTAAGCCTGAATAATAAGAATCTGGAAGTATTTTTATATATATAGTACGGTAGACGTACGTGTGTTAACTGAATATAGTTATACGGCAATGTCTTTTGACTTAAGCCTGAATAATAAGAATCTGGAAGTATTTTAAAAGAATATATATATATAGTACGGTAGACGTACGTGTGTTAACTGAATGTAGTGTTACGGCAATGTCTTTTGACTTAAGCCTGAATAATAAAGAATCTTGAAGTATTTCAAAAGATTAAGAAACCGTTTTGAAAGAAGAGTAATACTGGGTTTTGAAAATATAAGAGTTATACTAGCTTTATGGGAAGTTAGGTATAACGTCTTAAAATGATAAAGAAAATGGTTTACTGATTTTAGAAGTTAAGGGACTTGATCTTAAAAGATAAGAGACTTGACTTAATTGAATTGATATGAATTTTGTTAAAAGTGTGAAACCTCATTTGTGAATAATGAGTACTTGGTTTTTAAAAGGAATAATGTTTTACTGATTTCGGAAATCAGAATAAGGATCGAGCAAACCACTGCAGCGCTAATAAAGGGAAATGTATTGAATAATTAAGTATTATTAAAACCAGTAGAAACCTCCATCTGCATAGAAACTAAGATGAGACAAAATGATATTACATTTCCTAGATCATGGCTGCTTAATAAGATCGATTATAAACAAGAATAACCTACTCACATATAAGGCATATGTTTCTCAATTGTTTAAAAGAGAATTATGTTTTAAAGGATTAAAACTATGAACTACGAAACCTTTTCGAAAAGGAGAAACTTGACCATTTGAAATTAGGTAAACTTGAACGTTTGGAAAATAATGTTGTTACTTGATTTTTCAAAGGGAAGTGTTTTGGTTTACTTAAAAATGTGAGTCACTCTATTTTTATACTACGGATATCGGGTGACTTTTATAAAAGGAATGGATCTCTTTAAAAGGAATTTAACGTCGTAGTACTTTAGGAGTTAAAACCGGACTTTGCCATAAAATGAAAGTACCTTGAGTTATGTATAACTTGCCTATGCTTGTTGTGATAGCCTTTGTTGTGCAAGAATTGTGTTTCTATACTCTGGCGTCTCGATGGAGGTAGGTTGACTTGTTGAGAACTTACTTGGGCGTGCAGCGGTGTGGAGAATTCCGCAGTGCGCTCGCTGATAGTGTTATTTTTTGCTAATCGCTTTGGACATACTGACACGATGCGTGGCGCACGGGTATGGTTCCATTTTGATTACTGTCTAGTTGTTTCCTTTTGGACATACTGACACGATGCGTGGCGCACGGGTATGGTTCCATTGGGATTCTTTGTCTTGTTGTTTCCTTACGGACATCGACCACGATCGTGGCGCACGGGTATGGTTCCATTGGGATTGTTATTCCATGGACTAGCTCTCCATGAGGTTTTACTGTTCGGCCTTGGTATCTGGTAGTCGGCTTTCGTACTTGCCCCGTGTCAGCTTCGTGGTTTGGTTGTATTGTATTGTTAGTACGACTTTGGCATCAGGTAGGACTTGGTGTTCAGGTGTACTTCTTGGTGTTATCATATCATAGACTGCCGGCAGTGAGGAAGGTATTCCACGGGCATGATTGATGTTGTAGGCGTGAGACCCATAATTACATTTGAGTAAGGACTTGGAGGGCGTGAGACCCTGACTTGTTATAACTGTTATATGTGTGTACTGTAGTTTGGTTATCATACATGTCTCCTACTTTATATAGACTATTATGATTTCATTTACAGTATTTTTCAGTTTCACATACTTGGTACCTGTTGTACTGACCTCTGAAGTGCGTTCATCTGCGCAGTAGAAATCGTCATTTGTCGATCCCCGTGTTTAGGATCACATTTCAGCGTATTGGGAAGCTCCGTTCTTTCGGAGGCTTATCTTTCGGTATGTTACCCTGAGTCTGTAGGTTCTTGTACATTCAGGGGTATGGCGGGGCCCTGTCCCGTCATAGTTGTTGTAAAAATCTTAGAGTGCAGAGCTTTGTTGTGGCGGGGTTGTAAGGATTATCGCTCAAATGTCTATATTTATATATGTTGAAAGGCAACCGTTTTGGTTGGCCTATTTTCTTTTATCTTAATCCATGTCTATTTGAATGTTTAAGTTTTTATTTCCGCTGGTTTTTCTCTGATGTTGTATCACTAGGGTGCCCGGGGTAAGGCACCAGTCACGGGCCCCGGAACGGGTCGTGACATCTATACTACTACAATATGTAATCTCCAATTACAATAGAAGGACAAGATATTTACCTCGACAAGCCCAAAATTATCCAAGATAAATGTCGATCCTGAGCAAGGTTTAGCTCCTATTCTGCACGCTCCGATAGCTCCAAGAAACCCTTAGAAGTTTCTAAACAACTTCTACTTAACACTTCAACCTACTATGAAGATTTTCCTTAGGGTTTCGTTTTGTGACTAATGGATATAAGGTAGTATTTCTGGGCTTTTAGTATAGAGGTGACTTTGGAATACTACACGGTACTTGGCTAAGGTATTTTGGGATAGTAACAATACTTGGAGAATATTTTTCTACCAAAGGGAGGGGTTGGGACGAAACTACAAAGAAGGGGGGGAAGGGGGGTGTTTCGGACGAAACACTAGGCAAGGGGGGGAAAGGACTTGGACGAGAATACTACTAAAGGGGGAGGGATTTTTTGGAGACTTGGAAGTTGTGTTTGTGGATGAAGAAGTCTTGCACAAGAGGGGGGTATTTATAGAACCACCAAGGGCCAAGATTAACACAAATGGAGGGTGTAGATTAGATAACTTGTGTGAGTGGAGTCTTCCACCAAGTGTCCACCACAACCTTGGGACATATGTCCACCACAACATTGGGACATATGTCCCCCACAACAATGAGCCATGTGGCCTCCCACTTGCTCAAGAAAACCGTCCACTATACCTACCCCCACTAACCCAAAAAATATCTTGCAAGACTTGACCATTTGACTTGTCCACTAGGCCCCCATTTCGTCCAACCCATGCCAACTAAGGGTGACACATGTCGCCCTCCTATTGGTCCAAAATATTTCGTCTCTCAGAAAAATCCGTAATCGATTAAAATATTAAAAATGTAGAATTCCTTCACAAGGTTCGGAATCTTTTCCGTTGAAAGTTCACAAGTTCATTATTAACCTAATTAGGGCTTGAATAATCGTACGAACGCCCTCGCATACATACTCTGGAAGTACGGGGTATAACATTCTCCCCTCCTTAGAAACATTCGTCCCGAATGTTCCTTCTCAAGGCAGATAACGATAAAGTTCCTCATAACGTAAACAGTTTGCAAATGCCACACATGGCCACAATACTGCACTTAAGTACATATGAAAATTAAAATCAGTAAGTAGGAAAGTGAGTTACCTGGAGGTGTGGGGAATAAGTGAGGATACCTCTGCCTCATGTCCTCCTCTGCTTCCCACGTCATCTCCTCCCTGTTCTCGTTACGCCATAAGACCTTGATGGAAGCCACATCCTTCGTCGCGGCCGCTAACGACGATCGAGTATCGCTATGGGACTCTCCTCATACGATAACCCTCGGTCACTGGACATCGTCAATCGGTGTACCATAGATGGATCCGATACATCTCCTCGATAGAAACATGAAAAACGGATGCACGCCTCCGGATCGGACGACAGATCCAACTCATAGCAACCTTGCACCTGCGGACAATCGATAAGGCCCGATGTACCTTGGGATGAGCTTCCCTTTCCTCCCAAATCTCATCACACCGCCATGGGTGACACCTTCAGAAAACCCAATCATCAACCTCAAACTCGGATGCCGACGACGATGATCTGCATACGACTTCATGCGACTCGAGTATCGATAACGCTCCTGGATAAGCTTTACCTTATCCACTGCCTGCTGAACCAGGTCTGGTCCCACTAACTGCACCTCATCCACATCAAACCAGCCTATCGGCGATCTGCACTTCCTCCCATACAAAGCCTCATAAGTCGCCATCTGAATCTTGAGTGGTAGCTATTATTATACGCAAACTCAACTAGAGGCAAATGATCCTCGGCTACACGAAGTCAATAACGGGCTCGCAGATATCCTCGAGAGTCCGGATAGTGCGTTATGCTGTCCGTCTGCGAGGATGGAATGCGATGCTGTGCTCACTGCGTCCCTAAACCCTTCGGAAATACCTCCGAAGTTAGCGTAAATCGGGCTCCTGCATGCGATATGATAGAAATAGGGACCCCGTGTAGTCTCACGACCTCTCGGATGTAAAGTCGGCATAATCCTCGGTAGAAAAGTCGTCTGACGGAAAGAAAGTGGGCTGATTTAAATCGACTGTCGACGATAACCCGGATAGAATCATGTCTCCTGAGTGCGAGGTAACCACATGATAAAGTCCATGTTGATCACCTCCCACTTCCGGTCGGGATCTCTATCGTGCGCAATAATCCACGGGCCTCGATGCTCTACCTTCACCACGACAACACGGGCCGAGCCACAAACTCGCAACGTCCTCTTCAAGACATCCCACCAATACACGGTCCGAGGTCGTGGTACATCTTTGTCGACCCGGATGGATGAAACGCGCTGTGTGCTTCCCTAGAACCTCCGCCAAAGTCCTGCAATATCTGGAACACACAACCTGCCCTCAAACCTTAGCACCCCATCAGATGCTACCTCAAAAGGACCCTTCCCCTCACGAAGAGCCGTATCACGATACCGCGTCAAAATCGGATCATCAACCTGTTGCCTCTTCACCTCCTCGACGATGGAAGACTCGGCAACCTCTCGAACTCGAACCCCATCGCTATCGTAACCAATCAATCGGACTCGAGGCTCGCTAGCTAATGCAACTCGCGGACCATGCCCTCCTCTGCGGTTTGCACATCTGATAGACTCCCCATCGACCTACGACTAAGGGCATCTGCCACAACATTGGCCTTCCCTGGGTGGTACAGGATATCGACATCATAATCCTTAAGTAACTCTAACCACCGTCTCTGTCGTAAGTTCAGTTCCCTCTGGCTGAAGATATACTGGAGGCTCTTGTGGTCTGTGTAAATATCCACGTGAACTCCATACAAATAGTGCCTCCATATCTTCAAGGCGTGAATCACCGCGACTCCAAATCATGGGTGGGGTAGTTCCTCTCATGCTTCTTAAGCCGCCGAGGATCGTGCGCTATAACCTTGCCTGCTGCATCAACACACATCCAAGCCCGATGCCCGACGTCACAATACACCACATAGCCGTCTAGACCCTCGGAAGAGTAAGAAGCGGCGGTCGTCGACCTCTCCTTCATGAATCGGAAACCACGCTCACAAGCATCACCATCAAACTTAGCTTCCTTCGAGTCGCCTTGGTCAAAGGTGCCAAATAGAAGCAAACTTCTCCACGAACCTCCGATAGTAACTGCAAGGCCCGGAAAGTTGCGCACCTGTCGGATGGTAGGTCAGGCCAACTCATCGCCTCGATCTTGGCGTATCCACCGAATACCATCACCCTACAATGTGCCCAAGAAAAGCCACCAAACCAAAACTCACATTTGGAAAACTTGGCGTACAACTGCTGGTCCTGGAGAACTCTCAGCACAGTCCTCAAATGCTCTGCATGCTCCTGCTCTGAGCGAGAATAAACCAAGATGTCATCAATGAATACTATCACAAACGTATCCAAAATGGCTTGAACACTCGGTTCATCAAATCCATAAATACCACGAGCATTGGTCAAACCGAAAGACATAACCCTGAACTCATAGTGCCCGTACCGGGTCCGGAATGCAGTCCTAAGGACATCCGCCTCTCTAACTCGCACCTGATGATAGCCCGATCGCAGATCAATCTTGGAGAAACATCTCGCACCCAGAATCGGTCGAACAAATCATCAATCACGGGAAGGGTATTCGTTCTTAATAGTCACCTTGTTCACCGTAATCAACACACATGCGCGGCGTCCCTTCTTCTTCACGAACAATACCGCGCTCCCGGGGAGAAACACTGGGCTGATGAAACCCTTCTCCAAAGAAATCTCTCGGTGGTCCTTGACTCTCTCAACTCGGCAGGTTCCATTCTGTATGGCGGAATGGAAATAGGCCGAGTGTCTGGCAGCACGTCGATATAAAACTCTATCTCCCTCTCAGGAGGGATACCCGGGAGGTCGTCTGGAAACACATCTGGGAACTCTCTAACTCTGGAATCGATGAAAATCGGTACCACACCTCGATTATCAAACACCCGAATGAGATGGTAGATATACCCTTTCTGCACCATCTTCCTAGCCTTGAGGTAGGAAATAAACCTACCCCTCGGCGACACAATGTTCCCCTCCCACTCAATAACCGGCTCCCCAGGAAACTGGAACCGTACCACTCTCTCCCTGCAGTCCACATTGGCGTAGCAAGAAGCTAGCCAATCCATACCCATGATCACATCGAAATCGGTCATATCCAACTCTATCAAGTCGGCTAGGGTCTTACGATCGCATATAGTCAATGGACAAGCCCTATATACGCCGAGCTACCACCGAATCACCATCGCGTAGCTACCTCGAAAGGGTCTATGGACTCGTGCTCTATCCTATCCTACTAGCAATAAGGGAGATATATGGGACAGTAGAACCGGATCTATCAAGGCATACACGTCACAACATGAAACCGATAAAGTACTGGCGACATCCGGCGATGCCTCCCGGTCTGCCGGCAGACAAGGCATAAATGCGATTCGAGGACCGCTAGAATCGGGACCGCGCCCACGACCTCTGCCGCGACCTGCTGGTCCATGAGTACCACGCCCTCGGGCGAGTAATCGTAGGAGATGAAGACGGCAAAAGACCACGTGGTGACCCCTACCATCAGTAGCGCCACAGTCGGACGGTCTCGCAAAGTGACCTGCTGGCGCAAGTGAAACAAACACCGTAGCGATGCCAAAACTCCCAGAATGGAATCTACCACATCGGGCACACTGAGAGGACTTCGGTCGGGTAGCACCTGCTACCCGAAGTCCAAGTCCTGAGCCCCTGTGCGCCTCGAATACCTCGCCGTCACGAAGGCGGTGTAGGAGTGCTCTGGTGGCCGTGGTGCAAATCTAGATTCTTTGAGGCCGCCCACCCAGAGCTACCAAAAGATCCTGTCGTCTGGCCTTTCTCGCGATATCTGTCAAGCCGTCGACCTCTACGCTCCTCGCATCCAAGTGCATGAGCCTGCATGCGGGCAATGTCCATGCCCGACTGAAGAGCCACACCCGAGCAAGATTCTGCCAAATAATCATCTAACCCGGTGACGTAGCGGTGCACTCGGTCCTCCATATCTGCTACTAGCGCAGGGACATATCGAGCCAACGAATCGAACTCAACGTTGTACTCCAGCAGTGCGCCCTCTGTCTCAAAGATCAAAACTTGTCGGCCCGTGCCCTCCTCATCTGCGGAGGCAAAAAATGAGTGAGAAAAGCCTCCGAGAACTCGTCCCAAATAGCTGGAGGCGTGTGCTCTCCCCGAGATAGCTCCCACGAATCAAACCAGTCGACTGCGGTATCACGCAGCCGATGTGAACCAAAAATCACGGACTCGGTCTCCGAAGCCTTGATCACTCGCATGATCCTCTGTAACTGACGGATGAACTCCTGCGGATCATCCTCAGGCCTCGACCCGTAGAACTCTGGCGGGCTCTGACTCGTAAAATCCGTAGTCTCAAGCTATCCGATCTAGGATGTACCACGGTGCTCGGAAGTCTTTGCGTCGGCTATCCTCGTGTCTAGCCTGATCACGGCGATGGCGGGCCATCTCTGTAACCCATCTCCTCTGCTCGGTGTGGGGGAGGCGCAGTATCGTGGTCTCATCGGCCATCGCGGCTCTAAACCTCTTTGAAATTTGGCGGCGTCGTGGAACTCGCCGTCGAGGTATCGCCTGTATAGGCGGGCACAGGCCTCGTGGCCTCGTGTCCTACTAGCGACTCCTCGGCCGCCTTGCCTTCTCGGCGGGTTGCCTTGCGCGGAGGCATAACTGGTAAAGAAAGGAAATACGTTAGAGGGGTCCAACTTATAACACAGCTCTAAAGCACGATCTCAGAGTGAGAATAATGGAAACCAATCCTAAATATCCTATAGCCTCCTGATTATTGGTGTGGTGCACAACACACCGATAATCAAGACTCTACTAGATACGGTCTGTAGACACTTTCCGAGGATTAACTGCTCTGATACCACTTTTGTCACGACCCGATCCCGGGCCCGTGACTGGTGCCTTACCCGGGCACCCCAGTAGACATACATCAGAGTAATCAGCGGAATAATAAAACAAGACATGAAACAAATGTAAAATGTAACACAGTTTATCTGAGAGAAAGTTGCCTTTCGACATATATATATAAACCAAGTCTGGCAGTTACATCCCAACTTTACAACATGACTACAGACCTCTAAGGAAGTAAACAACTATGGCGGGACAGGGCCCCGCCATACCCTGAATGTACAAAATATCTACAACACCAGGGAGAGTCGTACCAAAAGTCGAGCCTCCGGAGAAATGGAGCTCCTGACACGCAGTAAGGATCCTAAGAATGAGGATCTGCTACCTGCTTCCCTTTACCTGCGGCATGAACGCAGCCCCCCGAAGGAGGTCAGTACAACAAGTACCAAGTATGTGAAACTGTAAGGTACAGATATATATACATATATAAAACCTTAACATTTTATAAAACCAAAACACAAGTATGTATGAAAACAACCGAGTTAACTGCACGTAGTGCCACATCACAAACAAGAGCAATAATAGGTAACTGTAACAGGTCTTTTCTAGGCCGCGAATGATCGAAGCAAGGCCAATCGCCCATAGTATCATTATGCATGCCTAATCACGACTCCGCGATCCGCATAGGCCACCTAGGCCCGCATGAGGTATTCCCCGCATCGAGGGTAGCTACTCCTCGGCATCGTCCTGGACTCTCGTAGTCCGCATGGCCACATAGACCGCATGAGGTATTCCCCGCACACTAACCTGGAACTCTCGTAGCTCCGCATAGGTCCCCTGGACCCGCATGAGGCATCCCTCGCATCGGGGGGCAGCTTAACCCCCGGTATAACATGTCAAGAGGTGAGTGGTACAATACTAACATAACGGCTTATCGTTAAACAACATAAGCACAATAAGAAGAACCTCTTTATACAAACGTTACAAGACACTAACACACGTAGCATCATAATAGGTCTACTCATCAAACCATCTTACTATACTTTCCAGAAATCAATACAAGTCTTTCATAAACACATAAGTAAACCGTTCCTTTTATCTTTCTTAAGTCGTTATACCTAACTTCCCATAAAGCTAGTATAACTCTTAAGCCTTTTGTTTAAAAACCAAGTATTATTCTTCTTTCAAAAATGATTCATAATTCTTTTGAAATACTTCAAGATTCTTATTATTTAGACTCAAGTCAAAAGACGTCAAGTAAAACCATGTTCAGTTAACACACGTACGTCTACCGTACTATATATATATTTTAAAATATCATGCTCAAGAGGATAGGAAGAATCACATACCTCCTCGGCGAAATCCACCTGTCAAGTCGAATATGTCGCGCGCAGAGTATCAACCTATAGTAGTCAAATACGTCTATCAACGACTAGACTACTCTGTAGAATATTCTAAGCAGAAGGTTCTTAATTCTACGGAAAAATTGGGCAGCACTTCCCTACCTGTCAAACTACTCAAGTCTACTGTAAATACAGTCCTATGTAAGTACAGTTCAATTCTCTTCTTTTATACCATCCTTCTAGTTATCATATACTCATTTCTATACTACTACAGTATGTAATCTCCAATTACAATAGAAGGACAAAATATTTACCTCGACAAGCCCAAAATTATCCAAGATAAATGTCGATCCTGAGCAAGGTTTAGCTCCTATTCTGCACGCTCCGATAGCTCCAAGAAACCCTTAGAAGTTTCTAAACAACTTCTACTTAACACTTCAACCCACTATGAATATTTTCCTTAGGGTTTCGTTTTGTGACTAATGGATATAAGGTAGTATTTCTGGGCTTTTAGTATAGAGGTGACTTTGGAATACTACACGGTATTTGGCTAAGGTATTTTGGGATAATAACAATACTTGGAGAATATATTTCTACCAAGGGGTTGGGACGAAACACAAAGAAGGGGGGGAAAGAGGGGTGTTTCGGACGAAACACTAGGCAAGGGGGGAGAGGACTTGGACGAGAATACTACTAGAGGGGGAGGGATTTTTTGGAGACTTGGAAGTTGTGTTTGTGGATGAAGAAGTCTTGCACAAGAGGGGGGTATTTATAGAACCACCAAGGGCCAAGATTAACACAAATGGAGGGTGTAGATTAAATAGCTTGTGTGAGTGGAGTCTTCCACCAAGTGTCCACCACAACCTTGGGACATATGTCCACCACAACATTGGGACATATGTCCCCCACAACAATGATCCATGTGGCCTCCCACTTGCTCAAGAAAACCGTCCACTATACCTACCCCCACTAACCCAAAAAATATCTTGCAAGACTTGACCATTTGACTTGTCCACTAGGCCCCCATTTCGTCCAACCCATGCCAACTAAGGGTGACACATGTCGCCCTCCTATTGGTCCAAAATATTTCGTCTCTCGGAAAAATCCGTAATCGGTTAAAATATTAAAAACGTAGAATTCCTTCACAAGGTTCGGAATCTTTTCCGTTGAAAGTTCACAAGTTCATTCTTAACCTAATTAGGGCTTGAATAATCATACGTACGTCCTCGCATACATACTCTGGAAGTACGGGGTATAACAAAGGGAAGCTTACATCGTGCTCCAATGAGATAATTCATGAATTAACTATTTCATGAACTTATGTACATAGATGACACAAAAGGGTGGCCTAGAGAATATGAAGAGTTGGTCTTCTCCCTTTTCCCAAAAGTGCTTATATGTGTCTATCCAGTTGCTCTTCTCGAAAGGTCTAATCACTAGTATAAATAGGACATGTAGTTGATGTAAATAGACATTGAAGTTATATGAGATATATTTGAGTTTTACTCAAACTTTGCTAAGTTATTCTACTTTTGTGTTGCTTATCTTAGTTTGTCCTTTTGTGGGCCATCGATTCTTTTGTGGTCCGAACCTCGTTCCTTTTTTGGGTCACCCCTTGGTCCTTTTGTGATCCAAACCCTCGGCGTAAGTCCAGTTAGAACTTTTGTGATCTAACTATAACCAATACAAAGCTCTATCCAGTTACTTAGTTACAAATACGTTGAAGGTCTTCTCGACTTTCATTGTCTTATCCGTCCATGATTTTGTCCATCAATTTCGTGTTCAATACTTGTTAAAATTTCCTCATTATTTTGACCACAACACATCACAACAGTTATCAAACCTCCACCCAAAATTTCATTAACCAGAACCTCCCAAAACCACCTGAACATCCCAACTAACTACTCTAATATCCTTATCAAGTTCCACCGTCATACCTTACTATCCCATCCAGATTCCACAACCTTACCATTATCCAACCACCAAGTACTGACCACCAATATATCCCACAATGTATCTAGAACACCTCCTCAAAAAGCCTTAATATGACACTACCCTAAACTACCCGCACCCCCCCAAACCAATACTACCCGGTAAACCGTCCGAACCTACCAACCGCTACTTGACTTTGAATTTTGTGTCCATTTGGTTGCAATACGACTTCAACCAAGCTACCAACATATTCCCCTCTTTATATACATCATATTGGTATCAGATCCAGGTTTTCCCGTCTTACGCCTTGACGCTATAGCTAACCTAAATGAAGAACTTCAGAGGACCATAAGTGAACTTATGGCGGAACAAATGCAACTCTTGAGAAGAGATTTTGCGGAGAGTGACATAATTAATGATACTGAGTTCGGATAAGAGGCTACACAAAATAACCTAAGGCATAAAAGGGAAGAAGCATGTCATTTAGAAATCAAGTTGAAAAACAACAAAAGAGGAGTACCCCAAAATCCTATGTAAAGCCCACTAGTGTTAAAGAATGGGGCGGTACCTCTTTCTCTAACCCATTTTATAGCCAAGAAGTGTGGAGAAAGATAAAAGTAAGAAAGTAAAGGTTACAAAAGGGGTAGATAGAAGTAAGAAGCGGTGTTTTAAATGTCAAGGATTAGGACACTTTGCAAATGAATGTCTTAACCTTCGGATAATGACTATTGAAGAGTACCAAGAGTGGGGGGATTCATTTGCTATTGAGGAACCCGAAGTCGAGGAGGACCAAAAGGAAAATATTGATCATGTGGAGGTGGGTGATAGTTTAGTGCTCCGACGTGTGTTGAATGTTGGAATTGAAGAATAAAAGGAGACACAAAGAGAGTAACTACTTTACACTCGATGCAAAAGGTGAATGATAAAGTGTGTAACGTGATCATTGATAGAGGAAGTTGTACCAATGCGGCTTCCGTGGAGATGGTGGACAAATTGAACTTGCCTACCCTCAGACATCCTAAACCATATGCTCTCCAATGGCTAAGCAAAGACCAAGGGCTAAAGGTAATGAAACAAACATTTGTTAGTTTTCGGATTGGAAGGTATGAAGATGAGATATGGTGTTATGTCCTACCTATGTATGTTTGTCATATATTGTTGGGGAAACCATAGAAATTTGATACGAAAGCATAACATGATGGAGAAAAGAATGTCTATTATTTTCAAAAGGATGATAAGAAGATCCGGTTGATACAATTGTCATCTAGTGTGGTGAAGAAAATGATGATCCAAAATGACAAGAAACGTAAGAGAAAATTGGAGGCCCTCTTTCTTAATGCACCAGAGATAGACGAAGAGTCGAAGAAGGGGAGTTCGATAGATGCATTGGTTTGCAAGAAGAAGGAAGATCCTTTGAGAGATACGGTCGAAAGTGCTAACTAGAAGGAACTCTTGATGGATGTATTTCCGAATGATCTTACACCCGGATTACCATCAATAAGTGCAAAAATTTCTAGACATGGGATTTGTCAAGAGAGACTTAGTTCATGTGTTGTACCTGCCTTGTTGCTATAAAAGTAAGATGAAACTTAGCGCATATGTATGGATAGCCGAGCGGCCAAGTTTCATATGCCGATATTTCTATGATGAGATTGAAAGGCCTTTTGGAGTGGAAGTTTTCTATGCTGAGATTCAAAGACCTTTTGAATGAATTGAGTGGGGCCAAGTTGTTCTCTAAGATAGATTCGAAGAGTGACTACCATCAAATGAGAATCCGAGAGGGAGATGAATGG
Source organism: Przewalskia tangutica (assembly GCA_029844215.1). NCBI lineage: Eukaryota > Viridiplantae > Streptophyta > Magnoliopsida > Solanales > Solanaceae > Przewalskia > Przewalskia tangutica. The sequence goes on along the minus strand of CM056725.1, from coordinate 40,796,988 downwards.
AAGATGGCTATCCAAACCAAGTATGGTTTGTACGAATGACTTGTGATGTCATTTGAATTGTGTAATGCTTCGAGCCCTTTCATAAGGACCATACACGAGGCACCACGACCATCCATGGGATATATAGTATCATCTGAGGGTATTCACATGGATCCATCCAAGGTGGAAACTATACGAAGTTGGCATACGAATGTAAGTGTGGTAAGATGTTTTCTTAGTTTGGATTATTTTTCTCATCATTTCATTCGAGATTTGTTATACCCCGTATTTCCGGAGTATGTACGTGAGGACGTACGTACGTTTGTACAAACCCTAATTAGGTTAAGAATGAGATTGTAAGCTTTCGACGGAAAAGATTCCGAACCTTGTGAAGGAAATTCTACGTTTTTAATATTTTAACCGATTACGGATTTTTCTGAGAGACGAAATATTTTGGACCAATAGGAGGGCGACATGTGTCACCCTTAGTTGGCTTAGGTTGGACGAAAAGGTTGGGCAAGTGGGCAAGTCAATTGGTCAAGTCTTGCAAGTTGATTTTGTGTGAGTGGGAGTTGGTAGGGGTGGACGGTTTGGGTGAGTTAGTGGAGTCCACATGGCTCATTGTTGTGGTGGGCATGTGTTCCAATATTGTGGTGGACATATGTCTAAATGTTGTGGGAGACACTTGGTTGGAAGACCTCATCTTTCACTTGGATCATAATCCCAACCCTCCACTTGTTTTAATCTTGTCCCTTGAGTGTTCTATAAATACCCCCCCCCCCCCCTCTTGAGTGAAGACTTCTTCATCCACTCCACATTCTCTAAGTCTAAAAATCCACCCTCTCCCTTGTAGTGTTTTCGTCCCAACTCCCTCCCCCCTTCCTAGTGGCTTCGGCCGAGAATACCCCCCTCTTTGTAGAAAGTTGCCTTCTAGTATAGTTGCTATTCCAAAATACCCTAGCCCCAAATCCCTCATAGTATTTAAGTAGAAGTTGTGTAGAACTTCTAAGGACTTCTTGGAGCTATCGGAGCGTGCAAATTAGGAGCTAAACCTTGCTCAGGATCGACATTTAACTTGGATAAATTTGGGCTTATCGAGGTAAATACTCTTGTCCTTCTATTGTAATTGGATATTACATATAATAATAGTTAAGACTTGAGTATAAGATCTAGAAGGATATTAAAGATTAGAATTGAACTGTAATCACTGTAGAAGGGTATAAAAGAAGAGAATTGAATTGTACTTACATAGGACTGTATTTACAGTAGACTTGAGTAGTTTGACGAGTAGGGAAGTGCTGCCCAATTTTCCGTAGAATAGAGAACCCTCTGCTTAGAACTTTATACAGTATAGTCTAAACGTTGATAGACGTATTTGACTATTATAGGTCGATACTCTGCGCGCGACATATTCGACTTGGCAGGTGGATTTCGCCGAGGAGGTATGTGATTCTTCCTATCCTCTTGAGCATGATATTTTAATATATATATATAGTACGGTAGACGTACGTGTGTTAACTGAACATGGTTTTACTGGACGTCTTTTGACTTGAGTCTAAATAATAAGAACCTTGAAGTATTTCAAAAGAATTATGAATCATTTTTTAAAGAAGAGTAATACTTGATTTTTAAACAGAAAGCTTAAGCTTAAGAGTTATACTAGCTTTATGGGAAGTTAGGTATAACGACTTAAGAAAGATAAAAGGAATGGTTTTACTTATTTGTTTATGAAAATCTTGTATTGATTGCTGCAAGGTGTAGTAAGATGGTTTGTTAAGTAAACATGTTATGATGCTACGCGTGTTAGTGTCTTGTGATGTTGTGTAAGGGGGTTATTCTTGTTATGCTTACGTTGTTGAATGTTAAGCCTGTTGTACTGTTATTATATCACATACCCCCTTGACTTTTTATACCGAGGGCTTGCCACCCTTGATGCGGGTCTATACGGCCTATGCGGTCTGTGTGACTATGCAGAGCTGCGGGAGTTCCAGGATTGATCATTCCGGGTGTTTTATCCGTCGGGGATGCCCTATGCGGTGCGTGACTACGCGGTCTATGAGGCTATGCGGTGCAGGAGTCTAGGAGAATGCCGGGTTAGCTACCCCGTCGCGAGAATACCTCATGCGGTGCATGTGTGACTATGCGGATCGCGGAAGTCCAGGATTAGGCACGCATAATGATACTATGGGCGATTGGCCTTGCTTCGATCATTCGCGGCCTAGAAAAGACCAGTTACATTATATCTATTTTGCTATTGTTTATGTTGTGGCACTAGGTGCAGTTGAACTGGTTGTATTTGCAAATGGTTTTAAATAATTTGATTTTACTTGATGATTTCTGATTTCACATACTTGGTACTGTTGTCTTGACCTCCTTCGGGCTGCGTTCATGCGCGGTAAGGGAAGCGGTGCTAGATCCACATCCTTAGGATCTCTACTTTGGTGTCAGGAGCTCCATCTTCTCCGGAGGCTCGACTTTTGGGTATGGTTATCCCTGATGTTGTAGATATATGTACATTCAGGGTATGGCGGGGCCCTGTCCCGCCGTAGTTGTTTACTTCCTTAGAGGTCTGTAGTCCTATTGTAAAGTTGGGATGTAACTGCCAAACTTGATGTTTATATATATATGCCGAAAGACGCCTTTTTCTCAGATAAACTGTGTCTCATTGTTTCATGTCTTGTTTTTATATTCCGCTGGTTACTCTGATGTATGACTACTTGGGTGCGGAGGCACTGATCCACGGCCCCGGGCGTCGTGACAAAAGTGGTATCAGAGCAGTTAATCCTCGGAAAGTGTCTATAGACCGTATCTAGTAGAGTCTTGATTATCGGTGTGTTGTGCACCACACCTATAATCAGGAGGCTATAGGATATTTAGGATTGGTTTCCATTCTTCTCACTCTGAGATCGTGCCTTAGAAAGTGTTATAAGTTGGACCCTCTAACGTATTCCTTTTACGCAGCTTATGCCTCCACGTAAGGCAACCCGCCCAGAGCAAGGCAGCCGAGGAGCCGCTAGTAGGACACCGAGAGTCACGAGGCTCGTGCCCGATCTATTCAGGACGGCGAGTTCCACGACGCCGCCCGCCCCAGCAGGGTTTAGAGCGCAGCGATGGGCGATGAGACCACGATACGCACTTCGATCTCGCGGCCGGAGCGGATGAGATGGGTTCTGAAGAGATGGCCCGATCGCCGTGATTGTGGCGAACGGAGGATAGCCGGACGCAGCAGCTCGAGCACCGTGGTACATCCTAGATCGGACGACTTGAGACTACGGGATTTCTGAGTTGTAGCCCGCTTTGAGTTCTCTGGTCGAGGCACGAGGATGATCCGCAGGAGTTCATCCGCCGATTCTGAGAGGATCATGCGAGTGATCAAGGCTTCGGAGACCGAGTCCGTGATTTTCGGTTCGCATCGGCTGCGTGATACCGCAGTCGACTGGTTTGATTCATGGGAGCTATCCCGGGGAGAGCACGCGCCTCCAGCTATTTGGGACGAGTTCTCGGAGGCTTTTCTCACTCACTTCTTGCCTCCGCAGATGAGGAGCGCACGTGCCGACAAGTTTTTGTTGCTGAGACAGAGAGGGCGCACAGTTAGGGAGTACAACGTCGAGTTCGATTCTTTGGCTCGATATGTCCCTGCGCTAGTAGCAGATATGGAGGACCGGGTGCACCGTTACATCACCGGGCTAGATGATTATATGGCAGAGTCGTGCGCTGGTGTAGCTCTTCAGCCGGGCATGGATATTGCCCGCATGCAGGCTCATGCACTTGGATGCGAGGAGCGTAGAGACCGACGGGTCGACAGATATCAGCAGCAGAAGAAGGCCAAGACGGCCGGATCTTTTGGTAGATCTCGAGGTGGACGGCCTCAGAAGCAGTCTAGATTTGCACCCCAGCCAGCTCAGAGCACTCCTACATCGTTTTGGTGCGGAGTATTCGGGCGGTCGGGGCCCGTGACTTTGATTTCGAGTAGCAAGGGTGCTAACCGATCGAGGTCCGCTCGGTGTGTCGATGTGGTAGATTCCATTCGGGGTTGTGGTACTACTGAGCTTGCTACACTTGCGGCGGCGGTCACTATCACGAGCTCCGTCGGCGAGCAACGCAGATGGTAGGGTCACCTACGGTGCATTGCGGGTCTTCATCTCCTCTGATTACTCGCCCGGAGGCGTGGTACTCATGGACCAGCAGGTCGCGCAGCAGGTCGTGGTGCGGGTCCCGATTCTAGCGGTCCTCGAATCGCATTTATGCCTTGTCGGCAGCGGGACGGGGCGTCGCTGGCGTCGCCGCGTGTACTTTATCAGTTTCTGGTTGTGACGTTTATGCCTTGATAGATCCGGGTTCTACTCTGTCCTATATATCTCCCCTTATTGCTAGTAGGATAGGGATAGAGCCTGAGTCCATAGACCCTTTCTAGGTAGCTACGCCAGTGGGTGATTCGGTGGTAGCTCGACGGGTATATAGAGCTTGCCCGGTGTCTTTATGCAGTCGTCAGACCCTAGCCGACTTGATAGAGTTGGATATGACTGATTTCGATGTGATTATGGATATGGATTGGTTAGCTTCTTGCTACGCCAATGTAGACTGCAGGGAGAGAGTGGTACGGTTCCAGTTTCCTGGGGAGCCGGTTATTGAGTGGGAGGGGAACACTGTGTCGCCGAGGGGTAGGTTTATTTCCTACCTCAAGGCTAGGAAGATGGTGCAGAAGGGGTATATCTACCATCTCATTCGGGTATTCGATCATCGAGGTGCGGTGCAGATTTTCACCGATTCTAGTAGTCAGAGAGTTCCCAGATGTGTTTCCAGACGACCTCCCGGGTATCCCTCCTGAGAGGGAGATAGAGTTTTGTATCGATGTGCTGCCAGACACTCGGCCTATTTCCATTCTGCCATACAGAATGACACCTATCGAGTTGAGAGAGCTGAAGGACCAGCTGAAAGATTTGCTGGAGAAGGGCTTCATCAGACCTAGTGTTTCTCCCTGGGAAGCGCCGGTATTGTTCGTGAAGAAGAAGGACGGGACGCTGCGCATGTGTGTTGATTACAGGCAGCTGAACAAGGTGACCATTAAGAACAGATACCCCCTTCCCAGGATTGATGATTTTTTCGACCAGCTACAGGGTGCGAGATGTTTCTCCAAGATTGATCTGCGATCGGGTTATCATCAGGTGCGAGACAGAGAGACGGATGTCCCTAGGATTGCATTCCGGACCCGGTACGGGCACTATGAGTTCAGGGTTATGTCTTTCGGATTGACCAATGCTCCGGCGGTATTTATGGATTTGATGAACCGAGTGTTCAAACCATTTTTGGATACGTTTGTGATAGTGTTCATTAATGACATCTTGGTTTATTCTCGCTCCGAGCGGGAGCATGCGGAGCATTTGAGGACTGTGTTGAGAGTTCTCCAGGACCAGCGGTTGTACGCCAAGTTTTCGAAGTGTGAGTTCTGGTTGACTTCGGTGGCTTTTCTTGGGCATATAGTCGGGGCCGATGGTATTCAGGTGGATACGGCCAAGATCGAGGCGATCGAGTTGGCCTGACCTCTTACTCCGGCAGTGCGCGATTTTAGGCTTTGCGAGTTATTATCTCGGTTCGTAGAAGTTTGCTTCTATATCTGCACCATTGACTAGGTGACTCGAGAAAGCGCTAAGTTTCGATGGTGATGCTTGTGGCGTGGTTTCGATTCTTGAAGAGACTGACGACCGCCCCCGTTCTTACTCTTCCAGAGGGTCCAGACGGCTATGTCGTGTATTGTGATGCGTCAGGCATCGGGCTGGGATGTGTGTTGATGCAGCAGGGCAAGGTTATAGCGTACGCATCCCGACAGCTTAAGAAACATAAGAGGAACTACCCCACCCATGATTTGGAGTTGGCAGCGGTGATTCACGCCTTGAAGATCTGGAAGCACTATTTGTATGGGGTTCATGTGGATATTTATACAGACCACAAGAGCCTTCAGTATATCTTCAGCCAGAGGGAGCTGAACTTATGACAGAGATGGTGGTTAGAGTTACTCAAGGATTGCGATGTCGATATCCTGTACCACCCGGGGAAGGCAAATGTTGTGGCAGATGCTCTTAGTCGTAGGTCGATGGGGAGTCTATCAGATGTGCAGCCAGAGAGGAGGGGCATGATTCTCGATTTACATCAGTTAGCGAGCCTTGGAGTCCGATTGATTGATTCTGATAGCAGTGGGGTTTGAGTTCGAGAGGTTGTCGAGTCTTCCATCGTCGAGGAGGTGAAAAGGCAACAGTTTGAGGATCCGGTTTTGACGCGGTATCGTGATACAGATCTTCGTGAGGGGAAGGGTCCTTTTGAGGTAGCACCTGATGGGGTGCTAAGGTTTGAGGGCAGGTTGTGTGTTCCAGATATTGCAGACTTGGCAGCGAGTTCTAGGGAAGCACACGCCAAGCGTTACTATCCATCCGGTCGACAAAGATGTACCACGACCTCGGATCTATGTATTGGTGGGATGGCACGAAGAGGACGTCGCGAGTTTGTTGCTCGATGCGTGTTGTCGCAGTGAAGGTAGAGCACCCGAGGCCCGTGGTTTATTGCGACGATAGAGATCCCGACCGGAAGTGGAAGGTGATCAACATGGACTTTATCACGGGTTACCTCGCACTCAGGAAACATGATTCTATTTGGGTTATCGTCGGCGTGCGAAATCAGCCCACTTTCTTCCGTCGGGACGACTTTTTACCGAGGATTATGCGCACTTTACATCCGAGAGATCGCCGATCGCATGGAGTCCCTATTTCTATCATATCGCATGCAGAGAGCCCGGTTCACGCTAACTTCCGGAGGTCTTTCGAAGGGTTTAGGGACAGTGAGCTCGAGTCGCATTCCATCCTCGCATGCACGGACAGGCAGAGCGCACTATCCAGACTCTTGAGGATATGCTGTGAGCCTGTGTTGTTTACTTCAGGGGTAGCTGGGAGGATCATTTGCCTCTAGTTGAGTTTGCGTTTAATAATAGCTACCACTCCAGTATTCAGATGGCGCCTTATGAGGCCTTGTATGGGAGGAAGTGCAGATCGCCGATAGGCTGGTTTGATGTAGGCGAGTGCGATTAGTGGGACGGACTTGGTGCAGCAGCGATGGATAAGGTGAAGCTTATCCAGAGCGGTTCTTTGAAAGCTTCAGTCGGCAAGTCGTATGCAGATCATCGTCGTCGGCATCTGGAGTTCGAGGTTGATGATTGGGTTTTCCTGAAGGTGTCATCCATGAAGGGTGTGATGAGATTCGGGAAGAAAGGAAAACTCAGCCCAAGGTACATTGGGCCTTATCAGATTGTCCGCAGGGTAGGCAAGGTTGCCTACGAGTTGGATCTGCCGTCCGATCTGGAGGCAGTGCATCCGGTTTTTCATGTTTCTATGCTGAGGAGATGTATCGGGGATCCGTCTAGGGTGCACCCGATTGACGATGTCCAGGTGACCGAGGGGTTATCGTATGAGGAGAGTCCCATAGCGATACTCGATCGTCAGATTAGGAGGTTGCGGACGAAGGATGTGTCTTCCGTCAAGGTCCTGTGGTGGAACGAGAACAGAGAGGAGATGACGTGGGAAGCAGAGGAGGACATGAGGCAGAGGTACCCTCACTTATTCCCCACACCTCCAGGTAACTTACTTTCCTACTTGTTGGTTTTAAATATCATATTTGCTTAAGTGTTGTATTGTGGCCATGTGTGGCATTTGCAAACTGTTAAGTTGTGAGGACCTATACCATTATCTGTCTTGAGAAGGAACATTCATGACGAATGTTTCTAAGGAGGGGAGAATGTTATACCCCGTATTTCCGGAGTATGTACGTGAGGACGTACGTACGTTTGTACAAACCCTAATTAGGTTAAGAATGAGATTGTAAGCTTTCGATGGAAAAGATTCCGAACCCTGTGAAGGAAATTCTACGTTTTTAATATTTTAACCGATTACAGATTTTTCCGAGAGACGAAATATTTTGGACCAATAGGAGGGCGACATGTGTCACCCTTAGTTGGCTTAGGTTGGACGAAAAGGTTGGGCAAGTGGGCAAGTCAATTGGTCAAGTCTTGCAAGTTGATTTTGTGTGAGTGGGAGTTGGTAGGGGTGGACGGTTTGGGTGAGTTAGTGGAGTCCACATGGCTCATTGTTGTGGTGGGCATGTGTTCCAATATTGTGGTGGACATATGTCTAAATGTTGTGGGAGACACTTGGTTGGAAGACCTCATCTTTCACTTGGATCATAATCCCAACCCTCCACTTGTTTTAATCTTGTCCCTTGAGTGTTCTATAAATACCCCCCTTGAGTGAAGACTTCTTCATCCACTCCACATTCTCTAAGTCTAAAAATCCTCCCTCTCCCTTGTAGTGTTTTCGTCCCAACTCCCTCCCCCCTTCCTAGTGGCTTCGGCCGAGAATACCCCCCCTCTTTGTAGAAAGTTGCCTTCTAGTATAGTTGCTATTCCAAAATACCCTAGCCCCAAATCCCTCATAGTATTTAAGTAGAAGTTGTGTAGAACTTCTAAGGACTTCTTGGAGCTATCGGAGCGTGCAAATTAGGAGCTAAACCTTGCTCAGGATCGACATTTAACTTGGATAAATTTGGGCTTATCGAGGTAAATACTCTTGTCCTTCTATTGTAATTGGATATTACATATAAGAATAGTTAAGACTTGAGTATAAGATCTAGAAGGATATTAAAGATTAGAATTGAACTGTAATCACTGTAGAAGGGTATAAAAGAAGAGAATTGAACTGTACTTACATAGAAGTATTCTGATGAGACTTGAGTAGTTTGTGAGTAGGGAAGTGCTGCCCAATTTTCCGTAGAATAGAGAACCCTCTGCTTAGAACTTTATACAGTATAGTCTAAACGTTGATAGACGTATTTGACTATTATAGGTCGATACTCTGCGCGCGACATATTCGACTTGGCAGGTGGATTTCGCCGAGGAGGTATGTGATTCTTCCTATCCTCTTGAGCATGATATTTTAATATATATATATAGTACGGTAGACGTACGTGTGTTAACTGAACATGGTTTTACTGGACGTCTTTTGACTTGAGTCTAAATAATAAGAACCTTGAAGTATTTCAAAAGAATTATGAATCATTTTTGAAAGAAGAGTAATACTTGATTTTTAAACAGAAAGCTTAAGCTTAAGAGTTATACTAGCTTTATGGGAAGTTAGGTATAACGACTTAAGAAAGATAAAAGGAATGGTTTTACTTATTTGTTTATGAAAATCTTGTATTGATTGATGCAAGGTGTAGTAAGATGGTTTGTTAAGTAAACATGTTATGATGCTACGTGTGTTAGTGTCTTGTGATGTTGTGTAAGGGGGTTATTCTTGTTATGCTTACGTTGTTGAATGTTAAGCCTGTTGTACTGTTATTATATCACATACCCCCTTGACTTGTTATACCGAGGGCTTGCCACCCTTGATGCGGGTCTATACGGCCTATGCGGTCTGTGTGACTATGCGGAGCTGCGGGAGTTCGTGATTGATCATTCGGTGTTTTATCCGTCACGGGGATGCCCTATGCGGTCTGTGTGACTATGCGGTCTATGAGGCTATGCGGACTGCAGGAGTCTAGGAGTGCAGGGTTAGCTACCCCGTCGAGGAATACCTCATGCGGGTGCATGTGTGACTATGCGGTGCGGGAAGTCGAGTTAGGCGCATAATGATACTATGGGCGATTGGCCTTGATTCGATCATTCGCGGCCTAGAAAAGACCAGTTACATTATATCTATTTTGCTCTTGTTTATGTTGTGGCACTAGGTGCAGTTGAACTGGTTGTATTTGCAAATGGTTTTAAATACTTTGATTTTACTTGATGCTTACGATTTCACATACTTGGTACTGTTGTCTCGACCTCCTTCGGGGGGCTGCGTTCATGCCGCAGGTAAGGGAAAGCAGGTGCTAGATCCACATCCTTAGGATCTCTACTTTGGTGTCAGGAGCTTCATCTTCTCCGGAGGCTCGACTTTTGGGTATGGTTCTCCCTGATGTTGTAGATATATGTACATTCAGGGTATGGCAGGGCCCTGTCCCGCCATAGTTGTTTAATTCCTTAGAGGTCTGTAGTCCTATTGTAAAGTTGGGATGTAACTGCCAAACTTGATGTTTATATATATATGCCGAAAGGCGCCTTTTTCTCAGATAAACTGTGTCTCATTGTTTCATGTCTTGTTTTTATATTCCGCTGGTTACTCTGATGTATGACTACTTGGGTGCCCGGGTAAGGCACCAGTCACGGGCCCCAGAACGGGTCGTGACAAGATTGTTCTACCCTTTTTGCCCATATAACTGAACTAATGAGATATGATGAGTTTAAATGGTCCCAAGGAGCACCAAGATCTTTGGAAGTCGTGAAGGGAAGGATATGTAAAACACCAACTCTAGCTATTCCAACCTTGAGAAATTATTTGAAATTGAATATGATGCTAGTGGAATTGGTGTTGGAACATTCTTAATTCAAAACAAAAGGTCCATTGCATTGTCTAGTGAAACATTGGATGGTGAACGAATCAATGACAAAGAATTTTATGTTGTAACATCATTGGTCCAATTGGGGCAATATTTAAAGTCAAAAACTTTTGTCTTGTATTTGGATCCTTTCTACAAGGTGCAACATACATATGAATACAAAAGTATTAGTTCAACGTTTTTTGTTGGAAACTTATCACCATACAAAGATGACGAGAATTTGAGGGAAAATTCTGTAAAGAAGGAGAGATTAATGAAAAAAAGACTAGGAACTTAAAGTTCCAACGTGAACCACGAGGTGATATGCTCGGAGAGCTAAAGATTGTCAATCATCCTATGATAATATGCTTATTGTGGCATGGAGTATGAAGTGAAATTGAAGAAAGGACTTGAAGATTCAAGAAGACTATATTTTCTGCCTTTATGTAGGTCTTGGCCGAGACCACTTTCTTTTATCTTGTTTTAAATTTCTGGATTAATTTCCTTCTAGATTAATTACTAGCCCTTGTAGTAGAATGAGATGACTAAGTAATCAATGTAATTGGATAAGGTGACTAGGCTAAAGAATAATCTAGAAATGGAAGCTTCCATTGTGCCCCAATGAGATAATTCATGCACTTATCTACATAGATGACACAAAAGGGTGGCCTAGAGAACATAAAGAGTTGGTCTTCTCCCTTTCCCCCAAAAGGGTCAAACCCCTTCCTCATTTCCCATTCGGTCGAAGTGCTTGTATGTGTCCATCTAGTTGCTCTTCTAGAAAGGTCTAAGTACTAGTATAAATAGGACAAATAGTTGATGTAAATATACATTGAAGTTATATGAGATATATTTGAGTTTTACTCAAACTTTGCTAAGTTATTTAACTTTTGTGTTGCTTATCTTAGTTGGTACTTTTGTGGGCCATCGATCTTTTTTTGGTCTGAACCTCAATCCATTTGTAGGTCACCCCTTGGTCCTTTTGTGGTCTAACCCATCGGTGTAAGTCTAGTTAGAAATTTTACGATCTAACAATTACCAAGCCAATGTTCTATCCGGTTATTTGGTTACAAATACATTGAAGGTATTCTTAGCTTTCATTGACTTATCCACTCATAATTTTGTCCATCAAATTCGTGTTAAATCGTTGTTCAAACTGTCTCATTATTTTCACCACAACACATCACAAAACTTCAGCAACCTCCATCGAAAAGGTCATTAACCGAAACATTCCAAAACCACCCGAACACCCCAACCAATTACTGCACCTTCCTTACCGAGTTCCACCGTCATACCTTACTATTCCGACCAGATTCTTCCACCTTACCATCATCCAACTACCAAGTACCAACCACCAACATATCCCACAATGTGTTTAGAATACCCCCTCCAAACGCCTTAACCTGACACCACCCTAAACTACCCGCACACCTCCCAAGTAACCCGCGGAAGATAAAGCTACTCATCATCATTTTTTTTAAAACAAGCAAAGGCAAAGCCGGCAAAGCCGCCACTATATATATATAAGCCAAAATGAAACTACACTGTACACGAGTCCAATTCCACATATGAATACAGACCTCTAAGAGTTTGGACAATATACTATGACGGAACAAGGCCCCGGCGTTCCCATAAATATACAAAAACCTGTAATGAAAGGTCATTACCAAAATGATAAACTCCAGAATAATAGAGCTATCCCAAAACTTTGAGCAAGGACTTTACACTTGCAGATCACCAAACTGCGTACCTAAACCTGCGGCATGAACGCAGCCCCCCGGAGAAAGGGGGTCAGTACAAAAGATGTACCAAGTATGTGAAACATAAGTACTGTAAATGAGATTATAACAGGCCAAAAAGATAACAAGAGACAAGTATAATAATCAAATACCAGTACACTGTGCCTTTTCAAAGTAAGAGTCAACTGTATCCTTTTTAAACTGAGAGTAATGAAAATCAATTATACTTTTTTAAATTATGAAAGTCTGTCCAAATAAACAAATACTGTCATGGGAGTTGAACCCGAACATTATACACAAATACTGCCCTGTAAGGTATTCTGCCCGACCCTATCTGGGACGCAATAAAGTCAATAAGATATTCTGCCCGGCCCCTTCTGGGACGCGGTAAAGTCAATAAGGTATTCTGCCCGACCCCTTCTAGGACGCGGTAAAGTCAATAATCTATACTGCCCTTCCCATTAAGGTATACTGCCCGACCCTTTCTAGGACACGGTAAAGTCAATAATATATATTGCCCTTTCCATTAAGGTATACTGCCCGACCCTTTCTAGGACACGATAAAGTCAATAATATATACTGCCCTTCCCATTAAGGCATACTGCCCGGCCCCTTGTACGATACGATAAAGTCAATAATATATACTGCCCTTCCCATTAAGGTATACTTCCCGACCCATTCTGGGACACGGTCCAAATATAAAGGACTGTACACATATAGCTTCACAAACAACTATGTGCAATTTAAATCATCTTTGACTCTCATTAGCACAAATAGAATGAACTATCATTTTCGAAAAACTCAAGGCATTATCAAATGAATAGGTAAACAACTTTCATTTTAGAAACTCAAAGTACTATTAATAGGATAGGTAAACAACTTCCATTTTAGAAACCCCAAGTACTGTCAAGAGAATAGATATAACAATCTTTCATTTTAGAAACCCCAAGTACTATCAATGAAGTTTATAGAACAACTTCTATTTTAGGAAATCCAAAGTACTATCAATGAAGTACATCATTAAGGAAACAAAACGAAAAACGCTCTAACTTCTCTCTAGAATTCCAAGTCTTAACGAAGTCACAAGAACAGATCTCTTGGCTTGAATTCACCCAAGTGCTTTGTTAAGGTCCTTAGATTCAAAGAGGGGAATACACCTCACGTCGATAATATCTTCATCTTCTTCGTGAGGTTTTCATGGTTGCATTTCGGCTAAGTTGAAGACTTGAAGCTTACGGATTCTTCCCTTCTTTCGTGGTTAAATACGGAATACCTTGAGTTTGATTGACATCTCTCACTCAATCATGGTGTTCATTTATGAGAGCTTTACTATATATGATAAACTCTTAAGGTTCTTGGAGGAATATCATTTATTGAAGACTTAAACCCCCAACTACCGGCGAGAAGTGCATTTATTTTACATTTCTCTCACCTTTTGCTATATATCTCTCGTCTCTTCAAGCTCTTTTTCTAACCTCTCACCCCCCTTTGGGGGTTGAGATATCCTCTTTGTGGTATTCTCCCCTCGTCGAAGCAACAACGGAAGCCCAACAACTTCCATTGAAGCCAAGCAACTCCATTAAAGCTCTACAACTTCAACATCCTGGAAACACGAGAATATGCACATCCGGGTGATTTCTTTTCATTTTCTTCCTCTTTATGTTATTTTAGATTAAGGACTAAGTGTTAGTTTCACTGGTTTGATGTTCTTTAGTGTGGTTTCTCCCGTTTCTTCTTCGTTAATGTTGCTTTGATTGCTCGTGTTTATTCACTTGCGATTATTGTCCCTAGCACCTACGGGTGCCCTTCGAATTGCTTTGTTGCTGGAATCTGTTCATATAGGCTTGCTTGACTGTTCACAATCTAATTTTGACCATGCCTAAGCTTATAGTTTCCCTTGTTCAACCGTGTTCTTGAGGTTACTTCGCACCAATTTAGGTTACTTTAGTTCAGGGGTGAATGCGGGGTTTTTTTGTGCCTCTAGCAGTGCTAATCTTGTGCATATTGGCCTTGTTAACTTGCATCTAGAGGGTTATTTGATTATTCGTAAAGTTTAGTCATATTCCCTTCTCGTCTTGTTGATTAGCGTCCTGAAGGTTTAACGATTGCTTTCTTGCTTGTTCTCGTGTTCTTAGCAAGATTGTTCTACATTGTTTTTGTGTTCCTGTTAGGTAGGTTCTTTTGATCCTTCGGAAGCATTCACTTCTTTGTGTTTCCCTAGGCTCAATTTGAATTTTCGGAGCCATTAAGGCTTGATAGTGACATTTTCCTCTTTTGTGCTAGTCAAAGCCTGCGTGGTTTGCTGCCTTGCTGCGCTTTGCCATTCTTGGGCATGCGCACTGCCCCTTGACTGCCGTGCAGTCCTTGTTGCCATTTTGGTGCAAGTGCAAAGCCCGAGACAACCTAGGCTCTTTGACTTGCCTTTTCTTGATTTCGTGTACTATTAGTTATACTATATATTTTTATATTTAACATATACTGTATTTTAAACATTTGTACTCACGTGCTCATATATACTATATATTATAACCGTCACTTATAGAAATATACACGTATATACTTTTACTTTCCCGTGATACGGCCTAGGCGTGTCTTTGACTTGCAGATCTTTGGTGGGTTAAGGCGGGGTTATATTTTAAGGGACCTTGCAAGTTATTTGCCTAAGTGTGAGTCAAAGGAAAAGGATAGCTACAACCACGTAATAGCTCAACGTCCTTATCTGTTCACGGGTTAAACCGTTCGAACCAACGAGACACGCGACGACGAGGTATTCCTAAATCCTTGTTTGATTACATTTCATTCCTTAAATTTAGTATTTTACTATCTATATTCACTAGGCAAACCTAAGAGTATCGATAGGCAAATATCAGGGCTACGACATTTTATATGAATGAATGTTTACTATCGCATTGTATAAATTAGAAAGCGGTGTTTTTAAACTCCGGGCCTGTCCGGACTACATTATCTTACGGTATTTTTTTGTTTATATATTGAAATAGGCAAGTGTTTGTATAATTAGTAGACGCATTGTAATTCCTAAATCGGGCCTGTCCGAATTTAAATTAGCACTTTCCCAATTGTATTCATCTCTTTCTTGTAATCGTATTTGGTAACTTTGAGGATGGTGAGAAAGAAAAAGAAGCGGCCTCATGGAAAATTCAAACCACTGCCCATCCGGATGGGCCAAGCCTCTATTGAAATCATCAACGACGTCGAGTTCCCCCCGATTGCTCACGAACCTACCACACCCGGGCTTATGAGCAATGGTCTTCAAGTGGGGGACGCTCACACGGCAAATAAGGATTTATCACCTAATGAGGGAACTTCGGACTTCATTCCCTCATCTTGCACCCTCAGCTCTCAAGACACTACATCGACTTCGAGTGGAAACAATTGTGAATCCGTCGCAGGGAATGTCTCGGATGGAAAGAACAAGACTACGGATCATGTGAGCCTAAACAACAAGAAGGCTTATGCATCAATAGTCAAAGGAAACCGTGATATTTCGAATGGTAAACGTTTGCATTTTGTTGCTGATTCCCGTAATGTGGGGCCTCTTGACTTACCTAGGGGGGATTTGGATGATCTTACGGAGACTGTGGGGCACCTTTTGATTTGTTATTTTGCGGGGTCTTACCCGGGGAGCTTGGCATTAAGGAAGCTATGTCGCTCATGGGGAGTTGCATACCACTTTAATGTTCACGCTTAGGGTTGGATCGTATTCAAATTTAATACTGAAATTGACAAAGAGAAGGTCATGGCCAATGGGCCACACTTTGTTTATAGCACTCCTCTACTGCTGAAAGATATACCTCATTGCTTCACCTTTGACAAGTATGAGATATGTACCATTCCAATATGGGTAAGGCTCCCGTCACTCCCGTTAGAACTTTGGAACGTTAACGCTTTGAGTCGTATCTTGTCCCGTATTGGCAAGCCTATTGGGACCGATAATGTTACACCCCGTAAGTCCAGGACATGTATAAGAGAATGTACGTAAGGAATCAAGACTTGAAAATTGGTACGAAAGGAAGAATTGTTTTTCCGACGGAAAATCTTTCGAACGTCGGAAGGGAAAAATGTTTGTTGTTGAGAATTGGATTCTCAAAATGCATTATTTGAAGAATATGGAACTTATTAACATTATGGAAATTTATTTTTACGGATTTGGTCACGTGGGGCCCACCCGAGGAATTTTACGTTTTGCGGGGCCCACGAGGTTACGGAATTTTATGGACGAATGAGAGGGTGACACATGAAACCTCCCCCACATGGTCTTGGACAAAATTAGCAAGGTTAAAATGGTCATTTGACCATTGTGGATGATAAGTCTTCAAGCTTGAGATTGTTGACTTGTCCACTTGGCTATAATCCAAGTGTTCTTCATCCTAACCACTCAAGTGTAGCAATCTAAGCCCTCCATTGTATTATATATACACTACACTAGTGCAAGACTTGTATTCCAACACTTAGAAAAATCACAACATTTTCTTGTTCTTAAACTTGCTCTCGGGTTCAAGGTTTATCCCACACAAAAAATTTATAGTTTTGATCCATTATTCATAAGACTTTAATCCTAGGTCCCTAAGGGTATTGTAAGGATATCTCAATAGAAAGATTTCGGAAAAACGACGTTTTCACGTTAGTCGCAAGGCGAAAACCTAAGTCGTTTTCACAAGTTTGGATTGGAAATGGAAGAGAAGTTGGTTGTGAACTTCTAAGATCTTCAAATAACGGATTGGAGCGTAAAGGAGATGAGCTAAGAATTGCTAAGGAGCGACTTTGAATCTTGGAAATTTTAAGGGCTTGTAAAGGTATAAATCTTGTCGTTGTAGAAATTAAAGTTTACTTATTGTTGTAGTTATGGATATTAGCAAGCATGATGTATTTAGTATCAATTTTGATAAGTGTATTGGCTATTGGAACCCTAATCCGAAAACTAGCATGTTTAGCCTTAAGATTACAATTCAAGTTGATTATTAGTATAAATCGTCACATGTTATATATAGAAGGAATTATAGTTGTTAAAGTTGTTTATGACTATATAACATGTTAGACCTAAGAACTTGGATTGAAAAAAGAATCGGAAAGGACCTGTGTTGTTGTAAATGTTGGCCGAGAATGGCTTGGTTATTAAACTACTTGGTATGAATTGTGGGGCGGAATTTTACACGTATTGTAAGGCGTGTAATCCCCTTTGATTGGTTGGTATGTTGAGTGTCACGACCCGATCCCGGGCCTGTGACTGGTGCCATACGCCGGGCACCCTAGTGATACAACATCAGAGAAAATCAGCGGAAATAAAAACTTAAACATGAAACAAGAGATATGATAATAAAACAGGCCAACCAAACAGTTACCTTCTTGTATATATAACTAAAACTTGAACAGTTACATCCTTACAAACCCTGCCCACAACAGTACTACAGACCTCTAAGAGTTTTTATACAACATGACGGGACAGGACCCCGCCATACCCCTGAATGTACAAGTACCTACAAAGGTGAGGACTATACTAAAAGATAAGCCTCGGAGAAACGGAGCTTCCTAATCTGCTGAATCGTGATCCTATGAGCGAGGATCAACAATCGCGGTGTACCTACCTGCGGCATGAACGCGGCCCGAAGGAGGTCGATCTAACAGTACCAAGTATGTGAAACTCAAAATCACGTAAATGAAATCATAGTAGTCTATATGAAGCGGAGACATGTATGATAACCAAACTACGATCCACAATAAATAAGCGATCCATAAGTCGTGACTCACGCCTCAAAGTCATCACTCAAATATAACTATGGGTCTCACGCCTCAACATCAATCATGCGTGGAATACCTTCCTCATCGCGATCATGATATAATAACACCAAGGAGTACACATAAACACGTGTCCCACCGAGTCATAAAATCGTGCGGGTAAGTACGAAGCTAACTACGGATACCAAAGCCGTCATCAATCGACCGGGCAATGAAAGCCAACTACGGATACCAAAGCCGTACTATCAATACTATACAACCAAACAACGAAGGCGATCACGGGGCAAGTACGAAAGCCAACTACGGATACCAAAGCGTGTCACGTGGTGGCGGGGCAAATCTGAGGGCTAACTACGGATACAAGGCGTATCACGAGACTTCGCCACGGCGTCACGGGCAAGTACGAAAGCCAACTACCAGATACCAAATCCGTGTCACGTAGCTGACCGGGGCAAGTAATAGGGCTAACTACAAGATACCAAGGCCGTATCACGAGACTTCGCCACGGTTCGTCACGGCAAATCTGAAGCCAACTACCGGATACCAAAGCCGTGTCACGTGGTAGCCGGGGCAATCTGAGTCTAACTACGGATACCAAGGCCGTATCACGAGACTTCGCCACTAAACTGAACGGGGCAAGTACGAAGGCTAACTACCATATACCAAAGCCGAATCAACCACGACTTCGGGGCAAGTACGAGAGCCAACTACCAGATACCAAAGCCGAATCAGTAAAACCTCGCGAGAGCTAGTCCATGGAATAACACTATCAAGCGTGCGTGGAATCCTCCGTCGCTGCAGATGCGTCCAAGTAAGATCATAACGGATCAGTGGCCATCCATTGAGAGACGCGGTGGTATAGAAATACAATACTAGCACGACAAGGCTATCACACACAAACATAGGCAAGTTACACACAACTCAAGGTACTTTCATTTTATGCCAAAGTCCAGGTTTTAACCCCAAAGTACTACGTACGTTAACTTCTTAAAAGATCCATTTCTTTTACAAAGGTCACCCGATGTCCGTATTATAAAAATAGAGTGACTAACACTTTAAGTAGACCAAAACAACTTCCATACTTTCCTTTTAAAATCAAGTAACAACATTCTTTCCAAAGTTCAAGTTTGCCTAATTTCAAATATTCACTCTTATTTTTGAAAGATTTCATAGTTCATAGTCTTAATCACTTATTAACGTAATTCTCTTTTAAAACAATTTGAGTAACATATGCCTTATGTGTGAGTAGGTTATTCTTGTTTATAACAATCTTATTAAAGCGACCATGATCTAGGAAATGTAATACAATTTTGTCTTATCTTAGCTTCATGCGGATGGAGGTTTCTCTTGGTTTTAATATAATTATTTATTTGTCAATACATTTTCCTTTATTAACGCCTGATGGTTCGTTCGATACTTATTCTCATTTAAATCAAGAAACATTATTCTTTAAAAACCAGTACTCATTACTACGAATGAGGTTTCACACTTTTTAACAACATTCATATCAATTCAATTAAGTCAAGTCTCTTATCTTTTAAGATCAAGTCTCTTAACTTCTAAAATCAATAAACCATTCTTTTTATCTCTCTTAAGACGTTATACCTAACTTCCCATAAAGCTAGTATAACTCTTAAGCTTTCAAAACCAAGTATTACTCTTCTTTCAAAAACGATTCTTAATTCTTTTGAAATACTTCAAGATTCTTTATTATTTAAAACTTAAGTCCAAAGACATCGAAGTAAAACCACGTTCAGTTAACACACGTACGTCTACCGTACTATATATATTCTTTTAAAATATCATGCTCAAGAGGATAGGAAGAATCACATAACTCGCGACGATTAAACAATTAGCAAATAGCTCCAAATCAGTAATCCTGCTAGCCTTTTCCACCGCCGAGTAGAATCGCTACTTGCGATCTTGACCTATAACGGTCATATAAGTCTATCAACGTCTAGACTACTCGTAGAATGATTCGAGATACAAGATTCCTTATTCTATGGAAAATTGGCGTGACTTCCTACCCGCCAAACTACACAAGTCTCAGAAATACAAATCTATGTAAATCTGATTCAGTTCTCTTCTTTTATACCATCCTTATATACGTCTTATACTCAATTCTTATACTACTACAGTATGTAATTTCCAATTACAATAGAAGGGTAAGAGTATTTACCTCGATAATCCCAAAATTATCCAAGTTAAAAAGTCGATCATGAGCAAGGTTTAGCTCCTAATCTGTACGCTCCAATAGGCTCCAAGAAACCCTTAGAAGTTTTACACAACTTCTACTTAATACTTCAACCTACTATGAAGATTTTTCCCCAGGGTTTCGTTTAGTGACTAAAGGAAGTATAGTAGTATTTCTAGGCTTTTAGTATAGAGGTAACTTTGGAATACTACAAGGTATTTGGGCCAAGGTATTTTGGAATAACAACAATACTTGGAGAATACTTTTCTACCAAGGGGGGGGGGTATTTCACGAGAACAACACAAGGAAAGGGGTTCGTGAGGGCTCTCAAGGGAGGGAGGCTTGGGAAACTACAACTAAGAGGGGGAGGATTTTAAGACTTGGAAAATGTTTTGTGGATGAAGAAGTCTTCAACTAAGGGGGGTATTTATAGGGCCTTCAATGGCCAAGATTAAGGCAAGTGGAGGGCAAGTGGAGGGTGGCGATTTGGTTAAGTGTACCTTATCCATCTACTACACAAATATCCTACCTAACCTTGACCAAGGTTTTTAACACCAAAAACGTGCCAACAAAAGCCCACAATGCCGTCCACTTTGAGGGTGACACATGTCGCCCTCCCGTTGGTCCAAAATATTTTATCTCTCGGAAAAATCCGCAAAAAATAATAAATGTCGCAACCGAAATTTTCCCTTCGCAAAGTCCAGGAAACGTTTCGTCGGAAAACAATTCTTTTCGCTAGTTGTGAACAAATTTCGTCCCTTTGCCTACTTAAGGCTTAAACTTTTGTACGTACGCCCTCACGTACATACTCTGGAAATACGTGGTATAACATTGAGCCTTAAATGTGGCATGTTTGGTTATTGAATTCGGCCTTGAAAAAGGTGGCAAAGTATGTAGAAACAAAGGAAGTGCTGCCCGATTTTCCGTAGAATTAGAGACCGCTTACTTAGTATTAGAAAATAGAAATTGATAGTCACGTTTTGACCATTATAGGTTGACAATTCTACGTGCGGCGTATTCGACTTAGCTTGCGGATTAAGCTAAAAAGGTATGTGAACTATCTCCTCTTCTAGCATGATTCCTTAAGATAAAGAAAGTATGTCCTACTCCTTAAATGATCCATTCCTTCGTTGTACTTGGATTGCCTAATATTGTTATACCCCGTATTTCCAGAGTATGTACGTGAGGGCGTACGTATAAAAATTTGAGCCTTAAAGTAGGCATAGGTTCGAATTTGGGCACAAGTGCCGAAAATAATCGTTTTTCGACGAAACGTTTTACTAAACTTGCGAAGGGAAAATTCCGGCTATGTCATTTATATTTTATGCGGATTTTTCCGAGAGACGAAACATTTTGGACCAACGGGAGGGTGACATGTGTCACCCTCACATTGGAAGCAAGTGGACAGCAAAGAAAAGGCTAAGGCACGTTTTTTGTGCCTTGGGTTAGGTAGGATATTTGTGCAAGTTGGTGTGGTAGATGGATAAGGTCCACATGGTTGAAATCTATCCCTACACTTGCCTAACACTTGGATGAATCTTGGCCATTGGTTGGCCTTTACTTGACCTATAAATACCCCTCTAAGTTGAAGATTTTCTTCATCCAAAACTTGAGCAATCTTTCTAAGTCTCAAATACTCCCTCCCTCTTGTTTGTAGTTCGTCCAAAGAGTCTCCCCCCCCCCCCCCCTTGAGTGAGCCTTGGTCGAGAGCCTCCCCCTCCCCCCTTTGAGGTGTCTAGCCGTGGGGTACCCCCCCTAGCCTAGTTGTTTTCGTATAATACCCCTTGTTGTGGTATAGAAATACTCTCCTAGTATTGTTATAATGCCCAAATACCTTGGCTCAAATACCTTGTAGTATTCCCAAGGTTACACTTATACAAAAGCCCGGAAAATACTATTATACTTTCTTTAGCCACTAAACGAAACCCTAAGGAAAATCTTCATTGATAGTTGAAGTATTTAAGTAGAAGTTGGTTAGAACTTCTAAGGGTTGTTTGGATCGGATTGGAGCACTCGGAGTAGGAGCTAAGCGTTGCTCAGGAGCGACTTTAAACTCGGATAATTTTGGGCTCATCGAGGTAAATACTCTCATCCTTCTATTGTAATTGGAAATTACATCTGTAGTAGTATTGAAATGAATATAAGATTCATAGAAGAGATTTGAACCGTAATAGAAGGATATTACCGAAAAGTTGAATCAAATCACTTGAAGAATATAAGTAGAAGTTAAACGCATTTACATAGATCAGACATGAGATCGATAACCTTTATTGGTTGAATGTTTTGCAAGTAGCATGTGCTACTTAGAAGGTGGACAAGGCTAGCCGGGTTATAGCCATGGAGCGTTTTGCTTATAGTCGATAATCGTCGCGAGGTATGTGATTCTTCCTATACTCTTGAGCATGAAGTATTTTAAAGGAATACATATAGTACGGTAGACGTACGTGTGGCAATGTCTTTTGACTTAAGACTGAATAATATGTATATATTATATGGTAGATGTACGTGTGCTAACTGAATATAGTTGTATGGCAATGTCTTTTGACTTAAGCCTGAATAATAATGATCTTGAAGTATTTCAAAAGATTTAAGAAACCTTTTTGAAAGAAGAGTAATGATTGGTTTTAAAAAGCATTAAGAGTTATACTAGCTTTATGGGAAGTTAGGTATAACGTCTAAAAGAGATAAAGAAAATGGTTTACTGATTTTAGAAGTTAAGAGACTTGATCTTATAAGATAAGAGACTTAACTTAAATGAATTAATATGAGTTTTGTGTGAAACCTCATTCGTGAGTAATAAGTACGTGGTTTTTAAAAGGAATAATGTTTTACTGATTTCGGAAATCAGAATGTGTATCGACAAACCACTGCAGCGTTAATAAAGGAAAATGTATTGAATAATGAAGTACTATTAAAACCAGTAGAAACCTCCATCTGCATAGAAGCTAAGATGAGACAAAATGATATTACATTTTCTAGATCATGGCTGCTTAATAAGATTGATTATGAACAAGAATAACCTACTCGCCTATGGCATATGTTACTCAATTGTTTTAAAAAGAGATTAAGACATTGAACTATGAAACTTTTCTAAAAAGAGACTTGCGTAATTGGAATTAGGCAAACTGGAACTTTAGGGAAAAGAAGGGCATTGTGTTGTCTTAAAATGGTTTAAAACATAAAGTGTTATAACAAGCTTTATGGGAAGTTGGTTATAACGACTTTATGAAAACAAAAGAAGGGTTTTATCATTGGTTTTAATGTGGTAACTTGACTTTAAAAAGAGAAGTGTTTTGGTATAAAAAGAAGGCATGGTATTACCTTAATTGGTTTTAAAAAGGAAAGTATGGAAGTTGTTTTGGTTTACTTAAAAGATGTAAGTCACTCTATTTTTATACTACGGGTATCGGGTGACTTTTATAAAAGGAATGGATCTCTTTAAAAGGAATTTAACGTACGTAGTACTTTAGGGTTAAAAACCCGGACTTTGGCATAAAATGAAAGTACTTTGTTGTTGTGAAACTTGCCTATGCTTGTTGTTGTGAAACTTGCCTATGCTTGTTGTTGTGAAACATGCCTATGCTTGTTGTTGTGAAACTTGCCTATGCTTGTTGTAATAGCCTTTGTTGTGCAAGAATTATGTTTCTATACTACCGCGTCTCTCGATGGAGGGTCAGTTGACTTGTTGAGAACTTACTTGGACGCGTCAGCGTGACGAGAAATTCCACGCACGCTCTCGCTGATAGTGTTACTTCTGCTAAACGCTTTGGACATACTGACACGATGTGTAGCGCACGGGTATGCTTCCATTTTGATTGCCGCCTTGTTGTTTCCTTTTGGACATACTGACACGATGCGTAGCGCACGGGTATGCTTCCATTTGAAATGCTGTCTTATTGTTTCCCTTTGGACATACTGACACGATGCGTAACGCACGGGTATGCTTCCATTTGGAATGTTGTCTTAGTGTTTCCCTTTGGACATACTGACACGATGCGTAGCACACGGGTATGCTCCCATTTGGATTGCTGTCTTGTTACTATCATATCATAGACTGCCGGCGGTGAGGAAGGAATTCCACGGGCACGAGTGATGATTTGGAGGGCGTGAGTCCCTGACTTGATATGACTGTTTATATGTTGTGAACTGTAGTTGGTTATCATACATGTCTCCTGCTTTATATAGACTATTATGATTTCATTTACAGTGTTTTACAGTTTCACATACTTGGTACTCAGATCGACTCCTTCGGGCCGAGCGTATAAAGAGGCCAGAGCATCTCACTCGGGAACAGACCCGAACCGTGGCTCTCCGTATGGCACGTCCTGAGAAGGTCCAAACCTCAGGGATCGCATGCAGTCCTGTACCATTTGTTGGGTCGCCGGAGTGACACTAGAACCTCGCGGCAAAGTGACAAAAGTGGTATCAGAGCAGTTAGTCCTCGGAAAGTGTCTAGTAGAGTCTTGATTATCGATGTGTTGTGCACCACATCTATAATCAGGAGGCTATAGGACATTTAGGATTGGTTTTCCCTTCATCTCATTCTGAGATCGTGCCTTAGAGCTGTGTTGTAAGTTGGACCCTCCGACGCATTGCCGTTTTACCGATTATGCCTCCGCGCAAGGCAACCCGCCCGGCGGCAAGGCAGCAGAAGGAGCTGCGAGTAGCAATGGCGATCTCTGAGACCACAAGACTGAGCCTCCCCGCACCGGAGCGAAGTGATGGGTTACAAGGAGCTGGGCGATTAATGGCGTGGTTGTGGCGGACTTGAGGATAGCCGACGCAGCAGCCCGAAGAGCACCAGTGGTTCACCCTAGATCAGATAGTTGGAGGCTACGGGATTTTCTGAGGTGTAACCCGCCAGAGTTTTATGGGTCGAGGCCTGAGGATGATCCGCAGGAGTTCATCCGACAGTTACAGCGGATCATGAGAGTGATCAAGGCATCGGAGACCGAGTCGGTGGTCCTAGGTTCGCATCGGCTGCGTGATACCGCAGTCGACTGGTTTGATTCGTGGGAGCTGTCCCGGGGAGAGAATGCACTTCCAGCTATATGGGACGAGTTCTCAAAGGCATTTCTTGCACACTTCTTGCCTCCACAGATGAGGAGGGCTCGGGCCGACAGATTTTTGGTATTACGGCAGAACGGGCGTACGGTTCGGGAGTACAATTTGGAGTTCGACTCATTGGCCCGGTACGTCCCCGCGTTGGTAGCTAGTATGGAGGATCGAGTGCACCGATATGTTACAGGGCTCGATGATTACCTAGCAGAGAGTTGTTCGGGTGTAGCTCTTCAGCCGGGCATGGACATTGCCCGCATGCAGGCTTATGCACTTGGAGGTGAGGAGCGGAGAAATCGACGGAATGACCAAGGTCAGCAGAAGAGGCGACAATGCAGGTCCTTTGGTGACTTTCGAGGCGGACCGCCTCAGCAGCAGACTAGTTATGCGCCTCCGCCAGTATAGAGTGGTCCTCCGCAGCCTTCGAGATATTCAGGAGCAGGTCAGGGCTCCGACGGTTCAAATTTTCGGGAGAGCAGGGGTGTTAGCCAGCTGAAGCCACCCCTACCTCGTTGTGACCGCTGTGGTAGACTCCACAGTGGGGAGTGTCGTGCTAGTCCGGGAGTTTGTTTTACATGCGGCCAGCAGGGCCATTTCGGGAGAAACTGTCCGACCAGGAGTAGCACTGGTAAGATAGCACAGACTACAAGATCAGTTGGGTTCTTCACCTTCCATAGCCAGGCAGGATGTTCATACACCGGCAGGCCACGGTAGAGGTCGCGGTGGAAGTTCCCAGTTTTAGCGGTCCTTTGAACCGCCTATTTTCAGGTATATCCTTAACCCTCTAGAGTTTGGTATGTATTGATGTTATGATGATGTGTTTAGTGTTATGTTCGGATAGCTTTGTGCTAAATTGTGATTTAGAAACCTGGTTAGTGAAAAAGGGTAAGCCTGGGGGTGAGAAAATGATGAACCTTAGAATATTACAGTTGAGACCTTAGATGTAAGGCCGTCTTGAGTACCAGATTTTGCAAGTGATCCTTGTCGGAGTGCATTTTATGCCTAGAATGTATTGTGTGATAAGTCCCTGGGTAGTGTGAAATGGAAGTGGTAGCTTTCATGACCTGTATAGGTAAGATTGTTCCGGATCGGGGAACAAGAGCGTGATGCGTTAAGTGGGTCGGGTTGGGGCCATGTTGAGGGCCAACCCGCGGCCTGTTTCGAGGTGGGGTCAGCTCTGGGTGGTCCCGCCAGGTGGTAGGGTCACGAGGGTGCTAGGCCCAAGTTTAGACGACCATCGTATGAGTTCGTGGATATGTTCGACCAGAAGCGGATCGTGAAGGCCGGGAATGGTCTTAAGGGAGGTTGAGGCTTGTAGATGACCAAGTTCGGAGGTGGTGACTCCAATGTTTTGGGGACTAAAGCGATGACTGAAGTGTGGTACGTATACTAGAAGAGTTCAAGTGTTCGAGAAGGACATAACGAGTAAGGAAGGAAGAGAACGTGTGTTATTTCGTGGCCAGGCGTGGCGTTGGCAACTTGTTAGAAGATCTTCATCGTTATCCGTCTTGAGAAGGAACATTCGGGACGAATGTTTCTAAGGAGGGGAGAATGTTATACCCCGTATTTCCAGAGTATGTACGTGAGGGCGTACGTATAAAAATTTGAGCCTTAAAGTAGGCATAGGTTCGAATTTGGGCACAAGTGCCGAAAAGAATCGTTTTTCGACGAAACGTTTTACTAAACTTGCGAAGGGAAAATTCCGGCTATGTCATTTATATTTTTTGCGGATTTTTCCGAGAGACGAAACTATTGGACCAACGGGAGGGTGACATGTGTCACCCTCACATTGGAAGCAAGTGGACGGCAAAGGCAAGGCTAAGGCACGTTTTTTGTGCCTTGGGTTAGGTAGGATATTTGTGCAAGTTGGTGTGGTAGATGGATAAGGTCCACATGGTTGAAATCTAGCCCTACACTTGCCTAACACTTGGATGAATCTTGGCCATTGGTTGGCCTTTACTTGACCTATAAATACCCCTCTAAGTTGAAGACTTTCTTCATCCAAAACTTGAGCAATCTTTCTAAGTCTCAAATACTCACTCCCTCTTGTTTGTAGTTCGTCCAAAGAGTCTCCCCCCCCCCCTCCCCCCTTGAGTGAGCCTTGGCCGAGAGCCTCCCCCTCCCCCCTTTGAGGTGTCTAGCGTGGGGTACCCCCCCTAGCCTAGTTGTTTTCGTATAATACCCCTTGTTGTGGTATAGAAATACTCTCCTAGTATTGTTATAATGCCCAAATACCATGGCCCAAATACCTTGTAGTATTCCCAAGGTTACACTTATACAAAAGCCCGGAAAATACTATTATACTTTCTTTAACCACTAAACGAAACCCTAAGGAAAATCTTCATTGATAGTTGAAGTATTTAAGTAGAAGTTGGTTAGAACTTCTAAGGGTTGTTTGGAGCGGATTGGAGCACTCGGAGTAGGAGCTAAGCGTTGCTCAGGAGCGACTTTAAACTCGGATAATTTTGGGCTCATCGAGGTAAATACTACTGTCCTTCTATTGTAATTGGAAATTACATACTGTAGTAGTATTGAAATGAATATAAGATTCATAGAAGAGATTTGAACTGTAATAGAAGGATATTACAGAAAAGGATTGAACTGATATCACTTCAGAAGAATATAAGTAGAAGTTAAAGCGCATTTACATAGATCAGACAAAGAGATTGATAACCTTTATTGGTTGAATGTTTTGCAAGTAGCATGTGCTACTTAGAAGGTGGACAAGGCTAGCCGGGTTATAGCCGTGGAGCGTTTTGCTTATAGTCGATAATCGTCGCGAGGTATGTGATTCTTCCTATACTCTTGAGCATGAAGTATTTTAAAGGAATACATATAGTACGGTAGACGTACGTGTGGCAATGTCTTTTGACTTAAGCCTGAATAATATGTATATATTATATGGTAGATGTACGTGTGCTAACTGAATATAGTTGTACGACAATGTCTTTTGACTTAAGCCTGAATAATAATGATCTTGAAGTATTTCAAAAGATTTAAGAAACCTTTTTGAAAGAAGAGTAATGATTGGTTTTAAAAAGCATTAAGAGTTATACTAGCTTTATGGGAAGTTAGGTATAACGTCTAAAAGAGATAAAGAAAATGGTTTACTGATTTTAGAAGTTAAGAGACTTGATCTTATAAGATAAGAGACTTAACTTAAATGAATTAATATGAGTTTTGTGTGAAACCTCATTCGTGAGTAATAAGTACGTGGTTTTTAAAAGGAATAATGTTTTACTGATTTCGGAAATCAGAATGTGTATCGACAAACCACTGCAGCGTTAATAAAGGAAAATGTATTGAATAATGAAGTACTATTAAAACCAAGAGAAACCTCCATCCGCATAAGCTAAGATGAGACAAAATGATATTACATTTTCTAGATCATGGTCGCTTAATAAGATTGATTATGAACAAGAATAACTCTACTTTATGGCATATGTTACTCAATTGTTTTAAAAAGAGATTAAGACATTGAACTATGAAACTTTTCTAAAAAGAGACTTGCGTAATTGGAATTAGGCAAACTGGAACTTTAGGGAAAAGAAGGGCATTGTGTTGTCTTAAAATGGTTTAAAACATAAAGTGTTATAACAAGCTTTATGGGAAGTTGGTTATAACGACTTTATGAAAACAAAAGAAGGGTTTTATCATTGGTTTTAATGTGGTAACTTGACTTTAAAAAGAGAAGTGTTTTGGTCTAAAAAGAAGGCATGGTATTGCCTTAATTGGTTTTAAAAAGGAAAGTATGGAAGTTGTTTTGGTTTACTTAAAAGATGTAAGTCACTCTATTTTTATACTACGGGTATCGGGTGACTTTTATAAAAGGAATGGATCTCTTTAAAAGGAATTTAACGTACGTAGTACTTTAGGGTTAAAAACCCGGACTTTGGCATAAAATGAAAGTACTTTGTTGTTGTGAAACTTGCCTATGCTTGTTGTTGTGAAACTTGCCTATGCTTGTTGTTGTGAAACTTGCCTATGCTTGTTGTTGTGAAACTTGCCTATGTTTGTTGTAATAGCCTTTGTTGTGCAAGAATTATGTTTCTATACTACCGCGTCTCTCGATGGAGGGTCGGTTGACTTGTTGAGAACTTACTTGGACGCGCGGCAGGCGACGAGAAATTCCACCGCACGCTCCTCGCTGATAGTGTTACTTCTGCTAAACGCTTTGGACATACTGACATGATGCGTAGCGCACGGGTATGCTTCCATTTTGATTGCCGCCTTGTTGTTTCCTTTTGGACATACTGACACGATGCGTAGCGCACGGGTATGCTTCCATTTGAAATGCTGTCTTATTGTTTCCCTTTGGACATACTGACACGATGCGTAGCGCACGGGTATGCTTCCATTTGGAATGTTGTCTTAGTGTTTCCCTTTGGACATACTGACACGATGCGTAGCGCACGGGTATGCTCCCATTTGGATTGCTGTCTTATTACTATCATATCATAGACTGCCGGCGGTGAGGAAGGAATTCCACGGGCACGAGTGTTGATTTGGAGGGCGTGAGTCCCTGACTCGATATGACTGTTTATATGTTGTGAACTGTAGTTGGTTATCATACATGTCTCCTGCTTTATATAGACTATTATGATTTCATTTACAGTGTTTTACAGTTTCACATACTTGGTACTGTTAGATCGACCTCCTTCGGGGCCGCGTTCATGCCGCAGTAAGTACATCACCGTCGATCCCCGCGTTTAGGATCTCATTTCAGCGTATTGGGAAGCTCCGTTCCTTCAGAGGCTTATCTTTGGTATGTTACCCTGAGTCTGTAGGTTCTTGTGCATTAAGGGGTATGGCGGGGCCCTGTCCCGCCATAGTTGTTGTATAAATCTTAGAGGTCCAGTAGATCAAGCAAGGTGGTTGTAAGGATTGTAACTGTTCAAATGTCTATATATATATGTTGAAAGGCAACCATTTTGGTTGGCCTATTTTCTTTCATCTTAATCCATGTCTATTTGCATGTTTAAGTTTTTTATTTCCGCTGGTTTTCTCTGATGTTGTATCACTAGGGTGCCCGGGGTAAGGCACCAGTCACGGGCCCGGGTTCGGGTCGTGACAAATATAGAATTTGTTCTATATACTTCCTTGATTGTACTTTGATGTTTTAATTGTAAGTTGTTATAATCCATTTCCTTAGTGAAGTTTGGATTCTCAAAAGTGAAAGTATTTTACTTAAAGTACATAGAGTCTTGAAAAGGAAGTGGTTTCCAAATTTTTTGGCTAGTGCCTTAGTTCCAAAACCTAAAGGTTGTTATAATGACTTTAGGGGAGTCAAAGGAGTGATTTACTTAATTGTTTTAAAAGAGGAGAAATGACATGATTTAAGAGAAGTAACTTGTTTTAAAGGTGTGAGTTACTTGAGGTCTAAAAGTAGAAGAAACTTGATTTCTAAATATTATGAGACTTGAAGTATTTTGAAAGTTAAGAAACTTTAAAAGTATGTGATACTTGGTTTTAAAAGTGTAAGTCTCTTGGATATAAAAAGGAATGAATTGGTCTAAAACCATAAAGGGTTATAACAACTTTATGGGATGTTGGTTATAACGGCTTTATTGAAGGTTAAGAAAGTTGCCTATTTTGATTAACGGGCATAAGTTGCCTAGATTGTGAAAATTTGAAGTTACTTGGTTTCAAGCTTTGAAATGAGTTTCTAAAAGTATAGTAAATTACTTTGAAAAATAGACACGCCTTGATACTACGGGTGTTAGTATCTTGGGATTTTACATAAAAAAGAGTCTTTTGAAAAGAATGTACGTACGTAGTACTTTGACTTGTTTAAATGAGAATTTTTCCATTTGTTCCTTGATAGTACTTTGGCTTGTTTAAATGAGGATTATTCTATGTGTGCCTTGATAGTACTTTGGCTTGTTTAAATGAGAATTATTCTATGTGTGCCTTAATAAGTACTTTGACTTGCTTAATTAAGGATTTCTCTTGGTTTAAGTAAAAAGAAGGCGTGGTAATTGTCTTGGTTTATGTGAAAAGAAGGCATGGTAATTGTCTTGGTTTGTGTAAAGGCATAGTATTGTCTTGCTTTGTGTAAAAAGGAAAGACATGGTATTGTCTTGGTTTATGACAAAAAGAAAGGCATGGTAATTGTCTTGATTTGTGTAAAGGCATGGTTTTGCCTTGGTTTTCTTGCATATGGGTTGCTCATATAGACATTCGTGCAAGTGTCATATCTCCACATCTCCGCGTCCCTCCATAAAGGGCCGGCAAATTGTGTTATACCCCGTATTTCCAGAGTATGTACGTAAGGACGTACGTAGAAAATTTGAAACTTGAGAAAGTGGCTTGGCCGAATTTTATTTGTGCACAACACCCGGTTAGAGTCGTTTTTCGACGAAACGTTTTCACAGCTTTCGTAGGGGAATTTCCGGCTATGACATTTCTAATTTTTGCGGATTTTTCCGAGAGACGAAACATTTTGGACCAACAAGAGGGCGACACTTGTCACCCTCTAATTGGTGGGAGTGGGCGGTAGTGTAGTGGACGAATTGGCCTTGTTGGTCAAGGGGAGTTGGTAGGATATTTTGTGTGTTAGTTGGTCAAGGACACTTGGGTGAATCTTGGCCTTACACTTGTGTAGCACTTGGCTCAATCTTGGCCATTGGTTGGCCTTCACTTGGCCTATAAATACCCATCCCTTTGAAGACTTATTCATCCATTCCTAAATAATCCTAAGTGTAAAATCCCTCCCTCTCCCCTCTTGTTGACTCTCGTCCAAGAGCCCCTCTCCCCCTTTGAAAGGCCCCCTTGGCCGAGAGCCCTCTACCCCCCCTCCTAGTAGTGTGGCCGTGGGGTACCCCCCCCCTAGCCTAGTTGCTTTCGTATAATACCCCCCTCTCTTGGTAGAAATACTCAAAAGTATTGTTATAATGCCCAAATTACCTTAGCCGTATACCTTGTTGTATTCTAAGGTTATACCTATACGAAAAGCCCAGAAATACTATTATACTTCCCGTCAGTCACAAAACCGAAACCCTAGGAAAATCTCCATAGTCCGTTGGAGTATTGTGTAGAAGTTGGTTAGAACTTCTAAGGGTGGTTTAGAAATGGTCGAGCGCCTGAGTCGAGCTAAACGATTTCCCGTGATCGACTTTATACTTGGATAATTATGGGCTTATCGAGGTAAATATCTTGTCCTCTATTGTATTTGGAAATTTCATATTGTTAGAATATATAGTTGAAGTATACTATATATAGTACTGAACGTAGTAATCGGCAATGTCTTTTGACTTAAGCCTGAATAATACTTACGGCAATGTCTTGCGACTTAAGCTGAATTTAAAGAAGAATACCGAATCAGTAATTACATGGGTCAGACAAAGAGACTTGTGTAGTAGTACCGTGGAGTAGAATTGTACCGCTAGGGTTAGACGATAACCCCCGGTTGGCTTGGTAGCCGCCTCGATAGAGAGGAGATTTACGCCATGTGGGAGGTCGCCGAATTTTCTCGTAGAATGTACTACGAGGATCTAAATGTTAATAAGCGCCTGTGGCCTTATAGGTCAAGTACTACGTGGGCGCGATCTACTTGGCCAAGGAGTAGCCGACGTTTGGAAGTACTTGAGCGTTTTGCTATTAGTCGATACTGCCGCGAGGTATGTGAACCTCTTCCTATATCTTCTAGCATGATATGTGTGAACTATGTAGTACGGTAGACGTACAGGTGCTAAATGTATTTGATTGGTGTAAAACATAAAGTGTTATAACGTCTTTATGGGAAGTTGGTTATAACAGCTTTATGTTGGTAAGAAAATACATGTGGTTTTTAAAAGGTAATCGATTAGAACTATAATCGCTTGTTATGTGTTAATAAAGAACGTGAAGTATTTCAAAAGATTTTTGAATCATTTTGAAAGAAGAAGTAATATTTGGTTTTGAAAACTTAAGAGTTATACTAGCTTTATGGGAAGTTAGGTATAACGCTTAAGAATGTTTTATCGATTTCGAAATCGAATGTGTATCGACAAACCACCGCAAATACATTAAAAAGGAAATGTTTTGAATAATTAAGTATTATTAAAACCAAGAGAAACTTCCATCCGCATGAAGCTAAGATGAGACAAAATGATATTTCCTAGATCATGGTCATGCAGAATAAGATTGTTATAAACAAGAATATCCTACTCACATATAAGACTTATGTTTCTCGATTGTTTAAAAGAGAATTATATTCTTAAATGAATAAGACTATGAACTACGGAACCTTTCTAAAATAAGAAACGTGAACATTTGAAATTAGGCAAACTTGAACGCTTGGAAAATAATGTTACTTGATTTTACAAAGGTAAGTATTTTGATTTACTTAAAAGGACAGTCACTCTATTTTTATACTACGTGTATTGTGTGACTTATGTGAAAGCAACGGATCTTTTAAAGGATTTAATGTGTGAAGTACTTTAGGGATAGATACCCGAACTTGTTAGCATAAAGTACCTTGTGTGAATAACTTGATTGTGTTGGTTTGAGATAGCCTTGTAAATACTTTCTTGTTGATGTGATAAGTAAACATGTTAGGATGCTACGTGTGTTAGTATCTTGTATGATCGTGATGCAAGGGGGTCATTCTTGTTGGGCTTACGTTGTTAAACGTTAAGCCATTTGTACTATTATTGTATCACATACCCCTTTGACTTATTATACCGAGGGCTTGCCACCCTTGATGCGGGTCTATACGGCCTATGCGGTCCTTGTGACTATGCGGAGTGCGGTAGCTCCAGGATTGATCATTCCGGGTGTTTAGCCTGATGCGGGGGATTCCCTATGCGGTCTGTTGAGACTATGCGGTCTTTTGAGACTATGCGGTTGCGCGGAGCCTGGCGGATACCGGGTTAAGCCGCTCGACGCGGTATACCTCAAAGCGTGCAGGACCATGATTCGAGGAATACCTCATGCGGGTCCGTGGGACCTATGCGAGTCGCGAGAGTTCCGTGGATAGACGTGCACATTGATATTGCGCGAGTGGCCGCCTTCGATCATGGTGCGGTGCAGAAAGACCTCGGATACGCTTGTGGTATTTTTGCATCGCTGGTCTTAGTAGTCGGCTATGCCTTCGCATTGCCCGTGCACGGTTTTATTGTGATAACTTTGAGGCGTGAGTCCACGACTTGACATGATCGCTATTTATTGTGAATCGTAGTTGGTTAACATACATGTCTCCTGCTTTATATAGACTACTATGATTTCATTTACGATTTATTTTCGCCACATACTTGGTACAGTTATCGACCTCCTTCGGCCGCGTCATGCCGCATGTAAAGGTACACCGCCGTTGATCCTCGCTCTTAGGGTCACGTCACGGTTGGGAAAGCTCCGTTTCTCCGGAGGCTTATCTTGGTATAGTCCCCTGTCGTTGTAGGTATTTACATTCAGGGGTATGGCGGGGCCCTGTCCCGCCATTGTTGTCGTATCTTTTCTTAGAGGTCTGTAGTACTGTTGTGGGCAGGGTTTGTAAAAAGGATTAAACTGTTCATGTTGAAAGTTGTTATTTATATATATGCCGAAAGGCAAGTTTTCCTCAGATTTTTGTTTTATACTTCTATTATCTCATGTTGTTGTGTTTGTTCCGCTGATTACTCTGATGTATGTCTACTTGGGTGCCCGGGGTAAGGCACCAGTCACGGGCCCCGGTTCGGGTCGTGACAAAAGTGGTATCAGAGCAGTTAATCCTCGGAAAGTGTCTACAGACCGTATCCAGTAGAGTCTTGATTATCGGTGTGTTGTGCACCACACCAATAATCAGGAGGCTATAGGATATTTAGGATTGGTTTCTATTCTTCTCACTCTGAGATCGTGCCTTAGAGCTGTGTTGTAAGTTGGACCCTCTAACGTATTTCTTTCCCTTACCGTTATGCCTCCGCGTAGGGCAACCCGGGCCCAGGAGGACAAGGCAGCTGAGGGAGCTGCGAGTAGAGTTCAGAGGGTTACGTGGGCACAGGCCCAATTATCACCTTGGGTGGTGCTTCATTCGGGGAGTTCTGCGACGTCACTAGCCCCAGCAGAGTTTAGCACGGCGGCAGCAGTTCCTACTGCGGCCATGATATTTGAACCTTCAGTTCCACGACCGGGAACAGAGAATATAGATTTCAAGGAGGCGACCCTGCTACTAGCTATAGATTTGGCTACCAGAGAGTATACCGATGTACCGCGAGTCTTGAGGACTATCTAAAAGAGGGTTGTGCAAGAGTAATTCTTCAGTTGGGCTTGAGCATGGCCTGTGTACGGGCTTATGCGCAGCAGGCCGAGAAGCGTAGAGATCGACGGGTTAACGAAGGACAGCAGAGGAGGGCCAGAGCAGCAAGGTCCTTTGGTAACTTTCGAGGCGAGTCGCCTCACCAGCAGATTTGATATGCACCTCCGCCAGTGCAGAGTGGTCTTCCACGGATATCAGGATGTTCGGAGTATGCAGGAGTTGGTCAGAACTCCAGGGCTTCCGGTTCACAGATGCACGCCATCCCGGGAATGCCGCTTTTAGTTAGTACTTGTTGTACCACGACCGCCGTGGTCCGATGTCGATAGAGTGTCCTTGTAGGAGGACTTAGCCTTCAGATCGTGGGTAGTTCGTCATCTTCCTAGCTATCGCCTCACGGGCGTTTGATTAGAACGACTAAGGGAGGGAAGCGGAGATATAGATATATCTTTAACCTCAGAGATCAAGATGTGATAAGGTGAGTATCCCTTAAGTGCTATGTTCTAATAGCGGTGTGTTAGTTGTGTTTAGAAATCATGGTGGGTTAACCGAGTAAGATTTTGGGGGATAGATCAGGTGTGAGCCTTAGAATGTTTTACGTAAAGACCTTAGAGGTAAGGCCATCTCGAGTAAAGGTGTAGTGTTATGTTTGATCCTTATAGGAGTGCATAGTGCACATGAGCTATGTTTGTGGGATAAGTCCCCAGTAGTGTGGAATGAAAGGGGGTAGTTGAGCTAAGAAGACCGCTAGGTTTTCGTAACGTGATTAGTGAGTTTTCTTCGGGAGCTAGTATTGTGCGCATTCTTGGGTCGGGTTGAGGCCACGTTGGTCAACCCGCGGTAGGTTTGGTGGTGGGTCGGGTCGTTGTGGTGGTCCCGCCTTGTGTTAGGGTCACGAGGTGTTAGGCCCAGTTTAGTTAGCCGACGAATTCATGGATGATTCGACCAGAGGTCGGGCCGCGAGGTCACCGCCTTGTTTTCTAGCAAAGACCGCTTACTCGGCGGTGTTGTTTTATCGAAAGGTTGTAAGGTCGCACGGTGCCTACCTTCACCT
Organism: Przewalskia tangutica; assembly: GCA_029844215.1. Lineage (NCBI taxonomy): Eukaryota > Viridiplantae > Streptophyta > Magnoliopsida > Solanales > Solanaceae > Przewalskia > Przewalskia tangutica. The sequence goes on along the minus strand of CM056725.1, from coordinate 40,760,548 downwards.
TATGGCGAGATGGAGCCAGTGCAGTGTTGTTGTTTTTGGAATTTTTTCCAAGCATGTGTTAAGAACTCGCCGAGTCTCGAGACAACATTCGCCCTCGGGCCAGTGTTTGGATTTCAGGGATAGTTGCGAGAATTGTTGTCTTCTGTTGAAGGAGTGTTTGAGCTACCATTTCAGTGTTCGGATGTCGCCTTATGAAGCCTTGTTGGGGCGGATGTGTGAGATGCCGGTCGATTGGTTCGATGTTGGCAAGGTTCAGACAGTTGGTTCAGGCTTGTTCCAGCAGACTGTGGATAGTGTGAAGCTTGTCTAGAAGAAGTTCTGGCAGCTCAGAGGAAATCGTGCGGATAATCGGCGACGACGCTTAGAGATCAGGTTGACGGTCGGTCTTCTTGAAAGTACCACCCCGGATTGGGTGTGACGAGCTTTGGAAAAACAGAGGAAACTTAGCCCGAGTTGTTTTGGGCCTTTTTAAGTTCATGTGAAGAATAGGCCAGGTTGCCTATATGTTAGCATTTGCCGTCCGACTTGGGAGGCAGTGCGTCCAGTCGTTCGTGTTATGTTCGAGATGGAAAACAGAGATCCATCCAGAGTATTCCCAGCTAATGATAACCAAGTTGAAAATGATAACCCCGAGTTTTGGAGACTGAAGCAGTATCAGAAATGTGGTAAGAGTTCGAGTGTACGACAGCCTCAGGGATCGCATGTAGTCCGGTACCATGTGTTGGGTCGCCGGAGTGACACTAGAACCTCGCGGCAAAGTGACAAAAGTGGTATCGGGAAGAAGCAAGCATGTATGGCGAGCATAGATGTGACCATCTCTTTTGTTTGGAAAAAGTGTGGAGGAAGTATATTTTAGACCCCGGAGAGAGGTGTTTGTGATGATGTTAGAGGTGATTCCTCGTGGACTTGGATGTAAGCGTTTTGCGCAGTTGTTGCTGTGGCCATTGTGGCAGGATTGTTTCGTAAGTATGGTAGTGAAGACTATACTGGCGCACGTTTGTTTTGAGACTTAGAAGGAACATTCGGGACGAATGTTTCTAAGGAGGGGAGAATGTTATACCCCGTATTTCCAGAGTATGTACGTAAGGACGTACGTAGAAAATTTGAAACTTGAGAAAGTGGCTTGGCCGAATTTTATTTGTGCACAACACCCGGTTAGAGTCGTTTTTCGACGAAACGTTTTCACAGCTTTCGTAGGGGAATTTCCGGCGATGACATTTATATTTTTTGCGTATTTTTCGGAGAGTCGAACATTTTGGACCAACAAGAGGGCGACACTTGTCACCCTCTAATTGGTGGGAGTGGGCGGTAGTGTAGTGGACGAATTGGCCTTGTTGGTCAAGGGGAGTTGGTAGGATATTTTGTGTGTTAGTTGGTCAAGGACACTTGGGTGAATCTTGGCCTTACACTTGTGTAGCACTTGGCTCAATCTTGGCCATTGGTTGGCCTTCACTTGGCCTATAAATACCCATCCCTTTGAAGACTTATTCATCCATTCCTAAATAATCCTAAGTGTAAAATCCCTCCTCTCCTCTTGTTGACTCGCCCAAGAGCCCTCTCCCCCTTTGCAAGGCCCCATTGGCCGAGAGCCCTCTACCCCCCCTCCTAGTAGTGTGGCCGTGGGGTACCCCCCCCCTAGCCTAGTTGCTTTCGTATAATACCCCCCTCTCTTGGTAGAAATACTCTCAAAAGTATTGTTATAATGCCCAAATTACCTTAGCCGTATACCTTGTTGTATTCTAAGGTTATACCTATACGAAAAGCCCAGAAATACTATTATACTTCCCGTCTGTCACAAAACCGAAACCCTAGGAAAATCTCCATAGTCCGTTGGAGTATTGTGTAGAAGTTGGTTAGAACTTCTAAGGGTGGTTTAGAGCAGGTTGAGCGCCTGAGTCGAGCTAAACGATTGCCTGTGATCGACTTTATACTTGGATAATTATGGGCTTATCGAGGTAAATATCTTGTCCTCTATTGTATTTGGAAATTTCATATTGTTAGAATATATAGTTGAAGTATACTATATATAGTAATCGAACGTAGTTATCGGCAATGTCTTTTGACTTAAGCCTGAATTAATACTTACAGAATGTCTTGCGACTTAAGCCCGAATTTAAAGAAGAATCGAATCAGTAATTACATAGGTCAGACATGAGACTTGTGTAGTAGTACCGTGGAGTAGAATTGTACCGTTAGGTTAGACGATAACCCCTGGTTGGCTTGGTAGCCGCCTCGATAGAGGAGATTTACGCCATGTTGGGAGGTCTTGCGAATTTTCTGTAGAATGTACTACGAGGGGATCTAAATGTTAATAAGCGCCTTATGGCCTTATAGGTTGAAGTACTACGTGTGGCGCGATCTACTTGGCTTAAGGAGTAGCCGACGTTTGGAAGTACTTGGAGCGTTTTGCTATTAGTCGATACTCGTCGCGAGGTATGTGAACCTCTTCCTATATCTTCTAGCATGATATGTGTGAACTATGTAGTACGGTAGACGTACATGTGCTAAATGTATTTTATTGGTGTAAAACATAAAGTGTTATAACGGCTTTATGGGAAGTTGGTTATAACAACTTTATGTTGGTAAGAAAATACATGTGGTTTTTAAAAGGTAACTGATTAGAACTATAACTGGCTTGTTATGTGTTAATAAAGAACGTGAAGTATTTCAAAAGATTTTGAATCATTTTGAAAGAAGAAGTAATATTTGGTTTTGAAAACTTAAGAGTTATACTAGCTTTATGGGAAGTTAGGTATAACGGCTTAAGAATGTTTTCTTGATTTCTAAATCGTAATGTATCGACAAACCATCTAGCGTTAATAAAAGTAAATGTTTTGAATAATTAAGAATTAATAAAACCAAGAGAAACTTCCATCCGCATAGAAGCTAAGATGAGACAAAATGATATTTCCTAGATCATGGTCATGAATAAGATTGTTATAAACAAGAATATCCTACTCACATATAAGACTTATGTTTCTCAGATTGTTTAAAAGAGAATTATATTCTTAAATGAATAAGACTATGAACTACGGAACCTTTCTAAAATAAGAAACGTGAACATTTGAAATTAGGCAAACTTGAACGCTTGGAAAATAATGTGTTACTTGATTTTACAAAGGTAAGTATTTTGATTTACTTAAAAGGACAGTCACTCTATTTTTATACTACGGGTATTGTGTGACTTATGTGAAAGCAACGGATCTTTTAAAGGATTTAATGTGTGAAGTACTTTAGGGATAGATACCCGAACTTGTTAGCATAAAGTACCTTGTGTGAATAACTTGATTGTGTTGGTTTGAGATAGCCTTGTAAATACTTTCTTGTTGATGTGATAAGTAAACATGTTAGGATGCTACGTGTGTTAGTATCTTGTATGATCGTGATGCAAGGGGGTCATTCTTGTTGGGCTTACGTTGTTAAACGTTAAGCCATTTGTACTATTATTGTATCACATACCCCTTTGACTTATTATACCGAGGGCTTGCCACCCTTGATGCGGGTCTATACGGCCTATGCGGTCCTTGTGACTATGCGGAGTGCGGTAGCTCCAGGATTGATCATTCCGGGTGTTTAGCCTGATGCGGGGGATTCCCTATGCGGTCTGTTGAGACTATGCGGTCTTTTGAGACTATGCGGGTTGCGGGAGCCTAGGCGGATACCGGGGGTTAAGTCGCCGATGCGGGGTATACCTCGGCGATGCAGGACCATGATTCGAGGAATACCTCACGCGGTCCGTGGGACCTATGCGGAGTCGCGAGAGTTCGAGGATAGACGCGTGCACATTGATATTGCGGGCGAGGCCGCCTTCGACATGCGGTCTAGAAAGACCTCGGATACGCGTGGTATTTTTGGTATCGTGGGTCTTAGTAGTCGGCTATGCCTTCGCACTTGCCCCGCACGGTTTTATTGTGATAACTTTGAGGCGAGTCCACGACTTGACACGATCGCTATTTATTGTGAATCGTAGTTGGTTATCATACATGTCTCCTGCTTTATATAGACTACTATGATTTCATTTACGATTTATTTTCGCCACATACTTGGTACTGTTATCGACCTCCTTCGGGCCGCGTTCATGCCGCAGTAAAGGTACACGATCGTTGATCCTCGCTCTAGGGTCACAGCAATGGTTGGGAAAGCTCCGTTTCTCCGGAGGCTTATCTTGGTATAGTCCCCTGTCGTTGTAGGTATTTACATTCAGGGGTATGGCGGGGCCCTGTCCCGCCATTGTTGTCGTATCTTTTCTTAGAGGTCTGTAGTACTGTTGTGGGCAGGGTTTGTAAAAAGGATTAAACTGTTCATGTTGAAAGTTGTTATTTATATATATGCCGAAAGGCAAGTTTTCCTCAGATTTTTGTTTTATACTTCTATTATCTCATGTTGTTGTGTTTGTTCCGCTGATTACTCTGATGTATGTCTACTTGGGTGCCCGGGGTAAGGCACCAGTCACGGGCCCCGGTTCGGGTCGTGACAAATTGTTTCAAGGATACCATGGGTTAGCTCCCCATGGGGGTGAGTGGTACACACTCACGGCGGGTCGGTATTTGACTCGGGCGGGTTAAATTCCCGGATATATATAAGCCATGGATTTGCTATCCGTGATGCGAGTATCGTGTACCGATGACTCATTGCGGGTCCTCATGACCTAAGCGGGTGAAATAGTCCCTTGCGGGTGAAATAGTCCTATGATAGGTTGCATTATAACACAGAGGGTGGTTGACCCTGGCACTGGCACGACCTTCATGTTTTGAAACGATATTGATTTCATTAATGAAAGGGTGCAGTGTGGTAATGAATTAAAGTGGAACAGTAATTCTCATTGTTAAAGACATAACTAAAAAGATAAAAAGGATTGCATTACTCTCATGATTGCAAGGTTCAGTGTGCTTACTGATGTTGTATTATATCATGGATCATTGGCGAGGAAGGATTCCACGGGCATGATTGATATTTTGGGCGTGAGACCCATGGTTATATTTGAGTAATGACTTTGAGGGCATGCGTCCCTGACTTGATATGACTGTTGTTACACCCCGTAAGTCCAGGACATGTATAAGAGAATGTACGTAAGGAATCAAGACTTGGAAATTGGTACGAAAGGAAGAATTGTTTTTCCGACGGAAAATTTTCCGAACGTCGGAAATGAAAAATGTTCGTTGATGAGAATTGGATTCTCAAAATGTATTATTTGAAGAGTATGGAACTTATTAACATTTTGGAAATTTATTTTTACGGATTTGGTCATGTGGGGCCCACCCGAGGAATTTTACGTTTTGTGGGGCCCACGAGGGTTACGAAATTTTATGGACGAATGAGAGGGCGACACATGGAACCCCCACATATGGTCTTGGACGTTTTATGTAAGGGTAAAATGGTCATTTACCAACAAGGAAGATAAGTCTTGCTAGCTTGAGATTGTTGACCAAGTCAACTTGTCCACTTGGCTTAAACATTAATTGTCCTTCATCCTAGCCCACAAGTGTATTAATCTAAGCCATCCAATGTGTTATATAAGCTTACTACTAGTGCAAGACTAGTCTTGAACACTTAGAAAAATATCACAACATTTTCTTGTTGCTAAATAACTCTCGGGTTTGTGTCTAGTCCACACAAGAAATTTTGTAGTATTGATCCTTTGTTCACAAGACTTTAACCCAATGTCCCTAAGGGTATTGTAAGTATATCTCAATAGAAAGATTTCGGAAAAACGGCGTTTTCACGTTAGTCGCAAGGCGGAAACTTAAGGAGTCCTTCAACTTTGAAGTTGGAACTTGAAGATGGGTTCTTCATAGGCTTCTAAGGAGTGCTTGAAGCGGATTGGAACATAAGGAAAGGAGCTAAGAATTTGCTAAGGAGCGACTTTGAATCTTGGAAATTTTAAGGGCTTGTAAAGGTATAATTCTTGTCGTTTTAGCAATTAAGGTTTACTTATCATTGTAGTTACGGATATTAGCAAGCATGAGATGTTTAGTATGAAGTTTGATAAGTGTATTGGCTATTGGAACCCTAATCCGAAAACTAGCATGTTTAGCCTTAAGATTACATTTCAAGTTGATTATTAGTTTACGTCGTCGCATGTTGTATAAAGAAGGAAATTGTAGTTGTTGAAGTTGTTTATGACTATATAACATGTTAGACCTTAGAACTTGGAATTGGAAAAGGATTGGAAAAGACTTTGAATTGTTGGTTATGTTGTTGGCCGAGAATGACTTGATTATGGAACTACTTCGTATTAATTGTGGGGCGGAAATTTTACACGTATTGTGAGGCGTGTAATCCCCTTTGTTTGGTTGTTGTTTTGAGCCTTAAATGTGGCGTGTTGGTTATTGTATTCGGCCTTGAAAAAGGTGGCAAAGTGAGTAGAAACAAAGGAAGTGCTACCCGATTTTCCGTAGAATTAGAGACCGTATATTTAATATTATTCTACGTTTGAGACTAGAAGTTGATAGTCTTGTTGTGACCATTATAGGTTGACACTTCTACGTACGGCGTATTCATCTTAGCTTGTGGATTTAGCCGAAAAGGTATGTGAACTATCTCCTCTTCTAGCATGATTCCTTAAGATAAAGAAAGTATGTCCTACTCCTTAAATGATCCATTCCTTGGTTGTATTTGGATTGCCTAAAATAGAATTCGTTCTATGTACTCCCTTGATTGTACTTTGATGTTTAAATTATAAGTTGTATAATCCATTTCCTTAGTGAAGTTTGGATTCTTAAAAGTGAAAGTATTTTACTTAAAGTACATAGAGTCTTGAAAAGGAAGTGGTTTCCAAACCTTTTGGCTAGTGCCTTAGTTCCAAAACCTAAGGGTTGTTGTAATGACTTTAGGGGAGTTAAAGGTGTGAGTTCTTGAGGTTTAAAAGTAGAAGAAACTTGTTTTCTAAATATTAAGAGACTTGAAGTATTTTGAAAGTTAAGAAACTTGATTTGTAAGTATGTGATACTTGGTTTTAAGTATAAGTCTCTTGGTTATAAAAAGGAATGAATATGTCTAAAACCATAAAGGGTTATAACGGCTTTATGGGAAGTTGGTTATAACGGCTTTATGGAAGGTTAAGAAAGTTGTCTATTCTGATTATTAGGCATAAGTTGCCTAGATTGTGAAAATTTGAAGTTACTTGATTTCAAGCTTTGAAAAGAGTTTTCTAAAAGTGTAGTAACTTACTTTGAAAAAATAGACATACATTGATACTACGGGTGTTAGTATCTTGGGGTTTTACATAAAGAGGAGTCTTTTGAAAAGAATGTACGTACGTAGTACTTTGGCTTGTTTAATTGAGAATTATTCTATGTGTGCCTTGATAAGTACTTTGGCTTGTTTAATTGAGAATTATTCTATTAGTGCCTTAAGTAAACCAAAATGAGAGTGTATATGAATAAGACTAATAAGAAGTTAGGGGGATTTCTTAACTTGCTTACTTATCGTGTGATAAGCCGGTAGTGCTTATGTTATGTATGATGGCCAGTTGAGGCAGGGTAAGAGTATAAATGAAGGGTGTATCCCCAAAGATCGTTATACCACCTGCGTTATCACCTTCTTCAGGGTAAGAGTATAAATGAGGGGTGTATCCCCAAAGATCATTATACCACCTGCGTTATCACCTTCTTCAGGGTAAGAGTATAAATGAGGGGTGTATCCCCAAATATCGTTATACCACCTGCGTTATCACTTTCTTCAGGGCAAGAGTATAAATGAGGGGTGTATCCCCAAAGATCGTTATAACACCTGCGTTATCACCTTCTTCAGGGTAAGAGTATAAATGAGGGGTGTATCCCCAAAGATCGTTATACCACCTGCTTTACCACATTCTTCAGGGTAAGAGTATAAATGAGGGGTGTATCCCCAAAGATCGTTATACCACCTGTTTTCGTGGATTTGCTACCTATACTTTTGATTACTCTCATTGTTAGTAAGGCAATCGCAATCGTTATTTGAGTAGTGACTTTGAGGGCACGCGTCCCGACTTGATATGACCGCTATGTATTGTATCTTTGTAGGTTGGCTATCATACATGTCTCCTGCTTTGTTTAGATCGTTATGATTTCATTACTGATTTGCCGCTTCACATACTTGGTACATTCTTCAGATCGACCTCCTTCGGGGCCCGCTCACGCCGCAGTTTAGGTACGCTGTTTGGTGATCGGCAGTAGGACCGCTCGTAGTTTTGGATAGCTCCTTCTGTTCGGGAGTTTATCTTTTTGATATAAGTTCTTTCAGTACAGGCTTTTGTACAGTTATGGGTACGGCGGGGCCTTGTCCCGTCACAGTTTAGTAAAACTCTTAGAGGTCTGTATTCATATGTGGGATTGGACTCATGTACATTGTAGTGTCTCTTTATTATGTATATTATATGGCAGCCTTGTCGGCTTTGCCCTTGTACGTATGTTGGTTTTTTTTTTTAAAAGTGTTATTTAAATTCCGCAGTTTGCTTAGTTGTTAATGCAGGGTGCCGTGTAGGCACCGCCACGCCCGGGTTCGGGCGTGACAGTGGTATCAGAGCGAGTCCTCTGAATGTCTGCATCGTGTCTAGTAGAGTCTTGATTATCGGTGTGTTGCGCGCCACACCCATAAACAGGAGGCTACAGGACATTTAGGAGTTGGTTTCTATTCTTCTCACTCTAAGATCGTGCCATAGAGCTGTGTTAGTAAGAAAATTCCTCTCTGACGTAATTTTGTGTTACATTTATGCCTCCAAGGAGGGCAACAATGCCTGAAGGCAAAGGAGTAGCAGGAGCTACTAGTCAGACTCAGAGAGTTGATAGGGCTTATGCCCAGGGTATACCGGATGTTGTGCCGCAGTCGGCGAGTTCTTCTGCGCCAGGTTTTGAGACCCCAACACCAGAGCCTCCGCTTCGCCAGGGAATACTATAGGTCGCGAGGAAGCAGTTATGTTATTGACCAAGATAGCGGTGCTACAGTTTCATCAGTAGGAGGTTAATCGGCCAGTACAGATAGGTGTACAGAGGGTAGAGGGCCAACGCAGAGATCAGCGTAAGAGGGCTAGACCGGTTGGTTATCCCGGTGAGTTTATGGGCGAGCAGCCTCAGCAGCGAGTGAGATATTCGTCCCAGCCTACCCAGTACATACCCCCGCAGCTCACAGGTGGGAGATTTGATCCCACAAGGTATTTAGGAGCCGGTCCGAGCTCCAGGGGTCGAGGTTCTCAGAGGAGCAGAGGACTTTCTCGGTCAAGGCCACCTATTCCTCAGTGTATCAGATGTGGTAAGCGTCATTCGTGGAAATGCCATTATGGAATAGGTGTTTGTTTTTATTGTGGCCGTCCGGGCCATATTCGGAGGGTATGTCCTTTTAGAAAGAGCACCGGTGAGGTGGCTCAGCCTATGAGGCCGATGGTTGGTTCCCTTTCCTCCACAGCTGTGCGTCCCCCAGGGCAGGGTGTTCAGATGTCAGCCAGCCGTGGTAGAGGTCAGGGTGGAGTTTATGGTTCTGGCGGTCCTTCGAACCGCATAGATGACGTGACTACTGGACAGGATCAGGAGGCGACATCGCATGGGGTTACAGGTATATCTCGATTCTTTTGAATCATACGTGCATTGTTAGATTCAGATTTTGCCCTAGCGTATATGTTTTCCCTGTGTTGCTAGCAGTTGTAAGTGATAGTACCCCCAGAGGTAGGAATACTTTGATTAGTAAAGTGATAAATTAAGAACGTTGACAAGAATGGTAAGTGAACTGAGACTATAGTTGTGTAGAGTTCACAAGTTGTTGTCACACGACCCAACCTGCCCGTGATCGTGCCTTCTGAACCCTAGTGATACAACATCGTAGAAAATCAATGAAATAAAAACTTTAAACATGAAACAAGACATATGAATATAAACAAAGCAACCAACTGGTTACCTTTTTGTATATATAACTAAAAAGCGAATAGCATATCCTTACAAACCCCGCCACAACAAAGATTTCATGCACTTCTAAGAGTTTTTATACAACATGACGGGACAGGGCCCCGCCATACCCCTGAATGTACAAGTACCTACAGTGACAGGGGACTATACCAAAAGATAAGCCTCCGGAGAAACGGAGCTTCCCAATACGCTGAACTGTGATCCTAAGAGCGAGGATCAACGACTGGTGTACCTTTACCTGCGGCATGAACGCAGCCCCCCGAAGGAGGTCAGTACAACAGGTACCAAGTATGTGAAACTGAAAATACTGTAAATGAAATCATAGTAGTCTATATAAAGCAGGAGACATGTATGATAACCAAACTACAGTCCACAATAAATAAGCAGTTATGTAAGTCAGGGACTCGCCCTCAAAGTCATCACTCAAATATAACTATGGGTCTCATGCCCTCAACATAAATCATGCCCGTGGAATACCTTCCTCACTGCCGGCAGTCTATGATATAATAACACCAAGGAGTACACATGAACACCAAGTCCCACCTGAGTCATAAAAACCGTACAGGGCAAGTACGAAGGCTAACTACCAGATACCAAAGCCGTACTAACAATACTATACAATCAAACCACGGAGGAGCACGGCAAGTACGAAGTCGACTACCAGATACTGGCGTCGTGTCACGAGCTGACCGGCAAGTACGAGGGCTAACTACAGATACCGCGTCAGATCACGAGACTCCGCCACGGCCGACACGGCAAGGCACGAAAGCCGACTACCAGATACCGGCCGTGTCACGAGTCGACCGGCAAGCACGAGGGCTAACTACCGATACCAAGGTCGATCACGAGACTTCGCCACTAAACGAACGGCAAGTGCGAAGGCTAACTACCAGTACCAAGGCCGAATCAGCCACGAGACGGCAAGCACGTAAAGCCAACCACCGATACCAAGGCCGAATCAAGAAAACCTCGCGAGAGCTAGTCCATGGAATAACACTATCACCGCGAGCGCACTGCGGAATTCTCCGTCACCGCAGACGCCCAAGTAATATCATAACAAATCAGCCGGCCCTCCATTGAGAGACGCGGTGGTATAGAAATACAATGCTAACACGACAAGGCTATCACACGCAAACATCGGCAAGTTACACACAACTCAAGGTACTTTCCTTTATGCCAAAGTCCGTGTTTTAACTCCCAAAGTACTACGACGTTAAATTCTTTTTAAAAGATCCATTTCTTTTACCAAGGTCACCCGATGCCCGTATTATAAAAATAGAGTGACTAACATTTTTAAGTAAACCAAAACAACTTCCATACTTTCCTTTTTAAACCAAAACACTTCTCCTTTTAAAATCAAGTTACAACATTCTTTTCCAAAGTTCAAGTTTGCCTAATTTCAAATATTCACGCTCTTATTTTGAAAGATTTCATAGTTCATAGTCTTAATCATTTAATAACGTAATTCTCTTTTAAAACAATTTGAGCAACATATGCCTTATGTGTGAGTAGGTTATTCTTGTTTATAACAATCTTATTAAAGCAGCCATGATCTAGGAAATGTAATACAATTTTGTCTTATCTTAGCTTCTATGCAGATGGAGGTTTCTACTGGTTTTAATATAATTACTTGATTAGTCAAAACATTTCCCTTTATTAACGCTGCAGTGGTTCGTTCGATACTTATTCTGATTTCCGAAATCAGTAAAACATTATTCCTTTTAAAAACCAAGTACTCATTACTCACGAATGAGGTTTCACACTTTTTAACAAAATTCATATTAATTCAATTAAGTCAAGTCTCTTATCTTTTAAGATCAAGTCTCTTAACTTCTTAAAATCAATAAACCATTCTTTTTATCCCTCTTAAGTCATTATACCTAACTTCCCATAAAGCTAGTATAACTCTTAAGCTTTCAAACCAAGTATTATTCTTCTTTCAAAAATGATTCTTAATTCTTTTGAAATACTTCAAGATTCTTATTATTCAGGCTTAAGTCAAAAGACATTGCCGTAAAACTACATTCAGTTAATACACGTACGTCTACCGTACTATATATATATTCTTTTAAAATATCATGCTCAAGAGGATAGGAAGAATCACATACCTCGCGACGATTATCGACTAATAGCAAATAGCTCCAAAGTACTGTAATCCTGTTAGCCTCTTCCACCCTTCGAGTAGAATATGCTACTCGAAGTACTTCAACCTATATCGGTCATATAAGTCTATCAATGTCTAGACTATTCTGTAAAATATTTCTAGATACAGATTCCTTTATTCTACGGAAAATTGGCAAGACTTCCTACCCGCCAACTACACAAGTCTCATCAGAAATACAAATTCCATGTAAGTACAGTTTAATTCTCTTCTTTAATATTCTTCTGATGTGATATCAATACAATTCTCTACTCTTATACCATCCTTCTATACGTCTTATACTTATTTCTATACTACTACAGTATGTAATTTCCAATTACAATTGAAGGACAACAGTATTTACCTCGATAAGCCCAAAATTATCCAAGTTAAATGTCGATCCTGAGCAACGTTTAGCTCCTACTCTGGGCGCTCCAACCCGCTCCAAACAACCCTTAGAAGTTCTACACAACTTCTTCTTAATACTTAAACTCGCTATGAAGATTTCCTTAGGGTTCCGTTTAGTGGCTAAAGGAAGTATAATAGTATTTCTGGGCTTTTAGTATAGAGGTGACTTTGGGAATACTACAAGGTATTTGGGCCAAGGTATTTTGGAATAGTAACAATACTTGGAGAATACTTTTCTACCCTGGGGTATTTTACGAAAACTACTAGGCAAGGGGGGGTATACTCTCGGCCAAGGGCCTTCTCAAGGGGGAGGGGGACTTGGACGAAACTACACTTAAGGGGGAGAGGGATTTTTGCCTTGAAATTTCAAGTGAGGATGAAGAAATAGTCTTGCACTAGAGGGGTATTTATAGGACATTCAATGGCCAAGATCAAGCCAAGTGGGGGGCAAGTGGAGGGTCAAGATTTGGACATGTGTTTGTGGGTCCCACTTGCTCATCAACTACACAAAATATCCTACCAACTCCTTGACAAAAATCAAGGCCAAAAACGCCCCAATTCGTCCCACCTTATCCGTCCACTTGAGGGTGACACTTGTCACCCTCTCGTTGGTCCAAAATATTTCGTCTCTCGGAAAAATCCGCAAAAATAATAAATGTTGCAACCGTATTTTTCCCTTCGCAAAGTCCGGAAAACGTTTCGTCGGAAAACGATTCTTTTTGCTAGTTGTGCACAAATTTCGCCACTTTGCCTACTTAAGGCTTAACTTAGACGCATACTTACGCACATACTGAAATACGGTATAACATTCTCCCCGTTATACCCGTATTTTCGTGAGTATGTACGCAAGGACGCACGAGAAAAATTTGAACGAGAATAAGCTTGGCCGATTTATTTTTGTGCACAACACCCGGTTAGAGTCGTTTTCGATAAACGTTTTCCGAGCCTTTCGTAGGAAAATTCCGGCTATGTCATTTTTAATTTTTGCGGATTTTTCCGAGAGAAAACATTTTGGACCAACAAGAGGGCGCCACTTGGCACCCTCTCATTGGAGCACGCCAGGCGGTTCAAGTGGACGAAATGGCCATTGTTTGGTCAAGGGGTTGGTAGGATATTTTTGTGGTAGATGGATAAGGTGCACTTGGCAAGATCTTGGCCCTACACTTGCCTTGCACTTGGCAAGATCTTGGCCATTGGTTGGCCTTTGCTAGACCTATAAATACCCCCCTCTTTGATGACTTCTTCATCCATTCTACAAATCTCTAAGTGTTAAAAATCCTCCCCCTCTCTTAGTAGTGTTCTCGTCCAACACCATCCCCCTCCCCTTGGCCGAGAGCCCTCCCCCCCCTCATAGTAGTGTGGCCGTGGGGTACTCCCCCCCTAGCCTAGTTGTTTTCGTATAATACCCCCCCTCTTGGTAGAAATACTCTCAAAAGTATTGTTATAATGCCCAAATTACCTTAGCCGTATACCTTGTAGTATTCTAAGGTTATACTTATACGAAAAGCCCAGAAATACTATTATACTTCCCTTCCGTCACAAAACCGAAACCCTAAGGAAAATCTCCATGGTTAGTTGGAGTATAAGTAGAAGTTGGTTAGAACTTCTAAGGGTTGTTTGGAGCGGGTCGGAGCGCACGGAGTAGGAGCTAAACCTTGCTCAGGATCGACATTTAAACTCGGATAATTATGGGCTTATCGAGGTAAATATCTTGTCCCTCTATTGTAATTGGAAATTACATGTTGTATGATTATATAGTTGAAGTATACTATATATAGAACTGAACGTAGTTATCGGCAATGTCTTTTGACTTAAGCCTGAATAATAAGAAACCTTTTCGAAAGAAGAGTACTGAACTGTAATTACATAGGACTGTATTACAGTAGACTTGTGTAGCTTTGCTGTGTAGTAGAATCGTACACGTCCGGTTAGACGTGCAAACCCCCCCCCCCTGGTTGGCTTGGTAGCCGGCCTCGATAAAGGAGGAGATTTACGCTATTGCGGGGAGGTGCCAATTTTCTCGTAGAATGTTCTACGATAAGATCTAAATGTTAATAAGCGCCTTGTGGCCTTATAGGTTGAGTACTACGCGTGGCGCGATCTACTTGGCTTAAGGAGTAGCCGACGGTTTGAGGTACTTGGAGCGTTTTGCTATTAGTCGATAATCGTCGCGAGGTATCTGTGCAGGTGTTTCTGTGGCCAGGTGTGGCAGGATTTGTTCTCATAAGTATAGTAGTGAAGACTATACTGGCGCACGTTTGTTTTGAGACTTAGAAGGAACATTCGGGACGAATGTTTCTAAGGAGGGGAGAATGTTATACCCCGTATTTTCAGAGTATGTACGTAAGGACGTACGTAGAAAAATTTGAACTTGAGAATAAGCTTGGCCGATTTATTTTTGTGCACAACACCCGGTTAGAGTCTATTTTCGACGAAACGTTTTCACAGCTTTCGTAGGGAAAATTCCGGCTATGTCATTTTTAATTTTTGCGGATTTTTCCGAGAGACGAAACATTTTGGACCAACAAGAGGGCGCCACTTGGCACCCTCTCATTGGAGCACGTTGTGGGCGGTTCAAGTGGACGAAATGGCCATTGTTTGGTCAAGGGTTGGTAGGATATTTTGTGGTAGATGGATAAGGTGCACTTGGCAAGATTCGCCCTACACTTGCCTTTCACTTGGCAAGATTCGCCATTGGTGGCCTTTGCTAGACCTATAAATACCTCTTTGATGACTTCTTCATCCATTCTACAAATCTCTAAGTGTTAAAAATCCTCCCTCTCTTAGTAGTGTTCTCGCCCAACACCATCCTCCCCTTGGCCGAGAGCCCTCCCCTCCTAGTAGTGGCCGGGTACTCCTAGCCTAGTTTTTTTCGTATAATACCCCCCCTCTGGGTAGAAATACTCTCAAAAGGATTGTTATAATGCCCAAATTACCTTAGCCGTATACCTTGTAGTATTCTCAGGTTATACTGATCCGAAAAGCCCAGAAATACTATTATACTTCCCTTCCGTCACAAAACCGAAACCCTAAGGAAAATCTCCATGGTTAGTTGGAGTATAAGTAGAAGTTGGTTAGAACTTCTAAGGGTTGTTTGGAGCGGGTCGGAGCGCACGGAGTAGGAGCTAAACCTTGCTCAGGATCGACATTTAAACTCGGATAATTATGGGCTTATCGAGGTAAATATCGTGTCCCTCTATTGTAATTGGAAATTACATGCTGTATGATTATATAGTGGCAGTATACTATATCTAGAATCGAACGTAGTTATCGCAATGTCTTTTGACTTAAGCCGAATAATAAGAAACCTTTTCGAAGAAGAGTATCGAATCAGTAATTACATAGATCAGTATTACGAGACTTGTGTATCTTTGCTGTGTAGGAGAATCATACACGTCCGGTTTGACGTGCAAACCCCCCCCCCCTGGTTGGCTTGGTAGCCGGCCTCGATAAATGAGAGATTTACGCTGCCATGTGTGGTGTCGAATTTTCGTAGAATGTTCTACGATAAGATCTAAATGTTAATAAGCGCCTGGCCTTATAGGTTGAGTACTACGCGTGGCGCGATCTACTTGGCTTAAGGAGTAGCCACGGTTTGAGGTACTTGGAGCGTTTTGCTATTAGTCGATAATCGTCGCGAGGTATGTGAACCTCTTCCTATCTCTTCTAGCATGATATGTGTGAACTATGTAGTACGGTAGACGCATACGTGCTAAATGTATTTGATTGGTTTAAAACATAAAGTGTTATAACGCTTTATGGGAAGTTGGTTATAACACTTTATGTTGGTAAGAAATACTTGTGGTTTTTAAAAGGTAATCGATTTGAACTATAATCGACTTGTTATGTGTTAATAAAGAACTTGAAGTATTTCAAAAGATTTTTGAATCATTTTGAAAGAAGGAGTAATACTTGGTTGTTGAAAACTTAAGAGTTATACTAGCTTTATGGAAAGTTAGGTATAACGGCTTAAGAATGTTTTATTGATTTCGGAAATCAGAATGTGTATCGACAAACCACTGCAGCGTTAATAAAAGGAAATGTTTTGACAGATTTAGTATTATTAAAATCGAGAAACTTCCATCCGCATAGAAGCTAAGATGAGACAAAATGATGTTTCCTAGATCATGGCTGCTGTAATAAGATTGTTATAAACAAGAATATCCTACTCACATAAGGCTTATGTTTCTCAGATAGTTTAAAAGAGAATTATATTCTTAAATGAATAAGACTATGAAATCTGAAACCTTTCTAAAATAAAATCGTGAACATTTGAAATTAGGCAAACTTGGACGCTTGGAAAATAATGTTGTTACTTGATTTTACAAAGGTAAGTGTTTTGATTTACTTCAAAGATAATCACTCTATTTTCATATACACGGGTATGTGGTTTTTGTGAAGTAACATATCTTTAAAGAGTTATTGTATAAAGTACTTTGGGGATAAAAACTCTCGTTAATCATATAGTAGAAGGTACTATGTGTGAATAACTTGATTGTATTGGTTTGTGATAGTTTGTAATACCTTACGTGTTGATTTGATAAGTAATCATATTAGGATACGCAGTATTACGTGATGTTGCGTGTAAAGATTTTCCCTTGATTGTGCTTATCTTTGCTTAACGATAAATCGCTATGTTGGTATTTATACCACTACCGCAGCTCGGAAGCAGTCGACGCCGATGCAGGACCGTGATTGAGAATACCATGCGGGTCCCTATGCGATACGAGTTCCAGCAGTGCGCGCCTTTATGGTCGCACCGCACGGCCACATGACCGCATGACCATAAAGGCCGCACACTAACCTCGAACTCTCGAGCTCCGCATAGGCCCTCGTGACCCGCATGAGGTATTCTCGAATCATGGTCCTGCATCACCGAGTCTACCCCGCGTCGGAGGCGCCTTAACCCCGAAACACTGAGTGGTATAATACCAACATAACGTTTAACGCTTAAACAAAGATAAGCACAATCAAGGGAAACCCCCTTTACACAAACATCACAGAATACTAACACACGTAGCATCCTAATATGATTACTTATCAAATCAACACGAAGGTATTACAAGGATATCACAAACCAATACAATCAAGTTATTCACACATAAGGTACTTTCTACTATGTGTCAACATGTTCGGGTTTCTACCCCCAAAGTACTTCATACATTAACTTTTTAAAAGATACGTTACTTTCACAAAAGTCACACAATACCCGTAGTATATGAAAATAGAGTGATTATCTTTTGAAGTGAATCAAAACACTTATCTTTGTAAAATCAAGTAACAACATTATTATCCAAACGTCCAAGTTTGCCTAATTTCAAATGTTCACGTTTCTAACACCCGCAAGGGTAGCCAAGTTGGTGTAGCAGTAGAGCGCGGGACCGCAAGGTCACGAGTTCGATCCCCTGCATAAACCTTCTTGGTTGAGCCTGTCACACATGGCTTGCCAAGTGTGGTTTACATGGCTGACGTGGTTTGCAGGCTACTGCGTCAGTCCGGGGTTTACCCTGTGCGCACTCGAAAGAGTAGCGGCTGCGGGTTCCTTCGTCAAAAAAAAAAAAAAATGTTCACGTTTCTTATTTTAGAAAGGTTTCGTAGTTCATAGTCTTATTCATTTAAGAATATAATTCTCTCTTTTAAACTATCTGAGAAACATAAGCCTTATATGTGAGTAGGATATTCTCGTTTATAACAATCTTATTACAAAGACCATGATCTAGGAAATATCATTTTGTCTCATCTTAGCTTCTATGCAGATGGAAGTTTCTATCGGTTTTAATAATACTTAATCATAAAACATTTCCTTTTATTAACGCTGCAGTTGGTTTGTCGATACACATTCGATTTCAAATCAAGAAACATTCTAAGCCGCTATACCTAACTTCCCATAAAGCTAGTATAACTCTTAAGTTTTCAAAACCAAGTATTACTTCTTCTTTCAAATGATTCAAAATCTTTTGAAATACTTCAAGTTCTTTATTAACACATATCATGCTAGAAGAGATAGGAAGAGGTTCACATACCTCGCGGCAGTATCGACTAATAGCAAAACGCCCAAGTACTTCCAACCGCCGGCTACTCCTTGCCAAGTAGATCGCGCCACACGTAGTACTTCAACCTATAAGGCCACAAGGCGCTTTATTAACATTTAGACCTCATCAGAGAACATTCTACCAAAATTCGGCAGACTCTCCCGCAACAACAGAAATCTCCTCCTTTATCGAGGTCGCTACCAAGCCAACCAGGGGTTATACAACTAACCCGAACTGTACAATTCTACTCCACGTAAAAGTCAGCACAAGTTCATCAATACACCCTATGTAAATACAGATTCAAGATCTTCTTTTGAAAAGGTTTTCTTATTATTCAGCTTAAGTCAAAAGACATCCGATAACAACGTTCAGTTCTATATATAGTATACTTCAACTATATAGTCTAACAATCATGTAATTTCCAATTACAATAGAGGACAAGATATTTACCTCGATAAGCCCATAATTATCCAAGTTTAAATGTCGATCCCGAGCAAGGTTTAGCTCCTACTCCGAGCGCCCGACCCTCCAACAACCCTTAGAAGTTCTAACCAACTTCTACTTATTACTCCAACTAACTATGGAGATTTTCCTTAGGGTTTCGGTTTAGTGATCAAGTGGAAGTATAATAGTATTTCCGGGCTTTTCAGATAGGGTAACTTTGGAATACAACAAGGTAAAGGCTAAGGTATTTTGGGCATTATAACAATACTGAGAAGTATTTCTACCAAGAGTGGTATTATACTAAAGCAAATAGGCTAGTGGGTACCCACGCTAGCACCCCAGGGGAGGGTTTTCGCCAAGGCCTTTACTAGGGGGCTCTTGGACGAGAGTCAAACAAGAGGAGAGGGAAGGATTTCAAGACTTAGAACACATTGGATGATGAAGTCTTCAACAAAGGGAGGGTATTTATAGGAAGCTGGCCAACCAATGGACAAGATCAAGCCATGTGTTAGGCAAGTGTAAGGCCAAGATCAAGCCAAGTGCACCCTATCCCTACTCCACAAAACATGGCACAAAACAAGGCACAAAACAAGGCCAAGAAAGCTAGCCAAAACGTCCCACTTTCGGCCAAGAACCGCCAACTTGAGGTGACAAGTGTCGCCTCTCGTTGGTCCAAAATATTCGCCTCTCGGAAAAATCCGCAAAAATTAGAAATGACATAGCCGTATTTTACCCTACGAAAGTCGTGGAAACGCGTTTAAAAAACGACTCTAATCGGGTGTGTGAACAAATAATTTCGGCCAAGCCACTTTTAAAAGTTTCAAATTTCTACGCACGCCCCTTACGCATACTCCGAAATACGGTATAACATTCTCTCTCTTAGAAACATTCGTTCCGAATGTTCCTTCTAAGTCTCAAAACAAACGCGCCAAGATAGTCTTCACTACTATACTTACGAGAACAATCCTTGCCACACATGGCCATAGAAACAACCGCACAAATACCCACATCTACGCCACGGCGAAGCACTCTAACATCACAAACGCCCCCATCCAAGGGTCAAAAATATAATTCCTTCGCACTTTCTCCATACAAAAGAAATGATACCACTTTTGTCACTTTGCCGCGAGGTTCTAGTGTCACCCGCGACTAACAAATGGTACCGCCGCATGCGATCCCCGAGGTCGTCATACCCTCGAACTCTTACCACATTCGACATCGCTTCGCCTCAAAACTCGGTTACTAATCTAATGTGGTCATCATTAATCGGGAACACTGATGGATCTCCGATACTTCCCGAACATCACAATACGAAGACCGACGCATCGCTTCCTACGCTCGGACGCAAATGCTAACATATAGGCAACCCGCCTATCCTTCACATGAACTCACAAAGGCCCAAAGTAACTCGCTAAGTTCCTCTGTTTTCCAAAACTCACACCCAAACCGGGTGGTATCTTCAAGAAGACCGACCACAACTCAACTCTAGCGCTGCCGCCGACAATCCGCACGATTTCTCTCGAGCCGCTGTAACTTCTTCTAGACAAGCTTCACTATCCACATCTGTGGAACAAGCTCAACCAACCGTCGAACTCGACAACATCGAACCACTCGCCTAAGAACTTACACACCCGCCCCTACAAGGCTTTATAAGGCGACATCCGAACACTGAAATGGTAGCTTAAACACTCCCTCCACAGGAGACAACAATCCCCACAACTACCCCTGAAATCCAAACACTGGCCCGAGGGCGAATGCGATTCTGAGACTCACCTGAGTTCCTATCCTTGCCTGGTAAAACTTTTAGAAAACGAAAATAGCCACAACCTGGGCTTCACTGTCTGACATAAGGTGAAGGTAGGCACCCCGTGCAGCCTTTCAACCTTTCGATAACTCAACACACCGAGTAAATGGTCCTCGATCAAGAACACGATGGCTGCTCCCATCGCCCGACCACTGGTCGAACGCATCCACGAACTCGTACGCTGGTTAACTAAACTTGGGCCTAACACCCTCACAACCCTAACACAAGGCGGGACCACCACAACCTGACCCCACCACCAAACCTACCGCGGGTTGACCCGCAACGTGGCCTCAACCCGACCCGCAACGCCGCACAATACTAGCTCCCGATCCGAACAATCTCACTAATCACGCTTCAAAACCTAGCGGTCTTCTTAGCTCAACTACCCCTTTCAAATCACGCTACTAAGGGACTTATCCCACAAACATAGCTCACGTGCACCATGCACTCCGATAAGGATCAAACATAACACTACACTTATACTCGAGATGGCCTGACCTCTAAGGTCTCTACGTATAACACTCTAAGGCTCCCACATTCTCTATCCCCAAAATCTTACTTGTTAACCCACCATGATCTCTAATCACAACTAACATACTGCTATCGTAACATAGCACTTAAGGTATACTCACCTTATCACACATACGATCTCTGCAGGGTTAAGGATATATCTATATCTACCGCTTCACTCCTTAGTCGCTCTAATCAACCCCCGCCTGCAGTAGGCATAGCTGGAAGGTGACGAACTACCCACCTGCGATCAAGGCAAAGTCCTCCTACTAGGTCACCCATTCGACACATGGCCCTCGACGGCCGCAGTACAACAAGTACCAACTAAAAGACGACATTCCCGATGACGCTCACACACCGGAACCTAAGCCCCGGAGTTCTCACCAACTCCTGCATACCCCGAACGCATCAACCCCGCGAGGACCTCTTTGCACCGTGGACGTCATAATCTAATCCACACGCGAGGTGACTCGCCAGAAAGTTACCAAAGGACCTTGCCGCTCGCCCTCTTCGCCGCCCTTCGTTAACCCGCCGATCTCACGCTTTCGGCCACGCGCATAAGCCCGCATACGTGCCATGCTCGCCTAATCAAGAATTACTCATGCACAACCCTCTCTAGATAGTCGCCAAGACCCGTGGTACATCGGTATACTCTCGTAGCCAAATCCATAGCTAGTAACAGTGGTCGCCTTCTTGCAATCTAAATTCACCGCTCCTGGCCGTGGAACCGGCGTTCATATATCATGGCCGCAGAGGCACCGCTGCCGCCGTACTAAACTCTGTTGGCTAGTGACGTCGCAGAACTCCCCGGAAGAAGCACTACCCTAGGTAATGATTGGGCACTGCCTCGCCACCCTCCTCAACTCTACTCGCACTCCTCGCTTTGCCGCTCTCCGGGCTCGTTGCTGCACGCGAGGCATAACGGTAAGTGGAAAGAAATACGTGAGAGGTCCAACTTACAACACGCCTCTAAGGCACGATCTCGAGTGAGAAGAATAGAAACGAATCCTAAATATCCTATATCATCCTGATTATTGTTGTTTTTCACAACACACCTATAATCAAGACTCATCGGATACTGGCTCAGACACTTTCCGAGGATTAATCGCTCGATACCACTTTTGTCACGACTGCCCGGCCCGTGGATCGTGCCTTACCCCGCACCCTAGTGATACAATCATCGAGTAATCACGAACATAAACGATACAAGACATATTATGAAATATGAAACAATAACTGAGAAAACTTGCCTCTAAGATAAATATAAACAACAACTTTTTCAACATGAACAGTTTAATCTTTTTTACAAACCCCGCCACAACAAGATTTTACTGCACTTCTACGAATGATATGACAACAACGACGGATGTGGCCGCCATACCCCGAATGTAAGCACCTACAACAACAGGGACTATACCAAGATAAGCCTCCGAGGAACGGAGCTTTCCCAAACGCTGAACTCGGACCCTAAGAGCGAGGATCAACGATCGTGTACCTTTACTCGCGGATGAACGCAGCCCCAAGGAGGTCGATAACAAAAATTTAGTATGTGAAATCAAAATAACATCAGAATGAAATCATAGCAGTCATATAAAGCATGAGACATGTATGATAACCAAACTACAGTTTACAACAAAGCAGTCATGTCAAGTCAGGGACTCACGCCCTCAAGTCATCACTCAAGTATAACAATGGGTCTCAGGCCCACAACATCAATCATGCCCGTGGAATACCTTCCTCACTGCCGGCAGTCTATGATATAAAAGCACCAAGGAACACACATGAACACCAGGTCCCACCTGTGTCATAATAAAACTGTACGGGGTAAGTACGAAGGCATAGCCGACTACTAAAAACCCACGCATCAACAAGGTCGCGAATCAGATCATAAGATCTGCTCAGACCACATGATCAAAGCTGGTCGCTCGCCCGCAATATCAAATGTGCGCGTCTAGCCCTGGAACTCCCCGCAGCTCCGCATAGGCCAATCTCATAGGCCCGCATGAGGTATAACCCCGCATCGAGGGTAGCTACTCCCCGGCATCGTCCTGGACTCGCAGTCCGCATGGCCACATAGACCGCATGACCATAAAGGCCGCACACTAACCTGGAACTCTCGTAGCTCTGCATAGGCCCGTGACCCGCATGAGGTATTCTCGAATCATGGTCCTGCATCACCGAGTCTACCCCGCGACGGAGGCGCCTTAACCCCTAAACACGGTGAGTGGTATAATACCAACATAACGCTTAACGTTTAAACAACATAAGCACAATCAAGGGAAAACCCCTTTACACAAACATCACATAATACTAACACACGTAGCATCCTAATATGATTACTTATCAAATCAACACGAAGGTATTACAAGGCTATCACAAACCAATACAATCAAGTTATTCACACATAAGGTACTTTCTACTATGTGTCAACATGTTCGGTTTCTACCCCAAAGTACTTCATACATTAACTTTTTAAAAGATACGTTACTTTCACAAAGGTCACACAATACCCGTAGTATATGAAAATAGAGTGATTATCTTTTGAAGTGAATCAAAACACTTATCTTTGTAAAATCAAGTAACAACATTATTATCCAAACGTCCAAGTTTGCCTAATTTCAAATGTTCACGTTTCTTATTTTAGAAAGGTTTCGTAGTTCATAGTCTTATTCATTTAAGAATATAATTCTCTCTTTTAAACTATCTGAGAAACATAAGCCTTATATGTGAGTAGGATATTCTCGTTTATAACAATCTTATTACAGCAGCCATGATCTAGGAAATATCATTTTGTCTCATCTTAGCTTCTATGCAGATGGAAGTTTCATCGGTTTTAATAATACTTAATGCTAAAACATTTCCTTATTAACGCCGCAGTTGGTTTGTCGATACACATTCCGATTTCAAATCAAGAAACATTCTTAAGCCGTTATACCTAACTTCCCATAAAGCTAGTATAACTCTTAAGTTTTCAAAAACCAAGTATTACTTCTTCTTTCGAAATGATTCAAAAATCTTTTGAAATACTTCAAGTTCTTTATTAACACATATCATGCTAGAAGAGATAGGAAGAGGTTCACATACCTCGCGACGAGTATCGACTAATAGCAAAACGCTCCAAGTACTTCCAACCGTCGGCTACTCCTTAAGCCAAGTAGATCGCGCCACACGTAGTACTTCAACCTATAAGGCCACAAGGCGCTTATTAACATTTAGACCTCATCGAGAACATTCTACCAAAATTCGAAGACTTCCCTCCAACAACAGAAATCTCCTTTATCGAGGTCGGCTACCAAGCCAACCAGGGGGGGGGTTATACAACTAACCCGAACGGGTACAATTCTACTCCACGTAAAAGTCAGACAAGTCTCATCAGAATACACCCTATGTAAATACAACAAGATTTCTTCTTTGAAAAGGTTTTCTTATTATTCAGGCTTAAGTCAAAAGACATTGCCGATAACAACGTTCAGTTCTATATATAGTATACTTCAACTATATAGTCTAACAATCATGTAATTTCCAATTACAATAGAGGGACAAGATATTTACCTCGATAAGCCCATAATTATCCAAGTTTAAATGTCGATCCCGAGCAAGGTTTAGCTCCTACTCCGAGCCTCCGACCCGCCTCCAACAACCCTTAGAAGTTCTAACCAACTTCTACTTATTACTCCAACTAACTATGGAGATTTTCCTGTGGTTTCGGTTTAGTGATGAAGGAAGTATAATAGTATTTCGGCTTTTCAGATAGGGTAACTTTTGGAATACAACAAGGTAAAGGCTAAGGTATTTTGGGCATTATAACAATACTTGAGAAGTATTTCTACCAAGAGGGGGTATTATACGAAAGCAACTAGGCTAGGGGTACCCCGCTAGCACCCCAAAGGGGAGGGTTTCTGCCAGGGCCTTTACTAGTGGGGCTCTGGACGCGAGTCAAACAAGAGGAGAGGGGAAGGAGTTCAAGACTTAGAACACATTTGGATGATGAAGTCTTCAACAAAGGGAGGGGTATTTATAGGAAGCTGGCCAACCAATGGACAAGATCAAGCCATGTGTTAGGCAAGTGTAAGGCCAAGATCAAGCCAAGTGCACCCTATCCCTACTCCACAAAACATGGCACAAAACAAGGCACACAACAAGGCACAAAACAAGGCCAAGAAAGCTAGCCAAAACGCCCCACTTTCGGCCAAAAACCGCCAACTTGAGGTGACAAGTGTCGCCTCTCGTTGGTCCAAAATATTCCGCCTCTCGGAAAAATCCGCAAAAATTAGAAATGACATAGCCGTATTTTACCCTACGAAAGTCGTGGAAACGCTTTCGAAAAACGACTCTAATCGGGTGTTGTGAACAAATAATTTCGGCCAAGCCACTTTTAAAAGTTTCAAATTTCTACGTCGCCCTTACGCATATACCGAAATACGGTATAACAACCGACATCTGAGACTTGTAGTAGTACTTGTGGAGTAGAATTGTACCCGCTCGGGTTAGATGTATAACCCCGGTTGGCTTGGTAGCCGCCCGTTAGAGAGGAGATTTACGCCATGCGGGAGGCGCCACAATTTTCTGTAGAATGTTCTACGATAAGATCTTGATGTTAATAAGCGCCTTGTGGCCTTATAGGTTGAAGTACTACGTGGCGCTCTACTTGGCTTAAGGAGTAGCCGACAGTTGGAAGTACTTGGAGCGTTTTGCTATTAGTCGATACTCGTCGCGAGGTATGTGAACCTCTTCCTATCTCTTCTAGCATGATATGTGTGAACTATGTAGTACGGTAGACGTACATGTACTAAATGTATTTGATTGGTGTAAAACATAAAGTGTTATAACGGCTTTATGGGAAGTTGGTTATAACGGATTTATGTTGGTAAGAAAATACATGTGGTTTTTAAAAGGTAACTGATTT
This sequence comes from Przewalskia tangutica, assembly GCA_029844215.1. Classification (NCBI taxonomy): domain Eukaryota; kingdom Viridiplantae; phylum Streptophyta; class Magnoliopsida; order Solanales; family Solanaceae; genus Przewalskia; species Przewalskia tangutica. The sequence continues at coordinate 40,734,429 of CM056725.1, read as the reverse complement.
GAACTATAACTGGCTTGTTATGTGTTAATAAAGAACTTGAAGTATTTCAAAAGAATTTTGAATCATTTTGAAATAAGAAGTAATACTTGGTTTTTGAAAACTTAAGAGTTATACTAGCTTTATGGGAAGTTAGGTATAACGGCTTAAGAATGTTTTACTGATTTCGGAAATCAGAATGTGTATCGACAAACCACAGCAGCGTTAATAAAGGGAAATGTTTTGATTAATTAAGTATTAATAAAACCAGTAGCAACTTCCATCCGCATGTAAGCTAAGATGAGACAAAATGATATTTCCTAGATCATGGTTGTTGTAATAAGATTGTTATAAACAAGAATATCCTACTCACATATAAGACTTATGTTTCTCAGATTGTTTAAAAGAAATTATATTCTTAAATGAATAAGGCTATGAACCACGAAACCTTTCTAAAATAAGAAACGTGAACATTTGAAATTAGGCAAACTTGGACGTTTGGAAAATAATGTTGTTACTTGATTTTACAAAGGTAAGAGTTTTGGTTTTCTTAAAAGGGCGATCACTCTATTTTATACTACGTATTGTGTGACTTATGTGAAAGAAACAGATCTTTAAAGATTTAATGTGTGAAGTACTTTGGGGTTAGATAATTCAACTTGTTAGTAGTAAAGCACCTTGTGTGAATAACTTGATTGTATTGTGATAGCCTTGTAATACTTTCTGCTGATTTGAGAAGTAAACATGTTAGGATGCTACGTGTGTTAGTATCTTGTGATGTTAGTGTAAAGGGGTTTTCCTCGATCGCGCTTAAAGTTGTTTGACTATCACCGTTATGTTGGTATTGTACCACTCACCTTGACTTGTGTCCGAGGTTAAGTCGCCTCCACGCGGGTAGACTCAGCGATGCAGGACCATGATTCGAGGATACCTACGCGGTCCGAGGATCCATGCGGAACTACGGAGTTCCGTGTTAGTGCGGCCTTTATGGTCATGCGGTTTTGTGGCTACGCGATCGCGAGTCGGGGCGACGCCGGGAGTAGCTACCCTCGATGCGGGTTATACCTCACGCGGGCCTATGAGGTTGGCCTATGCGCGAGTCGCGAGAGTTCGAGGCTAGACGCACATTTGATATCGCGCGAGTGACCTTTTATCATGTGACGGTGCAGACAGATATCATGACACGCTTTATGACCTTGTTGCATCGCTGGTGTTAGTAGGCTATGCCTTCAGACTTACCTGCATCGCTTTATTAGGACACAGCGGACCGGTGTTCATGTGTATTCCTTGGTGCTTGTATACCGCGGTGAGGAAGGTATTCCACGCACGATTGATGTTGTGGGCGTGAGACCCATAGTTACATTTGAGTGATGACTTTGAGGCGCGAGTCCCCGACTTGACATGATCGCTACTTATTGTGAATCGTAGTTTGGTTATCATACATGTCTCGCTTTATAGACTATTATGATTTCATTTACGTATTTTCGGCCACATACTTGGTACTGTCGACCTCCTTCGGGGTTGCGTTCATGCCGCAGTAAAGGTACACCGCCATTGATCCTCGCTCTTAGGGTCATTCAGCATGGAAAGCTCCGTTTCTCCGGAGGCTTATCAGTGGTATAGTCCCCTGTTGTTGTAGGTGTTTACATTCAGGGGTATGGTGGGGCCCTGTCCCGCCATTGTTGTCGTATCATTTCTTAGAGGTCTGTAGTACTGTTGTGGGCAGGGTTTGTAAAAAGGATTAAACTGTTCATGTTGGAAAAAGTTGTTATTTATATATATGCCGAAAGGCAAGTTTTTCTCAGATTATTATTTCATATTTCATCATATGTCTTGTATTGTTTTATGTTCCGCTGATTACTCTGATGTTGTATCACTAGGGTGCCCGGGGTAAGGCACCAGTCACGGGCCCGGAATCGGGTCGTGACATACCAAGTATTTTGACAAGGACTTATCGTAAAATCTTTTATTCAAGACGGCCTTACATCTAAGGTCTCAACGTGTAATATTCTAAGGTTCATACCTTCCCTGTCCCCATACTTATTCTTTCAACTAACCATGTCTCTAAACCACAATATACACAATGCTATCTGTACATAGTACTCAACATATAATCATCATAACACACATGCTGATCTCTAGAGGGTTAAGGATATACCTGAAAAGATAGGCGGTTCAAAGGACCGCTAAAACTGGGAACTTCTACCGCGACCTCTGTCGTGGCCTGCCGGTGTATGAGCATCCTGCCTAGCTATGGAAGGTGAAGAACCCGCAACTGATCTCGTAGTCTGTGCTATCCCACCAGTGCTACCCCTGGTCGGACGCCTTCTCGCCGATGGCCTGTTGGCCGCAAGAATAACAATCTCCCAAATTAGTACGACACTCTCCCTTATGAAGTTTTCCACAACGGCCACACTGAGACAAGGGCGACCTCATCCGGCGAGCACTCCTACTCCCCTGAAAACCTGAAACCTGGGAGCCCTGACCCGCTCCTGAAAATCCCGAATGTCCCGAAGACTGTGGGGGACCACTCTGTGCTGGCGAAGGTACATAACTAGCTTGCTGCTGAGGCGGTCCGCCTTGAAAGTCGCCAAAAGACCCTGCTGTCCTGGCCCTCTTCTGTTGATCTTGGTCATTCCGACGACCTCTCCGCTCCTCACACCCAAGTGCATAAGCCTGCATGCGGGCAATGTCCATGCCTGGCTGCAGAGCTACACCCGAACAAGCCTTTGCCAAGTAGTCATCTAGCCCGGTGACGTAGCTGTCACGACCCGAACCCGGGCCCGTGACTGGTGCCTTACCCCGGGCACCCAAGTAGACATACATCAGAGTAATCAGCGGAACATAAAACAAGACATAGAATATCAAGAAGTGTACAACAGTAATCTGAGAAAACTAGCCTTTCGGCACATATATATAAAACTTAAATCTGAACAGTTACATCCCTTTTACAACTCGCCACAACAAGATTACATGCACTTAAGAATGATATGACAACAATGGCGGGACAGGGCCCCACCATACCCCTGAATGTAAATACCTACAACGACAGGGGACTATACCACTGATAAGCCTCCGATGAAACAGAGCTTCCCAAAACGCTGAACTGCGATCCTAAGAGCGAGGATCAACACCGTGTACTCTACCGCATGAACGCAGCCGGCCGAGGTCGATAACAGGTACCAAGTATGTGAAACTGTAAAGTACTGAAGTAAAATCAAAGTATTTAAAACCATTTGTAAATACAACCAGTTCAACTGCACATAGTGCCACAACATAAACAAGAGCAAGGTAGATAAACTGTAACAGGTCTTTTCTAGGCCGCGAATGATCGAAGCAAGGCCAATCGCCCATAGTATCATTATGCGTGCCTAATCCTGGACTTCCCGCAACCCGCATAGGTCACACATGCACTCCGCATGAGGTATTCCTCGCGACGGGGTAGCTAACCCGGCACTCTCCTCGACTCCCGCAATCCGCATAGTCTCGATAGACCGCGTAGTCACATAGACCGCGCATAGGCATCCCCGTCGGGATAAACACCGGAATGATCAATCTCGAGCATACCGCTGCTCCGCATAGTCACATAGACCCGCATAGGCCATATAGACCCGCATCAAGGGTGGCAAGCCCTCGGTATAACAAGTCAAGGGGGTATGTGATATAATAACATAACAGCTTATCGTTAAACAACATAAGCACAACAAGGGGAACCCCTTTACACAAACATCACCAGATACTAACACACGTAGCATCCTAACATGTTTACTTATCAAATCAACAAGAAAGTATTACAAGGCTATCACAAACCAACACAATCAAGTTATTCACACAAGGTACTTTCTACTTTATGTTAACAATTTCGGGTTTTTATCCCCAAAGTACTTCATACATTAACTCCTTTAAAAGATCCGTTTCTTTCACAAAAGTCACACAATACCCGTAGTATAAAATAGAGTGACTATCCTTTTAAGTAAACCAAAACACTTCCCTTTGTAAATCAAGTAACAACATTATTTTCCAAACGTTCAAGTTTGCCTAATTTCAAATGCTTAAGTTTCTCATTTTCGAAAGGTTTCGTAGTTCATAGTTTTTAATCACTTAATGATATAGTTCTCCTTTAAAACAATTTGAGATACATATGCCTTATATGTGAGTAGGTTATTCTTGTTCATAATCAGTCTTATTTAAGCAGCCATGATCTAGGAAATGTAATATCATTTTGTCTCATCTTAGCTTCTATGTAGATGGAGGTTTGTACTGGTTTTAATAATACTTTATTAGTCAAAACATTTCCCTTTATTAACGCTGCAGTGGTTCGTTCGATACTTATTCTGATTTTCGAAATCAGTAAAACATTATTCCTTTTAAAAACCAAAATACTCATTACTCACGAATGAGGTTTCACACTTTTTAACAAAATTCACATTAATATAATTAAGTCAAGTCTCTTATCTTTTAAGATCAAGTCTCTTAACTTCTAAAATCAGTAAACCAATCTTATTACTTCTCTTAAGTCGTTATACCTAACTTCCCATAAAGCTAGTATAACTCTTTAAGCTTTTAAAACCAAGTGTTACTCTTCTGTTAAAAATGATTCAGTATTCTTTTGAAATACTTCAAGATTATTCAGGCTTAAGTCAAAAGACATTGCCGTAATTATTATTCAGTTAACACACGTACGTCTACCGTACTATATATATATTAAAATATCATGCTCAAGAGTATAGGAAGAATCACATACCTCGCGACGATTATCGACTATTAGCAAAACGCTCCATGGCTATAACCCGGCTAGCCTTGTCCACCTTCAAGTAGAACATGCTATTTGCAGAACTTTCAACCTATAACGGTTATATAAGCCTATCAACTTCTACATTAATATTCTACTGATGCGATTTCAGTTCAAGTCTTTTCTGTAATATCCTTCTATTACAGTTCAATTCTCTTCTATGAATCTTATATTCATTTCTATACTACTACAGTATGTAATTTCCAATTACAACAGAAGGTCAAGAGTATTTACCTCGGTAAGCCCAAAATTATCCAAGTATAAATGTCGATCCTGAGCAACGTTTAGCTCCTACTCCGGGTGCTCCAACCCGCTCCAAACAACCCTTAGAAGTTCTACGCAACTTCTACTTAACACTTCAACCGACTATGAAGATTTTTCTTAGGGTTTCGTTTTGAGACAAAAAGGACATAAGGTAGTATTTCCGGGCTCTACGTATAGAGGTATCTTTTGGAATACTACAAGGTATAAGGCTAAGGTATTTTGGGTATAGTAACAATACTTGGAGAGTATTTCTACCAAGAGGAGGGGGGGTACCCCTCGGCTTAGCACCACTAAGAAGGGGGGGGTGTGTCTCGGCCAGACCACGCGAGTGGGTGTACCCTCGCCAAGGCCTCTAGGAGGGGGACGAAACCAACAAGGAGGAGGGAGGATTTCAAGACTTGGAGATTTTAGGAATGGATGAAGAAGTCTTCAAATGGGGTATTTATAGGAAGATCAATGGCCAAGATCAAGCCATGTGGGGGCTGGAGGCCAAGATCAAGCCAAGTGCACCCTAACCCTACTCCACAAAACAAGGCACAAAACAAGGCACCAAACATGGCACAAAATAAGGCACAAAACAAGGCCAAATCCGTGACCCAAATCGTCCACTAGGACGCCACTTGAGGGTGACAAGTGTCGCCCTCTCGTTGGTCAAAAACATTTCGTCTCTCGGAAAAATCCGCAAAAATAATAAATGACATAGCCGGAATTTTCCCTTCGCAAGTTTTGTAAAACGTTTCGTCGAAAAATGACTCAAATCGGGGGTTGTGAACAAAATTTCGTCCTTGCCTAACTTTAAGTCTTCGAACTTTTCTACGTACGTCCTCACGTACATACTCTGGAAATACGGGGTGTAATATTCTCCCCTCCTTAGAAATATTCGTCCCGAATGTTCCTTCTAAGCCTCAAAACACACAAGTGCCTGTATAGTCTTCACTACTATACTTACGAAAACAATCATGCCACACCTGGCCACAATACAACACGCGCAAATACTTAATTCAAGTCCACGAGGAATTTCCTCTAACATCACAAAAACTCCCACCCAAGGTCTAAAAGATACTCCCTTCGCACCTTCACCTTACAAAAGAAATGATCACATCTATATTCTTAACACATGCTCGCTTCTTCCCTTACTCGTCGTACCCTTCTCGTACACTCGAACTCTTTCTCATACCTTACCACATTTCATATCGCTTCCAAATCTCTAGGTTACTACCTCCAACTTGGTCATCATTAACTGGGAACACCCTGGATGGATCTCCGATACTTTCCCGAACATAACAACACGAAAGACTGGACGTACTGCCTCCCACGCTGGACGGCAATGCCAACTATAAGCAACTTGGCCTATCCTCCAAAGGATCTGAAAAAGCTCCAAGTACCTCAGGCTAAGTTTCCTCTGTTTTCCAAAACTCGTTGCACCCTTTCCGGGGTGGTACCTTCAAGAAATCCTACCGTCAACCTGAACTCCAAGTGTCGACGCCGATTATCCGCACGACTGCTGTTGACTCTGAGCTGCCAATAACCTCTTCTGGATAAGCTTCACCCTATCCACATTCTGCTGAACAAGTATGAACCAACTATTTGAACCTTGCTACATCGAATCAATCGACCGGCAATTTACACTTCCGCCCCTACAAGGCTTCATAAGGCAATATCCGAACACTGAAATGGTAGCTAAAACACTCCCTCAACAGGAGGCAACAACCCTCACAGCTACCCCTGAAATCCAAACACTGGCCCGAGGGCGAACGCGATACTGAGACTCACCGGAGTTCCTACCCTGCCTGGTAAAACTTCCAGAAAAAGAAGTAGCGAAAACCTGGGCTTCACTATCCGTCATAAGGTAAAAGCAGGCACCTCGTTGTCACGACCCGAAACTGGGCCCGTGACTGGTGCCTTACCCCGGGCACCCTAGTGACACAACATCAGAGTAATCAGCGGAACATAAAACAACAACATGAGATAACAGAAATATAAAACAATAATCTGTGAAAACTTGCCTTTCGGCATATATATAACCATCAACTCTTTTACAAATGAACAGCTTAATCCTTTTTACCAACCCTGCCCACAACAGATTTCATGCACTTAAGAATGATACGACACAATGGCGGACAGGCCCCGCCAAACCCCGAATGTAAACACTTACTACGACCGGACTATACCACCGATAAGCCTCCGAGAAACGGAGCTTCCCAAACGCTGAATCGTGACCGAGAGCTAGGATCAACGATCGATGTACCTCAACTCGCGCATGAACGCAGCTTCAAGGAGGTCAAGACAACAAAAATTTAGTATGTGAAACTAAAAATAAATATCAGAATGAAATCATAGTAGTCTATACAAAGCAGAGACATGTATTATAACCAAACTACAGTTCACCATAACTAAGCAGTCCTGTCTAGTCTGGGATTCACACCCACAAGTCATCACTCAATTTAACAATGGGTCTCACGCCCACAACATCAATCGTGCCTGTGGAATACCTTCCTCACCGCCAGCTTTATGATATACAAGCACCAAGGAATACATATGAACACCGTGTCCCACTGTGTCCTAATAAAACTGCATGCGGTAAGTACGAAGGCATAGCCGACTACTAACACCTACAGCATTAACAAGGTCATAAATCAGATTATAAGATCTGTCTGACCGTCACATGATCAAAGCCGCCACTTGCCCGCAGATCTAATGCGCGCGTCTAGTCTCGAACTTCCCGCAGCTCGCGTAGGCCAATCTCATCGCCCGCATGGTATTCCCCGCATCGAGGGTAGCTACTCCCGGCATCGCCCCGACTTTCGAGTCCGCATGGCCACGCGACCGCATGCCCATAAAGGACGACACTAACACGGAACTCGTAGCTCCGCATAGGCCCCAGACCCGCATGAGGTATTCTCGAATCATGGTCCTGCATCACCGAGTCTACCCCAGACGGAGGGCAGCTTAACCGGAATCATCTCAAGAGATGAATGCCACAATACTATCATAACGATCGATAGTTAATAAGCACAATCAAGGGAAACCCCTTACACAAACATCACAAGATACTAACACACGTAGCATCCTAACACGTTTACTTATCAAAGCAACAAGAAAGTATTACAAGGCTATCACAAACCAATACAATCAAGTTATTCACACAAGGTACTTTCTACTAACAAGTTCTATCTATCCCCAAAGTACTTCACACATTAAAATCAAAAAAAAGATCTGCTTTTTCACATAAGTCACACAATACCCGTAGTATAAAATAGAGTGATCATCCTTTTAAGAAAACTAAAACTCTTACCTTTGTAAAATCAAGTAACAACATTATTTTCCAAACGTCCAAGTTTGCCTAATTTCAAATGTTCACGTTTCTTATTTTAGAAAGGTTTCGTAGTTCATAGTCTTATTCATTTAAGAATATAATTCTCTTTTAAACAATCTGAGAAACACAAGCCTTATATGTGAGTAGGATATTCTTGTTTATAACAATCTTATTACAGCAGCCATGATCTAGGAAATATCATTTTGTCTCATCTTAGCTTCTATGCTGATGGAAGTTTCTACTGATTTTAATAATACTTAATTATTCAAAACATTTCCTTTTATCAACGCTGCAGTGGTTTGTCGATACACATTCTGATTTCCGAAATCAGTAAAGCATTCTTAAGCCGTTATACCTAACTTCCCATAAAGCTAGTATAACTCTTAAGTTTTCAAACACCAAGTATTACTTCTCCTTTCAAAATGATTCAAAAATCTTTTGAAATACTTCAAGTTCTTTCTTATCATATAACAAGCCAGTTATAGTTCAAATCAGTTACCTTAAAACCACATGTATTTTCTTACTAACATAAAGTCGTTATAACCAACTTCCCATAAAGCCGTTATAACACTTTATGTTTTAAACCACTCAAACACATTTAGCACGTATGACGTCACCGTACACATAGTTCACACATATCATGCTAGAAGAGATAGGAAGAGGTTCACATACCTCGCGACGAGTATCGACTCATAGCAAAACGCTCCAAGTACTTCCAAACGTCGGCTACCCCTTAAGCCACGTAGATCGCGCCACACGTAGTACATCAACCTCGATAAGCCCATAATTATCCGAGTTTAATGTCGATCCTTAGCAAAGTTTTAGCTCCAACTCCGAGCGCTCCAACCCGCTCTAAACCACCCTTAGAAGTTCTAACCAACTTCTACACAATACTCCAACGGACTATGGAGATTTTCCTGTTTGGTTTTGCCAGGATCGACGGAAGTATAATAGTATTTTCTGGCTTTTGTATAAGTGTAACTTGGGAATACTACAAGGTATTTGGGCCAAGGTATTTGGACATTATAACAATACTAGAGAGTATTTCTATACCACAACAAGGGTATTATACGAAACAACCTAGGCAGTGGGTACCCCACTGCTAGCAACTCTGGTGAGTGGGGGCACTACTCGGCTAGCACCCCTAGAGGGGTGCTCTACCACAAGTGGGAGGCCCTGGCCGAACTCAACACAAGGGAGGGAGAGGATTTTACACTTAGAAACATTTAGGAATGGATGAAGAATTCATCAAAGAGAGGGTATTTATAGCAAGCCAAGGCCAACCAATGGCCAAGATTGAGCCAAGTGCTACACAAGTGTAGGCCAAGATATGCCCAAGTGCCCCTAGTCCCTACTCCTTAAAACCTCACAAAATATCTACCAAAATATCTACCACTGACATCCCCATTTCGTCCAAGATCGCCACCTTGCCCACCAACGAGGTGCAAAGCGCCGCCTCTCGTTGGTCCAAAATGTTCCGCTCTAAAAATCCGCAAAATGAGAAAAGACATAGCCGGAATTTTCCCTTCGCAGTTATGTAAAACGCTTCATTTAAAAACGACTTAACCAAAGTTAGGCACAAATGCCATTCGGCGAGCCACTAGGCGGGGTGACACGTGTCACCCTCCTATTGGCCCAAAATAAAACATCTTCCAAAATATCCATAATGGCCAAAATCTCAAAACAAAGTGGCCCCACAAAACCAGAATTTCTCCCGTGGCCCCACGTGACCATTTTCAAAATAAAATTCCATAATTCTCTAATATTCCAGAAGTCCGAATACCAAACTGGGAATCCACCCCATTAACGAACCTTTTTCCTTCACAAAACCGGAAACTTTTCCGTGGAAAAATCGCCTCTTTCTTCCTTTCCAATCTTTCTCGTCAGATACTGCACGCACGCCCTCGCATACATACCCTGGAACTACGGGGTATAACATTCTTCCCCCCTTAGAAACATTCGTCCCGAATGTTCCTTCTAAGTCTCAAAATAAACGTGCGCCAGTATAGTCTTCACTACTATACTTACGAAACAATCCTGCCATACCTGGCCACAGACATACCGGCGCAACATACTTATATCCAAGTCTACGAGGAAAACACCTCTATATCACCACAAATACCTCTTCCCGGTCAAAATATACTTCCTTAGTCATCGATACCACTTTTGTCACTTTGTCGCGAGCCTTGCTCCGACGACCCAACAAATGGTACGGCCGCCATGATCCCGAGGATCTCGTGCACTCGAACTCTTACCACATTCTCGATACGGCCGCTTTCCAAAACTCGGTTACTATCTCTAACGTGGTCATCATTAATCGGGAACACTCGATGGATCTCCGATACTTTCCGATCATAACAATACGAAGATCGGCATCGCTCCTAAGTCGGACGGCAAAGCTAACATATAAGCAACGGGCCTATTCTTCACATGAACTAAAAAGGGCCCCAAGTAACTCGGGCTAAGTTCCTTTGTTTCCAAAACTCGTCACACCCTAACCGGGTGGTACTTTCAAGAAGACCGACCACAACTCAACTCTGCCGTCGCCGATTATCCGCACGATTTCTCCGAGCCGCCGTAACTTCTTCTAGACAAGTTTCGCACTATCCACAAATTACCGGAACAAGCTCAACCAACTAATCAACCTTGCCAACATCGAACCAATCGACCGCAACTTACACTTCCGCCCTACAAGGCTTCAAAAGGCGACATCCAACACCGAAATGGTAGCTTAAACACTACCTCCACAGAGACAACAATCCCCACAACAATCCTCAAATCCAAACACCGCCCGAGGCGAATGCGATTCGAGACTTACGAGTTCTTAACACATGCCCGCAAAACTTCCAAACAAAACAGCCGCACTGGCTCCATGTCATCGTCATAAGGTGAAGGTAGGCACCCTGCAACCTTACAACCTTTCGATAACCCAACACATGAGTAAAACGGTCTCGATCAAGAACACGATGGGTCGCCCCATCGCCCACCATCGGTCGAACGCATCCACGAACTCATACGCCGTTAACTAAACTCGCCTAACACCCTCGTGACTTACCACAAGTGACCACCACAAACCGACCCACCACCATACCGCCGCGGGTTGACCCGCAACATGGCCTCAACCCGACCCGCATTGCGCAAGAAACACTAGCTCCCAAGGAATAATTTCACAAATCATATTACGAAAACCTAGCGGTCTTCCTAGCTCGACTACCTTCTTTCAAATCACGCTACTCAGGGACTTATCCCACGAACATAGCTCACGTGCACTATGCACTCCTATAAGGGTCAAACATAACACTACACCTTTCTCGAGATGGCCTTACCTCTAAGGTCTTTGCGTATAAAGCTCTAAGGCTCACACTTTCTCTATCCTCCAAAATCTTACTCGGTTAACCCACCATGATTTCTAATCACAACTAACACATCGCTATCGAACATAGCACTTAAGGTATACTCACCTTGAAAGTTACCGAAGGACTCACGCTTCCGCCCTCTTCTCGCCCTTGGTTAACCCGTCGATCTCTACGCTTTCTCGCCGCGCATAAGCCCGCATACGTGCCATGCTCAAGCCTAATCAAGGATTACTCTTGCACAACCTTCTTAGGTAGTCATCAAGACTCGCGATACATCGGTATACTCTCGTAGCCAAATCCATAGCTAGTAACAAGGTTGTCTCTTGCAATCTATATTCTCGGTTCCCGGTCGTGGAACTGAAGGTTCACATATCATGGCCGCAGTAGGAACTGCCGTCGCCATGCTTAAACTCTGCTGGGGCTAGTGACGTCGCAGAAATCCCCGAATGAAGCACTACCCTAGGTAATGATTTGGCCTGCGGCCCTCGCCACCCTTCCGAACTCTACTCGCAGCCTCCCTGCCGCCTTGCCCTCCCAGGCCGGGTTGCCTACGCGAGGCATAACGATAAGGAAATAATTTCGTCGGAGGGTCCAACTTACAACACACTCTAAGGCACGATCTCGAGTGAGAAGAATAGAAACCAATCCTAAATATCCTATAGCCTCTCGATTATTGGTGGTGCACAACACCGATAATCAAGACTCTACCGATACGGTTCAGACACTTTCCGAGGATTAATCGCTCGATACCACTTTTGTCACGACCAAATCGGGCGTGGATCGTGCCTTACCGGGCACCCTAGTGACACAACATCGAGTAATCAATGAACATAAAACAACAAATGAGATAATGTAAATATAAAACAATAATCAGGAAAACTTGCCTTTCGGCATATATATAACCATCAACTCTTTTACAAATGAATTTTAATCCTTTTTACCAACCCCGCCTACAACAAGATTACATGCACTTCTAAGAATGATACGACACAATGGCGGGACAGGCCCGCCAAACCCCGAATGTAAACACTTACTACGACGGACTATACCACCGATAAGCCTCCGAGAAACGGAGCTTCCCAAACGCTGAATCGTGACACGAGAGCTAGGATCAACGATCGATGTACCTCAACTCGCGGCATGAACGCAGCCCCAAGGAGGTCGATAACAGTACCGAGTATGTGAAACTAAAAATAAATCGTAAATGAAATCATAGTAGTCTATACAAAGCAGAGACATGTATGATAACCAAACTACAATTCACCATAAATAAGCGATCATGTCAAGTCGTGACTCACACCTCAAGTCATCACTCAATTTAACAATGGGTCTCACGCCCACAACATCAATCGTGCGTGGAATACCTTCCTCACCGCCAGCTTTATGATATACAAGCACCAAGGAATACATATGAACACCGTGTCCCACTGTCCTAATAAAACTGCAGGTAAGTGCGAAGGCATAGCCGACTACTAACACCTACGCACTAACAAGGTCATAAATCGTATCATAAGATCTGTCTGCATCATTACATGATCAAAGCGGCCACTTGCCCGCAGATCTAATGTGCGCGTCTAGTCCTCGAACTTCCCGCACTCGCGTAGGCCAATCTCATCAGCCCGCATGAGGTATTCCCGCGTCGAGGGTAGCTACTCCCGCATCGCCCCGACTTTCGATTCCGCACGCCACAAGGACCGCGTGCCCATAAAGGACGACACTAACCGGAACTCTCGTAGCTCGCATAGGCCCTCAGACCCGCATGAGGTATTCTCGAATCATGGTCCTGCATCGCTGAGTCTACCCCAGACGGAGGGCGGCTTAACCGGAATCATCTCAAGAGATGAATGCCACAATACTATCATAACGATCGATAGTTAATAAGCACAATCAAGAAACCCCTTACACAAACATCACAAGATACTAACACACGTAGCATCCTAACACGTTTACTTATCAAAGTAACAAGAAAGTATTACAAGGCTATCACAAACCAATACAATCAAGTTATTCACACAAGGTACTTTCTACTAACAAGTTCGTATCTATCCCCAAAGTACTTCACACATTAAAATCAAAAAAAAAAGATCTGCTTCTTTCACATAAGTCACACAATACGTAGTATAAAATAGAGTGACTTCGCTTTTAAGAAAACCAAAACTCTTACCTTTGTAAAATCAAGTAACAACATTATTTTCCAAACGCCCAAGTTTGCCTAATTTCAAATGTTCACGTTTCTTATTTTAGAAAGGTTTCGTAGTTCATAGTCTTATTCATTTAAGAATATAATTCTCTTTTAAACAATCTGAGAAACACAAGCCTTATATGTGAGTAGGATATTCTTGTTTATAACAATCTTATTACAGCAGCCATGATCTAGGAAATATCATTTTGTCTCATCTTAGCTTCTATGCAGATGGAAGTTTCTCTTTGTTTTAATAATACTTAATTATTCAAAACATTTCCTTTTATCAACGCTGCAGTTTTGTCGATACACATTCTGATTCAAATCAAATGAAAGCATTCTTAAGCCGTTATACCTAACTTCCCATAAAGCTAGTATAACTCTTAAGTTTTCAAACACCAAGTATTACTTCTCCTTTCAAAATGATTCAAAAATCTTTTGAAATACTTCAAGTTCTTTCTTATCATATAACAAGCCAGTTATAGTTCAAATCAGTTACCTTTTAAAAACCACATGTATTTTCTTACTAACATAAAGCTGTTATAACCAACTTCCCATAAAGCCGTTATAACACTTTATGTTTTAAACCACTCAAACACATTTAGCACATGTACGTCTACCGTACTACATAGTTCACACATATCATGCTAGAAGAGATAGGAAGAGGTTCACATACCGCGATTTGAGTATCGACTCATAGCAAAACGCTCCAAGTACTTCCAAACGTCGGCTACCCCTTAAGCCACGTAGATCGCGCCACACGTAGTACATCAACCTCGATAAGCCCATAATTATCCGAGTTTAATGTCGATCCTTAGCAAAGTTTTAGCTCCAACTCCGAGCGCTCCAACCCGCTCTAAACCACCCTTAGAAGTTCTAACCAACTTCTACACAATACTCCAACGGACTATGGAGATTTTCCTAGGGTTTCGGTTTTGTGACTGACGGGAAGTATAATAGTATTTTCTGGGCTTTTGTATAAGTGTAACCTTGGGAATACTACAAGGTATTTGGGCGAGGTATTTGGACATTATAACAATACTAGAGAGTATTTCTATACCACAACAAGGGTATTATACTGAAAACAACCTAGGCTAGTGGGTACCCCACTACTAGCAACTCTGGAGGGGGCACTACTCGGCGAGCACCCCTAGAGGGGGGGGTGCTCTCGACCACAAGGGGGAGGCCCTCGGCCGAACTCAACACAAGGAGGAGAGGATTTTACACTTAGAAACATTTAGGAATGGATGAAGAATTCATCAAAGGGAGAGGGGTATTTATAGCACAAGCCAAGGCCAACCAATGGCCAAGATTGAGCCAAGTGCTACACAAGTGTAGGGCCAAGATATGCCCAAGTGCCCCTAGTCCCTACTCCTTAAAACCCTCACAAAATATCTACCAAAATATCTACCACTTGACATCCCCATTTCGTCCAAGTACCGCCCACCTTGCCCACCAATGAGAGGGTGCCAAGTGCCGCCCTCTCGTTGGTCCAAAATGTTCCGTCTCTCGGAAAAATCCGCAAAATTGAGAAAAGACATAGCCGGAATTTTCCCTTCGCAAGTTATGTAAAACGTTTCGTCGAAAAACGACTCTAACCGGGTGTTGTGCACAAATGCCATTCGGCCAAGCCACCTAGGCGGGGGTGACACGTGTCACCCTCCTATTGGCCCAAAATAAAACATCTTCCGAAAATATCCATAATGGCCAAAATCTAGAAAACAAAGTGGGCCCCACAAAACCGTAAATTTCTCCAGTGGTACACACGTGACCATTTACGAAAATAAAAGTACATAATTCTCTAATATTCAGAAGTCCGAATACCAAATCGGGAATCAATTCCCATTAATGAACCTTTTTCCTTCACAAAAACCGGAAACTTTTCCGTGGAAAAATCGCCTCTTTCTTCCTTTCCAATCTTTCTGTCGTATACTCGTACGTACGTCCTCGCATACATACCCTGGGACTACGGGGTATAACACTCGTGCAGCCTTACAACCTTCTTGATATAAACATCTCGCATAACTTACTGCCGAGTACAAGGTTTTGACTAAAAGACAAGACGGGCTGACCTCCTCGGCCCGACTACTGGTCGAATGCATCCACGAACTCGTACGCTGGTTAACTAAACATGGGCCTAACACCCTCATGACCCTAACACAAAGCGGGACCACCACAAACTGACCCCACCACCATACAGGCCGCGGGTTGACCCGCAATCGGTCCCCAACCCGACCCGCTATCGCGCAAAACTCTTGCTCCCCGAACCGGAATAATCTCACTAATCAAGTTACGAAAACCTAGCGGTCTTCTTAGCTCAACTACCCTCTTTCATTTCATACTACTCAGGGACTTATCACATAATATACCTCACGTGCACTATGCACTCCGATAAGGATCAAACATAAAAATTACATCTTTACTCGAGATGGCCTTACCTCTAAGGTCTCTACGTATAAAACTCTAAGGCTCATACTTTCCTTATCCCCAATCTTACCCGGTTAACTAACCACGATTTCTAATCACAACTAACACAACGCTATCTGATCATAACATTTAAGGCATACTCATCTTATAATACGTACAAATTTCTAGAGGGTTAAGGATCTACCTGTATCTACAGCTTCACTCCCCTTTTGCCGTTCTAATCAATCCTGCCCTGTTGGGCGTATAGCTACGGAAGGTGACGAACTAGCCACTGATCCTGAAGGCTGAGTCTCTATATCCGCGCCACCTCTGGTCGGACAAATTCCTCGCAAAATGGCCCTGCTGGCCGCAAGTAAAACAAGCTGCCGACGAAGTACGACACTCTCCACAATGACACTTACCACAACGGCCACCAGGGGGGTGGCCTCCTCTGGCTAACACCCCTTCCTCTTTGAACCACCGAATCCGGCTGACTAGAACATGCATAGCTGTGAACCAGAAGCCACAGAGCTCGCCAACTCCGTACCCGAACGTCACGAACCACGCGGAGGACCACTCTGCACTGGCGGAGGCGCATATTCATTCTGCTGCTGAGGCGATTCGTCTCAAAAGTCACCAAAGGACCTTGCTGTTCTGGCCCTCTTCTGCTGTCCTTGGTTAACCCGTCGATCTCTACGTTTCTCGGCCTGCTGTGCATAAGCCCGTACATAGTCCATGCTCAAGCCTAACTGAAGAATTACTCCTGCAGGACCCTCTCTTAGATATTCATCAAGACTCGCGGTACATCGGTATACTCTCTGGTAGCTACATCCTTAGCTAGTAACAGGGTCGTCTCTTTGCAATCTATATTCTCTGCTACTGGTCGTGGAACTGAAGGTTCAACTATCATGGCCGCAGTAGGAACTGCTGCCGCTGTACTAGACTCTGCTGGGACTGGCGGTGTCGCAGAACTCCCCGAATGAAGCACCACCCCAGGTGATGATTGGGCCTGTGCCCTCGTAACCCTCTGTGCTCTACTCGCAGCTCCCTCGGCTGTCTTGCCCTCCTGGGCCCGGGTTGGCTTACGCGGAGGCATAACGGTAAGGGAAAGAAATACGTTAGAGGGGTCCAACTTATAACACAGCTCTAAGAACGATCTCAGAGTGAGAAGAATGGAAACCAATCCTAAATATCCTATAGCCTCCTGATTATTGGTGTGGTGCACAACAAACCGATAATCAAGACTCTACTAGATACGGTCTGTAGACACTTTCCGAGGATTAAGCGCTCGATACCACTTTTGTCACGACCGAACCGGGCGTGGTAGTGCCTTACCCCGGGCACCCAAGTAGACATACATCAGAGTAATCAGCGGAACATAAAACAAGACATGGAATATCAAGAAGTGTACAACAGTAATCTGAGAAAACTTGCCTTTCGGCACATATATATAAAACTTAAATCGAGCGATTTACATCCCTTTACAACTCGCCACAACTACAGACCTCTAAGAATGATATGACAACAATGGCGGGACAGGGCCCCGCCATACCCCTGAATGTAAATACCTACAACGACAGGGGACTATACCACCGATAAGCCTCCGGAGAAACGGAGCTTCCCAAAACGTTGAACTGCGATCCTAAGAGAGAGGATCAACACTGGTGTACCTCTACCTGCGGTATGAACGCAGCCCCCCGAAGGAGGTCAGTACAACAGGTACCAAGTATGTGAAACTGTAAAGTACTGAAGTAAAATCAAAGTATTTAAAACCATTTGTAAATACAACCAGTTCAATCGCATAGTGCCAACATAAACAAGAGCAAGGTAGATAAAGCGTATGTGTCTTTTCTAGGCGCGAATGATCGAAGCAAGGCCAATCGCCCATAGTATCATTATGCGTGCCTAATCACGGACTTCCGCGGCCGCATAGGTCACACGCACCGCGTAGGTATTCCTCGCATCGGGGGTAGCTAACCCCGGTACCCTCCTGGACACCCGCAATCTGCATAGTCTCAATAGACCGCATAGTCACATAGACCGCATAGGGCATCCCCCGCATCGGGATAAACACCCAGAATGATCAATCCTGGAGCATACCGCTGCTCCGCATAGTCACATAGACTGCATAGGCCATATAGACCCGCATCAAGGGTGGCAAGCCCTCGGTATAACAAGTCAAGGGGGTATGTGATATAATAACATAACAGCTTATCGTTAAACAACATAAGCACAACAAGGGGAACCCCTTTACACAAACATCACCAGATACTAACACACGTAGCATCCTAACATGTTTACTTATCAAATCAACAAGAAAGTATTACAAGGATATCACAAACCAACACAATCAAGTTATTCACACAAGGTACTTTCTAGTTTATGTTAACAATTTCGGGTTTTTATCCCCAAAGTACTTCATACATTAACTCTTTTTAAAAGATCCGTTTCTTTCACAAAAGTCACACAATACCCGTAGTATAAAATAGAGTGACTATCCTTTTAAGTAAACCAAAACACTTCCCTTTGTAAATCAAGTAACAATATTATTTTCCAAACGTTCAAGTTTGCCTAATTTCAAATGCTTAAGTTTCTCATTTTCGAAAGGTTTCGTAGTTCATAGTTTTTAATCACTTAATGATATAGTTCTCCTTTAAAACAATTTGAGATACATATGTCTTATATGTGAGTAGGTTATTCTTGTTCATAATCAATCTTATTTAAGCAGCCATGATCTAGGAAATGTAATATCATTTTGTCTCATCTTAGCTTCTATGCAGATGGAGGTTTCTACTGGTTTTAATAATACTTTATTAGTCAAAACATTTCCCTTTATTAACGCTGCAGTGGTTCGTTCGATACTTATTCTGATTTCCGAAATCAGTAAAACATTATTCCTTTTAAAAACCAAAATACTCATTACTCACGAATGAGGTTTCACACTTTTTAACAAAATTCACATTAATATAATTAAGTCAAGTCTCTTATCTTTTAAGATCAAGTCTCTTAACTTCTAAAATCAGTAAACCATTCTTATTACTTCTCTTAAGTCGTTATACCTAACTTCCCATAAAGCTAGTATAACTCTTTAAGCTTTTAAAACCAAGTGTTACTCTTCTGTTAAAAATGATTCAGTATTCTTTTGAAATACTTCAAGATTATTCAGGCTTAAGTCAAAAGATATTGCCGTAATTATTATTCAGTTAACACACGTACGTCTACCGTACTATATATATATTAAAATATCATGCTCAAGAGTATAGGAAGAATCACATACCTCGCGACGATTATCGACTATTAGCAAAACGCTCCATGGCTATAACCTGGCTAACCTTGTCCACCTTCAAGTAGAACATGCTATTTGCAGAACGTTCAACCTATAACGGTTATATAAGCCTATCAACTTCTACATTAATATTCTACTGATGCGATTTCAGTTCAAGTCTTTTCTGTAATATCCTTCTATTACAGTTCAATTCTCTTCTATGAATCTTATATTCATTTCTATACTACTACAGTATGTAATTTCCAATTACAACAGAAGGTCAAGAGTATTTACCTCGGTAAGCCCAAAATTATCCAAGTATAAATGTCGATCCTGAGCAACGTTTAGCTCCTACTCCGTGCTCCACCGCTCCAAACAACCCAGAAGTTCTACGCAACTTACTTAACACTTCAACCGACTATGAAGATTTTTCTTAGGGTTTACGTTATACCCGTATTTTGGTATGTGCGTGGGGCGTGCGTAGAAATTTGAACTTGTGATTTAGGCTTGGCGAATTCTTTTGTTCACAACACGATTTGAGTCGTTTTTCGACGAAAGCGTTTCCACGACTTTCGTAGGGAATTTCGGCTATGTCATTTTTAATTTTTGCGGATTTTTAGAGGCGAAACATTTTGGACCAACGGGAGGGTGACATGTGTCACCTCACATTGGAAGCAAGCGGCAACCGCTTGGCGAATTGGGCTACTTTATGGCCTTGATTTGTGCCTTGTTTTGTGGAGTGTTTTGTGGAGTAGGGTTAGGGTGCACATGGCTTGATCTTGGCCTACACTTGCTATGCACTTGGCAAGATCTTGTCCATTTGTTGGCATTGTCTTGTGCTATAAATACACATCTCCATTAGATGAATTCTTCATCCTTTCAACAAATCATCTAAGTGTTAAAATCCCTACCTCTCCCCTCTTGTTGACTCTCTTCCAAGAGCCCTCTCCCTTTGAAAGGCCCCCTTGGACGAGAGCCCTCTCCCCCCCCTCCTAGTAGTGTGGCCGTGGGGTACCCCCCCTAGCCTAGTTGCTTTCGTATAATACCCCCCTTTGTGGTGTAGAAATACTCTCAAAAGTATTGTTATAATGCCCAAATTACCTTAGCCGTATACCTTGTAGTATTCTAAGGTTATACCTATACGAAAAGCCCGGAAATACTATTATACTTCCCGTCGATCCTGGCCGAAACCCTAGGAAAATCTCCATAGTCCGTTGGAGTATTGTTTAGAAGTTGGTTAGAACTTCTAAGGGTGGTTTAGAGCGGGTTGGAGCGCTCGGAGTTGGAGCTAAACGATTGCCCAGGATCGACTTTATACTTGGATAATTATGGGCTTATCGAGGTTGAAGTACTACGTGTGGCGCGATCTACTTGGCTTAAGGAGTAGCCGACGGTTGGAAGTACTTGGAGCGTTTTGCTATTAGTCGATACTCGTCGCGAGGTATGTGAACCTCTTCCTATCTCTTCTAGCATGATATGTGTGAACTATGTAGTGCGGTGAGCGTACATGTGTTAAATGTATTTGATTGGTTTGAAACATAAAGTGTTATAACGGCTTTATGGGAAGTTGGTTATAACAGCTTTATGTAGGTCCGAAAATACTTTGTGGTTTTTAAAAGGTAAATGATTTGTTTATAACTGGCTTGATGTGTGATAATAAAGAACTTGAAGTATTTCAAAAGATTTCTAAATCGTTTTGAAAGAAGAGTGATACTTGGTTTATTTTGAAAACTTAAGAGTTATACTAGCTTTATGGGAAGTTAGGTATAACGGCTTAAGAATGTTTTACTGATTTTGGAAATCGAGGATGTGTATCGACAAACCATGCGGCGTTAATAAAAGGAAATGTTTTGAATAATTAAGTATTATTAAAACCAATAGAAACTTCCATCTGCATAGAAGCTAAGATGAGACAAAATGATATTTCCTAGATCATGGCTG
This sequence comes from Przewalskia tangutica, assembly GCA_029844215.1. Taxonomy (NCBI): domain Eukaryota; kingdom Viridiplantae; phylum Streptophyta; class Magnoliopsida; order Solanales; family Solanaceae; genus Przewalskia; species Przewalskia tangutica. The sequence continues at coordinate 40,712,931 of CM056725.1, read as the reverse complement.
CTGTAATAAGATTGTTATAAACAAGAATATCCTACTCACATAAGACTTATGTTTCTCAGATTGTTTAAAAGAGAATTATATTCTTAAATGAATAAGACTACGAACTACGAAACCTTTCTAAAATAAGAAACATGAACATTTGAAATTAGGCAAACTTGGACGTTTGGAAAATAATGTTGTTACTTGATTTTACAAAGGTAAGTATTTTGGTTTACTTAAAAAGATAGTCACTCTATTTTTATATACTACGGGTATTGTGTGACTTTTGACGTACCTTTTAAAAGAGTTATTGTATAAAGTACTTTGGGGATTAATTCCCGAACTTGTTAACTTAAAGTAGAAAGTACCTTGTGTGAATAACTTGATTGTATTGAATTGTGATAGCCTGGTAATACTCTCGTTGCTTTGATAAGTAATCATGTTAGGATGCTACGTGTGATAGTATCTTGTGATGTTTGTGTAAAGGGGTTTTCCCTTGATTGTGCTTCTTAACTATCAGTCGTTATGATAGTATTGTGCCACTCATCGTGACATATTCGGAGGTTAAGCGCCTCCGATGCAGGGTAGACTCGGTGGTCGATGGACCTATGATTCGAGAATACCTTATGCGGTGTCAGCAGGGCCTATGCGAGCTGCGGGAGTTCGAGTTAGTGTCGTCCGCTTGTGGTCATGCGGTCGCTTGTGGCGTGCGGACGGCGAGTCCAGACGCTGCGGAGTAGCTACCCTCGATGCGGGGTTATACCTCATGCGGGCCTATGAGTTTGGCCTATGCGAGTGCGGGAGTTCGAGGTTAGGCAGCGTACATTGATACTGCGGGCAAGTGGCGGCTTTGATCATGTGACGGTCTAGACAGATCTTATAATCTGATTCATGACTGGTTGGTGCGTAGGTTTTTGTAGTCGGCTATGCCTTCGTACTTACCGTCTGATTTTATTATGACACGAGTGGGACACGGTGTTCATGTGTGTTCCTTAGTGCGTTTATATCATAGGCTGGCGGTGAGGAAGGTATTCCACGGGCATGATTGATGTTGTGGGCACGAGACCCATTGTTATACTTGAGTGATGACTTGAGGCGTGAGTCCACGACTTGACATGCGCTTTGTTGTAAAGCGTAGTTTGGTTATCATACATGTCTCTGCTTTATATAGCGCTATGATTTCATTTCTGATTTATTTTGATTTGACATACTCGGTTTTGTTATCGACCTCGCCCGGGGCTGCGTTCATCTGCGCAGTAAAGGTACACGATCGTTGATCCTCGCTCTTAGGGTCACATTTCAGCGTTTGGGAAAGCTCCGTTTCTCGGAGGCTTATCGCGGTATAGTCCTGTTGTTTTAGGTGCTTACATTCGGGGTATGGCGGGGCCGTCGTTGTTGTCATATCATTCGTAGAAGTGCAGTAATCTTGTTGTGGCGGGGTTTGTAAAAGGGATTAAAGCGCTCATTTGTAAGAGTTGTTATTTATATATATCTTAGAAAGGCAAGTTTTCCTCAGTTCTTGTTTTGTACTTCATTTGTTTCATGTATGTGTTTTATGTTCGTGATTACTCGATGTTGTATCACTAGGGTGCCCGGTAAGGCACGATCCAGGCGAGTTCGGTCGTGACAAAAGTGGTATCGAGCGATTAATCCTCGGAAAGTGTCTGACCGTATCGATGAAGTCTTGATTATCGGTGTGTTGTGCACCACACCAATAATCGTGAGGCTATAGGATATTTAGGATTGGTTTCTATTTCTTCTTACTCGAGATCGTGCCTTAGAGGCATGTTGTAAGTTGGACCTCTAACGTATTTCTTTCCCCTACCGATATGCCTCGCGTGAGGCAAAACCGGGCCGGGGAGGCGGCGTGAGGAGGCTGCGAGTAGAGTTCGGAGGTTACGTGGGCACAGCCCAATCATTACCTAGGGTAATGCTTCATTCGAGGATTTCTGCGACGTCACTAGCCCCAAGAGAGTTTAAGCCTGGCGGCGGCGGTTCCTACTGCGGCCATGATATGTGAACCTTGGTTCCACGGCCAGAACGAGAATATAGATTTCAAGGAGGCGACCACATTTACTAACTATGGATTTGACTACGCAGAGTATACCGATGTCTGCGAGTCTTGATGAATATCAACGAAAAGGTTGTGCAAGAGTAAGTTCTTGATTGAAGCTTGAGCATGGCACGTATGCGGGCTTTGCGCGTGAGCGAGGCGATGTAGAGATCGGCGGGTTAACGAAGGGCGATAGAAGAGGCGAGCGGCAAGGTCCTTTGGTAACTTTCGAGTAGTCGCCTCGCGGCAGATAGATTTGCACATCCACGGTCGCAGTGGTCTTCCACGGATTCGGGGCGTTCGGGGTATCACGAGGAGTTGGTTAGAACTCCGTGGCTTCGGTTCCACGGTTTGGTGACGTCATCGGGAATGTCGTCTTTTAGTTGGTACTTGTTGTACCTATGACCGTCAGTCGATGTCGAAAGAGTGTCTGGTAGAAGGACTTAGCCTTGAGATCGGTGGGTAGTTCGTCACCTTCCTTAGCTATCGCCTACAGGCGAGTTTGATTAGAACGACTAAGGGGAGTGAAGCAGTAGATATAGATATATCCTTAACCCTCTAGAGATCTGTATATGTGATAAGGTGAGTATACCTTAAGTGTTATGTTCTGATAGCAGTGTGTTAGTTGTGATTAGAAATCATGATGGGTTAGCCGAGTAAGATTTTGGGGGATAGAGAAGGTGTGAGCCTTAGAGTTTTATACGTAGAGACCTTAGAGGTGAGGCCATCTCGAGAAAAGGTGTAGTGTTATGTTTGATCCGTATCGGAAGTGCATAGTGCACGTGAGCTACGTTTGGGATAGGTCCCTAAGTAGTGTGGAATGAAAGGGGGTAGTTGAGCTAAGAAGACCGCTAGGTTTTCGTAGCATGATTAGTGAGAGTTTTCTTCGTGGAGCTAGCATTGTGCGCGTTGCCGGGTCGGGTTGAGGCCACGTTGCGGGTCAACCCGCGGTAGGTTTGGTGGTGGGGTCAGTTTGTGGTGGTCCCGTCTTGTGTTAGGGTCACGAGGGTGTTAGGCCCAAGTTTAGTTGACCAGCGTACGAGTTCGTGGATGCGTTCGACCAGTGGTTGGGCCGATGGGGGCAGCCCATCGTGTTCTTGATCGGGACCGTTCACTCGGCGATGTTGTTTTAACGAAGGTTGTAAGGCTGCAGGTGCCTACCTTCACCTTATGGCGACGGTGGAGCCAGTGGTACTGTTTTTGTTTCGGAAGTTTTACCAAACATGTGTTAAGAACTCGGTGAGTCTCGAATCGCGTTCGCCCTCGGGCGGTGCTTGGATTTCGGGATAGTTGTGGGGATTGTTGTCTCTGTGGAGGAGTGTTTAGGCTACCATTTCGGTGTTCGGATGTCACCTTTTGAAGCCTTGTAGGGCGGAAGTGTAAAGTTGTCGATCGATTGGTTCGATGTTGGCAAGGTTGAACGGTTGGTTCGAGCTTGTTCCACAGGTGTGGATAGTGTGAAGCTTGTCTAGAAGAAGTTACAGCGGCTCGGAGGAATCGTGCGGATAATCGGCGGCGGCGCTTAGAGTTGAGTTGACGTCGGTCTTCTTGAAAGTACCACCGGACGAGTGTGGCGAGCTTTGGAAAGCGAGAAACTTAGCCGAGTTACTTTGGGCCTTTGAGAGTTCATGTGAAGAATAGGCGGGTTGCCTATATGTTAGCATTTGCCATCCGACTTAGGAGGCGGGGCGTCGGTCTTCGTATTGTTATGTTCGGAAAGTATCGAAGATCCATCGAGAATGTTCCCGATTAATGATGCCGCGTAAAGAGATAGTAACCCGAGTTTTGGAAACTAAAGCGATGTCGAAATGTGGTAAGGGTTCGTGTCACGGCGACCGAGGATCGCATGCGGCGGTACCATTTGTTGGGTCGTCGGAGCAAGGCTCGCGACAAAGTGACAAAAGAGGTATCATTATGGTGATTTTAGAGATGTTTCCTCGAGAACTTGGATGTAAGTTTTTGTAATGCGGGTGTTTACGTGGCGGATGTGGCGAGTTGGTTCTCGTAAGTATAGTAGTGAAGACTATCTTGGCGCGCGTTGTTTGAGACTTAGAAGGAACATTCGGGACGAATGTTTCTAAGGAGGAGAATGTTATACCGTATTTTGAGTATGTGCGTGGGGCGTGCGTAGAAATTTGAACTTTTGATTTAGGCTTGGCCGAATTCTTTTTGTTCACAACACCCGATTTGAGTCGTTTTTCGACGAAACGTTTCCACAACTTTCGTAGGGGAATTTCCGGCTATGTCATTTTTAATTTTTGCGGATTTTTCCGAGAGACGAAACATTTTGGACCAACGGGAGGGTGACATGTGTCACCCTCACATTGGAAGCAAGGGGCGGCAACCCTTGGCGGGTGGGCTACTTTATGGCCTTGATTTGTGCCTTGTTTTGTGGAGTGTTTTGTGGAGTAGGGTTAGGGTGCACATGGCTTGATCTTGGCCCTACACTTGCTATGCACTTGGCAAGATCTTGGCCATTGGTTGGCCTTGGCTTGTGCTATAAATACCCTCTCCTTTGATGAATTCTTCATCCTTTCCACAAATCTTCTAAGTGTTAAAATCCTCCTCTCCTCTTGTTGACTCGTCCAAGAGCCCTCTCCCCACTTTGAAAGGCCCCCTTGGCGAGAGCCCTCTCCCCTCTAGTAGTGTGGCGTGGGGTACCCACTAGCCTAGTTGCTTTCGTATAATACCCCCCTTTGTGGTGTAGAAATACTCTCAAAAGTATTGTTATAATGCCCAAATTACCTTAGCCGTATACCTTGTAGTATTCTAAGGTTATACCTATCTGAAAAGCCGGAAATACTATTATACTTCCGTCGATCCACAAAACCGAAACCACAGGAAACTCTCCATCGTCCGTTGGTGTATTGTTTAGAAGTTGGTTAGAACTTCTAAGGGTGGTTTAGAGCGGGTTGGGCGCTCGGAGTTGGAGCTAAGCGATTGCCGGGATCGACTTTATACTTGGATAATTATGGGCTTATCGAGGTTGAAGTACTACGTGTGGCGCGATCTACTTGGCTTAGGAGTAGCGATGGTTGGAAGTACTTGGGCGTTTTGCTATTAGTCGATACTCGTCGCGAGGTATGTGAACCTCTTCCTATCTCTTCTAGCATGATATGTGTGAACTATGTAGTGCGGTGAGCGTCATGTGTTAAATGTATTTGATTGGTTTGAAACATAAAGTGTTATAACGGCTTTATGGGAAGTTGGTTATAACGACTTTATGTAGGTCAGAAAATACTTTGTGGTTTTAAAGGTAAATGATTTGTTTATAAGCGGCTTGATGTGTGATAATAAAGAACTTGAAGTATTTCAAAAGATTTCTAAATCGTTTTGAAAGAAGAGTGATACTTGGTTTATTTTGAAAACTTAAGAGTTATACTAGCTTTATGGGAAGTTAGGTATAACGGCTTAAGAATGTTTCTTGATTTTGGAAATCGGGATGTGTATCGACAAACCAACTGCGGCGTTAATAAAGGAAATGTTTTGAATAATTAAGTATTATTAAAACCGAGAGAAACTTCCATCTGCATAGAAGCTAAGATGAGACAAAATGATATTTCTAGATCATGGTCTTTGTAATAAGATTGTTATAAACAAGAATATCCTACTCACATAAGACTTATGTTTCTCAGTTGTTTAAAAGAGAATTATATTCTTAAATGAATAAGACTACGAACTACGAAACCTTTCTAAAATAAGAAACATGAACATTTGAAATTAGGCAAACTTGGGCGTTTGGAAAATAATGTTGTTACTTGATTTTACAAAGGTAAGTATTTTAGTTTACTTAAAAAGATAGTCACTCTATTTTTATATACTACGTATTGTGTGACTTTTGACGTACCTTTTAAAAGAGTTATTGTATAAAGTACTTTGGGGATTAATTCGAACTTGTTAACTTAAAGTAGAAAGTACCTTGTGTGAATAACTTGATTGTATTGAATTGTGATAACACAGTAATACTCGTTGCTTTGATAAGTAATCATGTTAGGATGCTACGTGTGATAGTATCTTGTGATGTTTGTGTAAAGGGTTTTCCCTTGATTGTGCTTCTTAACTATCGATCGTTATGATAGTATTGTGCCACTCATCGTGACATATTAGGAGGTTAAGGCGCCTCCGTCACGGGGTAGACTCAGCGGTCGATGGACTATGATTCGAGAATACCTTATGCGGGTGCAGCAGGGCCTATGCGGAGCTGCGGGAGTTCGAGTTAGTGTCGCGGCCCTTGTGGTCATGCGGTCCTTGTGGCCGTGCGGACGGCGAGTCGGGGCGCTGCGGGAGTAGCTACCCTCGATGCGGGTTATACCTCATGCGGGCCTATGAGTTTGGCCTATGCGAGCTGCGGGAGTTCGAGGGTTAGGCAGCGTACGGTGATCTGCGGGCAAGTGGCGGCTTTGATCATGTGGCGGTCTGACAGATCTTATGATCTGATTCATGCACGGTTGGTGCGTAGGTTTTTGTAGTCGGCTATGCCTTGTACTTACCGTCTGATTTTATTGACCACAGGTGGGACTGGTGTTCATGTGTGTTCCTTGGTGCGTTTATATCATAGGCGCCGGCGGTGAAGAAAGGTATTCCACGGGCATGATTGATGTTGTGGGCACAGAGACCCATTGTTATACTTGAGTGATGACTTGAGGCGTGAGTCCACGACTTGACATGGCGCTTTGTTGTAAAGCGTAGTTTGGTTATCATACATGTCTCTGCTTTATATGATGCTATGATTTCATTTCTGATGTTATTTTCGATTTCACATACTCAAATTTTTGTTGCGACCTCGCCTTGAAGTGCGTTCATCTGCGCGGTAAAGGTACACCGATCGTTGATCCTCGCTCTTAGGGTCACGATTCGGCGTTTAGAAAGCTCCGTTTCTCGGAGGCTTATCGCGGTATAGTCCCTGTTGTTTTAGGTGCTTACATTCGAGGTATGGCGGGGCCACTGTCCGTCGTTGTTGTCATATCATTCGTAAGTGCATGTAATCTTGTTGTGGCGGGGTTTGTAAAAGGATTAAAGCTGTTCATTTGTAAGAGTTGTTATTTATATATATCGAAAAGGCAAGTTTTCCTCAATTCTTGTTTTGTACTTCATTTGTTTCATGTATGTGTTTTATGTTCCGCTGATTACTCTGATGTTGTATCACTAGGGTGCCCGGGGTAAGGCACCAGTCACGGGCCCAGGTTCGGGTCGTGACAGTTTCGTTTTGAGACAAAAAGGACATAAGGTAGTATTTCCGGGCTCTACGTATAGAGGTATCCTTTGGAATACTACAAGGTATAAGGCTAAGGTATTTTGGGTATAGTAACAATACTTGGAGAGTATTTCTAAAGAGGGGGGGGTACCCCTCGGCTTAGCACCACTAGGAAGGGGGGGTGTGTCTCGGCCACACCACAAGGAGGGGGGGTGTACCCCTCGGCCAAGGCCTCTAGGAGGGGGGAGAAACCAACAAGGAGGAGGGAGGATTTCAAGACTTGGAGATTTTAGGAATGGATGAAGAAGTCTTCAAAGGGGGGGGGGGGGGTATTTATAGGAAGATCAATGGCCAAGATCAAGCCATGTGGGGGGCAAGTGGAGGGCCAAGATCAAGCCAAGTGCACCCTAACCCTACTCCACAAAACAAGGCACAAAACAAGGCACCAAACATGGCACAAAATAAGGCACAAAACAAGGCCAAATCCGTGACCCAAATCGTCCACTAGGACGCCACTTGAGGGTGACAAGTGTCGCCCTCTCGTTGGTCAAAAACATTTCGTCTCTCGGAAAAATCCGCAAAAATAATAAATGACATAGCCGGAATTTTCCCTTCGCAAGTTTTGTAAAACGTTTCGTCGAAAAACGACTCAAATCGGGGGTTGTGAACAAAATTTCGTCCTTGCCTAACTTTAAGTCTTCGAACTTTTCTACGTACGTCCTCACGTACATACTCTGCAAATACGGAGTGTAACAGTAGCGGTGCACTCTGTCCTCCATACTGGCTACTAACGCGGGGACATACCGAGCCAATGAGTCGAACTCCACATTGTACTCCCGAACCGTATGCCCGCTCTGCCTCAACACCAAAAATCTGTCAGCCCGAGCCCTCCTTGTCTGTGGAGGAAAGAAATGTGCAAGAAATGCCTCCGAGAACTCGTTCCAAATAGCTGGAGGCGCATGCTCCCCCCGGGACAGCTCGCGAATCAAACGATCATTGCGTATCACGCGGCCGATGTGAACCTAAGACCACCGACTCGGTCTCGAAGCCTTGATCACTCTCGAGCGCATGGCGTCGATGAACTCTGCGGATCATCCTCGAGCCTCGATCCATAAAACAACGGCGGTGCGGCTTCGAGAAAGTCGCGATCTCAAACTATCTGCTCTTGGGTGAATTACGGGTACTACCGGTACCGGAATCACTGCATCCAGTTTATCCTCGTGCCTTGCCACTATCCTGGCCAATAACTGGGCCATCTCTTTGTACCCCAACTCCTCTGCTCCGGTGTGGGGTGAGTCTCAGTCTTGTGGTCTCGGCGGACCAACTGCTGCGGCTCTAAACTCTTTGAAATTTGGCGGCGTCACAAAACTCGCTGTCTGAAGTACTATCTCAGGTAATGACCGGGCCTGCGCCCTCGTACTCCTCTGTATCATACTGGCAGCCCCCTCGGCTGTCTTGCCCATCTGGGCCCGGGTTGCCTTGCGCGGAGGCATAACTGGTAAAAACGAAATACGTCAGAGGGGTCCAACTTATAACACAGCTCTAAGGCACGATCTCAGAATGAGAAGAATGGAAACCAATCCTAAATGCCTGCGACCTCACGATTATAGATGTGGTGCACAACACACCGATAATCAAGACTCTACTAGACACGGTCTGTAGACACTTTCCGAGGATTAACTGCTCTGATACCACTTTTGTCACGACCCGAACCCGGGCCCATGACTGGTGCCTTACCCCGGGCACCCTAGTGATACAACATCAGAGAAAATCAGCGGAAATAAAAACTTTAAACATGAAACAAGACATATGAATATAAAACAGGCCAACCAACTGGTTACCTTTTTGTATATATAACTAAAAACTGGAACAGTTACATCCTTACAAACCCTGCCCACAACAGTACTACAGACCTCTAAGAGTTTTTATACAACATGACGGGACAGGGCCCCGCCATACCCCTGAATGTACAAGTACCTCTACGATGGGGACTATACAAAAGATAAGCCTCCTGAGAAGCGGAGCTTCCCAATCTGTTGGCTGTGATCCTAAGGCGAGGATCAACAAGCGGTGTACCTTTACTGCGGCGTGAACGGCCCAGGAGGTCGATCTGCAGTACCAAGTATGTGGCCCGAAAATCGTAAATGAAATCATAGTAGTCTATATAAAGCAGGAGACATGTATGATAACCAAACTACAGTCCACAATAAATAAGCAGTTATGTAAGTCAGGGACTCGCCCTCAAAGTCATCACTCAAATATAACTATGGGTCTCATGCCCTCAACATAAATCATGCCCGTGGAATACCTTCCCGCTGGCGATCTATGATATAATAACACCAAGGAGTACACATGAACACCAAGTCCCACCTGAGTCATAAAAACCGTACAAGGCAAGTACGAAGGCTAACTACCAGATACCAAAGACGTACTAACAATACTATACAATCAAACCACGGAGGCGTCACGGGGCAAGTCTGGCCGACTACGGATACCAAGGCGTGTCACGTGTAGCGGCCGGGCAATCACGAGGCTAACTACGGATACCAAGGCGTATCACGAGACTCGCCAAAGGCGTCTGGGGCAAGTCTGGCCGACTACCAGATACCAAGGCCGTGTCACGTAGCTGACCGGGGAAAGTACGAGGGCTAACTACCAGATACCAAGGCCGTATCACGAGACTTCACCACTAAACTGAATGGGGCAAGTGCGAAGGCTAACTACCAGGTACCAAGGCCGAATCAGCCACGAGACGGGGCAAGTACGAAAGCCAACCACGGATACCAAGGCGAATCGGTAAAACCTCATGGAGAGCTAGTCCATGGAATAACACTATCAACGAGGCGTGCAGTGGAATTCTCCGTCACGCTGTATGCGTCCAAGTAATAACATAACAAATCAGCCGGCCCTCCATTGAGAGACGCGGTGGTATAGAAATACAATGCTAACACGACAAGGCTATCACACACAAACATAGGAAAGTTACACACAACTCAAGGTACTTTCCTTTTATGCCAAAGTCCAGGTTTTAACCCCAAAGTACTACGTACGTTAAATTCTTTTTAAAAGATCCATTTCTTTTACCAAGGTCACCCGATGCCCGTATTATAAAAATAGAGTGACTAACATTTTTAAGTAAAGCAAAACAACTTCCATACTTTCCTTTTTAAACCAAAACACTTCTCCTTTTAAAATCAAGTTACAACATTCTTTTCCAAAGTTCAAGTTTGCCTAATTTCAAATATTCACGTCTCTTATTTTTGAAAGATTTCATAGTTCATAGTCTTAATCATTTAATAACGTAATTCTCTTTTAAAACAATTTGAGCAACATATGCCTTATGTGTGAGTAGATTATTCTTGTTTATAACAATCTTATTAAAGCAGCCATGATCTAGGAAATGTAATACAATTTTATCTTATCTTAGCTTCTATGCAGATGGAGGTTTCTACTGGTTTTAATATAATTACTTGATTAGTCAAAACATTTCCCTTTATTAACGCTGCAGTGGTTCGTTCGATACTTATTCTGATTTCCGAAATCAGTAAAACATTATTCCTTTTAAAAACCAAGTACTCATTACTCACGAATGAGGTTTCACACTTTTTAACAAAATTCATATTAATTCAATTAAGTCAAGTCTCTTATCTTTTAAGATTAAGTCTCTTAACTTATTAAAATCAATAAACCATTCTTTTTATCCCTCTTAAGTCGTTATACCTAACTTCCCATAAAGCTAGTATAACTCTTAAGCTTTCAAACCAAGTATTATTCTTCTTTAAAAAAGGATTCTTAATTCTTTTGAAATACTTCAAGATTCTTATTATTCAGGCTTAAGTCAAAAGACATTGCCGTAAAACTACATTCAGTTAACACACGTACGTCTACCGTACTATATATATATTCTTTTAAAGTATCATTCTCAAGAGGATAGGAAGAATCACATACCTCGCGACGATTATCGACTAATAGAAAATAGCTCCAAAGTATTGTAATCCTATTAGCCTCTTCCACCCTTCGAGTAGAATATGCTACTCGCAGTACTTCAACCTATATCGGTCATATAAGTCTATCAATGTCTAGACTATTCTGTAAAATATTTCTAGATACAGATTCCTTTATTCTACGGAAAATTGGCGCACTTTCCTACCCGCCAACTACAAGTCTCACGTAAATACGATCTATGTAAGTCTGATTTAATTCTCTTCTTTAATATTCTTCTGATGTGATATCAATACAATTCTCTACTTTTATACCATCCTTCTATACGTCTTATACTTATTTCTATACTACTATAATATGTAATTTCCAATTACAATAGAAGGACAAGTGTATTTACCTCGATAAGCCCAAAATTATCCAAGTTAAATGTCGATCCTGAGCAACGTTTAGCTCCTACTCTGGACGCTCCAACCCGCTCCAAACAACCCTTAGAAGTTCTACACAACTTATTCTTAATACTTCAACTCACTATGAAGATTTCCTTAGGGTTCCGTTTAGTGGCTAAAGGAAGTATAATAGTATTTCTGGGCTTTTAGTATAGAGGTGACTTTGGGAATACTACAAGGTATTTGGGCCAAGGTATTTTGGAATAGTAACAATACTTGGAGAATACTTTTTGTTATATCCCGTATTTCCAGAGTATGTACGTAAGGGCGTGCGTACAAAAGTTTAAGCCTTAAGTAGGCAAAGTGGCGAAATTTGTACACAACTAGCAAAAAGAGTCGTTTTCCGACGAAACGTTTTCCGGACTTTGCGAAGGGAAAAATTCGGCTATGTCATTTATAATTTTTGCGGATTTTTCCGAGAGCGGAAATATTTTGGACCAACGAGAGGGTGACACTTGTCACCCTCAAGTGGACGATTTTAAGGGCCATTCTTGGCGTTTTTTTGTAGTCAAGGGTTGGTAGGATATTTTGTGTAGTTGTTGAGCAAGTGGGACCCACAAACACATGTCCAAATCCCCACCCTACACTTGCCTACCACTTGGCTTGATCTTGGCCCTTGAATGTCCTATAAATACCCCTCCAATGCAAGACTAAATCTTCATCCACAAATCATTTTCCAAGTCATGAAATCCCTCCCCCTAAAAGTGTAGTATTCGTCCAAGTCCTCCCCCTCCCCCTTGTGAGCCTTGGCCGAAACCAACCCCCCCCCCCCCTTGCCTAGTTGTTTTCGTATAATACCCCCCCTTGGTAGAAAAGTATTCTCCAAGTATTGTTACTATTCCCAAATACCTTGGCCCTAATACATTGTAGTATTCCAAGGTTACACCTATACTAAAAGCTCAAATACTATTATACTTCCTTTAGCCACTAAACGAAACCCTAAGGAAAAATCTTCATAGCCGGTTGAAGTATTAAGAAGAAGTGCGTAGAACTTCTAAGGGTTGTTTGGAGCGGGTTGGAGCACACGGAGTAGGAGCTAAACCTTGCTCAGGATCGACATTTAATCTTGGATAATTTTGGGCTTATCAAGGTAAATAATCCTATCCTTCTAGTGTAATTGGAGATTACATACTGTAAGTGGTATAGAAATAAATATAAGATACATAGAAGGATATTACAGAAAAGAATTGAACTGAAATCACATCCGAAGAATATTAAAGAAGAAGACTGAACTGTACTTACATAGGACTGTATTTACAGTAGACTTGTGTAGTTTGGCGGGTAGGGAAGTGCTGCCCAATTTTCCGTAGAATAAAGGAATCTGTATCGAGTGTCTGCAGAATAGTCTAGACGTTGATAGACTTGTATGACCATTATAGGTTGAAGTACTGCGAGTAGCGTATTCTACTCGAAGGGTGGAAAAGGCTAGCAGGATTACAATACTTTGGAGCTATTTGCTAATAGTCGATAATCGTCGCGAGGTATGTGATTCTTCCTATACTCTTGAGCATGATATTTTAAAAGAAATATATATAGTACGATGAGCGTCGTGTGTTAGCGAACGTAGTTTTATGGCAATGTCTTTCGACTTAAGCTGAATAATAAAGAATCTTGAAGTATTTCAAAGAAATAAGAAACCTTTTGAAAGAAGAGTAATGCTTGGTTTTAAAAGCTTAAGAGTTATACTAGCTTTATGGGAAGTTAGGTATAACGACTTAAGAAGATAAAGCGAATGGTTATTTGATTTTAGAAGTTAAGAGACTTGATCTTAAAGATAAGAGACTTGACTTAATTGAATTAATATGAATTTTTTTAATAAGTGTGAAACCTCATTCATGAGTAATGAGTACTTGGTTTTTAAAAAAAAGGATAATGTTTTACTGATTTGAAATCGAATAAGTATCGAACAAACCATCTGCGCTAATAAAGGGAAATGTATTGACTGATTAAGTATTATTAAAACCAGTAGAAACCTCCATCTGCATAGAAGCTAAGATGAGACAAAATGATATTACATTTCCTAGATCATGACTGCTTTAATAAGATTGTTATAAACAAGAATAATCTACTCACACATAAGGCATATGTTTCTCAACTGTTTTAAAGAAGAATTATATTATTAAGTGATCAAGACTATGAACTAATCTTTCGAAAATGAGAAACTTGCGCATCTGAAATTAGGCAAACTTGAACTTTTGGAAAAGAATGTTGTTACTTGACGTTGTTCTAAAAAGTGTAAGCTATTTGGTTTAAAATGGTATAAAGTACTGGAGTTTAAAACATGAACGTATTTGGTACTACGGATAATAGTATCGAGTTGTTTTTACGTAGAAAAAGGGTCTTTTTGAAAGGATAACTGTATGTAGTACTTTGGGGTTAAAACCCGGATTTGTTGTAATAAAATAAATGTCTGTGAGTATGATTAACTGGCCTATGCTTGTGGTGATAGCCTTTGTTGTGCAAGTGTTGTATTTACGTACTCTGGCGTCTCGTTGGAGGCGGCTATCGATTGATTGATGGACATCTGACACGATGGGTGGCCGGGTATGCTTCCACTAATCTATCCTTTTGGACATACCGACACGATGGGTGGCCAGGGTATGCTTCCATTAAGTGTTATCTTGTTATTGGCTTGGACATCTGCGGACACGATGGGTGGCGCGGTATCTTCCATTCGAGTGTTATCTTGTTATTTCCTTTGGACATCGACACGATGGGTGGCCACAGTATGCTTCCATTCGATTGTTATCTTGTTATTTCCTTTTGGACATCTTGACACGATGGGTGGCCACGGGTATGCTTCCATTAGGAGTGTTATCTTGTTATTGGCTTGGTCATGCGACACGATGGGTGGCCCGAGTATGCTTCCATTCGATTGTTATCTTGTTATTTCCTTTGGACATCTTGACACGATGGGTGGCCGGGTATGCTTCCAATAGGATGGTTACATGGCCATGCTTATACCGAGGTAAGATGACGGGCATGCGTAGTTGTCTTTGGTTATATTTGAGTGATGACTTTGAGCGTGAGTCACGACTTGATATGTCTGCTAGATTATATTGTGAATCGTAGTTTGGTCATCATACATGTCTCTGTTTTATATAGCGTTATGATTTCACTTACGATATTTTTTTGATTTCACATACTTGGTACTGTTGTCTTGACCTCGCCCGAAGTGCGTTCATCTGCGCAGTAAGTACATCGGTTGTCGATCCTCGCTTCTAGGATCACAAATCAGCGTATTAGGAAGCTCTGTTTCTCGGAGGCTTATCTTTTGGTATGTTACCACAGTGCAGTAGGTTGTTGTACATTCGGGGTATGGCGGGGCCACTGTCGCCATAGTTGTCGTTACATTCTTAAGTGCAGTAATCTTGTTGTGGCGGGGTTTGTAAAAGTTAAAGCTGTTCGGTTTGAAAGATTTGTATATTTATATATATGTCGAAAGCGACTTTCTCTCATATAAAATGTGTCTCATTTTACATTTGATTCTTGTCTTGTTTTTATGTTCGTGACTACTCGATGTATGACTACTTGGGTGCGGGTAAGGCATCGATCCACGGGCCGAACAGTCGTGACAAAAGTGGTATCAAAGCAGTTAATCCTCGAAAAGTGTCTACAGACCGTGTCTAGTAGAGTCTTGATTATCGGTGTGTTGTGCACCACATCTATAATCGTGAGGTCAGTAGGACATTTAGGATTGGTTTCCATTCTTCTCATTCGAGATCGTTCCTTAGAAAGTGTTGTAAGTTGGACCCTCAGCGTATTTCGTTTTCACGATTATGCCTCGCGCAAGGCAACGGGCCCAGATGGGCAAGGCGTGGAGGAGGCGCTAGTAGGATGCGAGAGAATGCGGGCGCGAGCCCGATCTTTACCGAGATAGTACTTGACGGCGAGTTTTGCGGCCTTGCCAGCGAGTTTAGAGCGCGGCGATGGGCGATGAGACAACGATGCACGAGCCTCTCCGCGGCACAGGCGAGAGGAGATGGTTTACAAGGAGATGGCACGATTGCTAGCGAGTTGTGGCGGAACATGAGGATAAGGTGGGCCAGGCGGTTCGATAGTACCCATGGTTCACCCAAGATCGGATAGTTTGAGGCTACGGGACTTTACGAGTTGTAGCCGCCAGAGTTCTACGGTCAAGGCACGAGGATGATCCGCGAGTTCATTCGGCGATTCTGACGGATCATGAGAGTGATCAAGGCGGAGACCGAGTCGGTGGTCTTAGGTTCGCGTCGGCTGCGTGATCTGCGATCGGTGGTTTGATTCGTGGGAGCTGTCCCGGGGAGAGTATGCACTTCCAGCCGAATGGAGCGAGTTCTCAGGGGCATTTCTTGCACATTTCTTGCCTCCACAGATGAGAAGGGCTCGAGCCGACAGATTTTTGACGTTGAGGAAGACCGGGCGTACGGTTCGGGAGTACAATGTGGATTTTGACTCATTAGCTCGGTACTTCCCCGCATTGGTAGCCGACATGGAGGACAGAGTGCACCGCTACGTCACCGGGTTAGATGACTACTTGGCGAGCTTGTTCGGTGTACCTCTTCACGGGCATGGACATTGCCGCATGCGAGCTTATGCACTTGGGTGTGAGGCGGAGAGGTCGACGGAATGACGAATCAGCGAAGAGGCGAACAACGGTCTTTTGGCGACTTTCGAGGCGGACCGCCTCGTGGCGGACTAGTTATGCGCCTCCGCCAATCTTGAGTGGTCCTCCACAATCTTGAGCATCCAGTATTCGAGGAGCGGTCGGGGCTCGAGGTTCAGATTTTCGGGAAGCGGGGTGTTAGCGGTGAAGCCACCTACCGTTGTGGCCGTTGTGGTAGACTCCATTTTGGGGAGTGTCGTGCTAGTTCGGGAGTTTGTTTTACATGCGGCCAGCAGGGCCATTTTGCGAGAAACTGTCCGACCGGAGGTAGCACTGGTGGGATAGCACAGATTACGGGATCTATGGCTGATTCATCACCCTACTATGCGCCTGCAGTGGGCTATGATTAGAGTGAAGCGGTAGATCTGGTATATCCTTAACCTCTGCAGAGTTTTGTATGCTTGATGTGATGATCTTATTATTGTGTGCTATGTACGGATAGCGTTGTGTTATTTGTGAGTTAGAAAACATGGTTAGTTGGAAGGGTAAGTATGGGGGCATGGAAAGTGTAAACCTTAGAATATTACACGATTGAGACCTTAGATGTAAGGCCGTCTTGAGTAAAGAATTTTGCAAATGATCCTTGTCGAAAGTGCATTATACGCCTAGGGTGTATTAGTGTGATAAATCCATGGATAGTGTGAGATGGAAGAGGTAGCTTTCATGATGAGAATTAGTAAGATTGTTCCGGATCGAGAAACAAGAGAGTTCGGCACGATGGAGTCGGTTGAGGACCATTTGCGGGTCAACTGTGGCCGGATTAAGGTGGGTCGATTGGTGGTCCCTTGGTGGTAGGGTCACGAGGGCGCCAGGCCCAAGTTTAGATGAACATCGTGTAAGTTCGTGGTTATGTTCGACCAGAATCGGATCGTGAAGGCCGGGAATGGCCTTAAAAGAGATCGAGGCTAGTAAGATGACCAAGTTTGGAGGTGGTGACTCCAAAGTTTTGGGAACTGAAGCGATGGCAAGTATGGTACGATACTAGAAGAGTTCAAGTGTTCGAGAAGAGTACGAGTAAGGAAAGAAGTGAACTGTCTTTGAGAGAATAGAAATGATCATTATATTTTTTTGAAGTAATGGTGCGAAGGGATATCGTTTAGGCAGGGGTGGAAGCTTTGTAATACTAGAGGTGATTCCTCGTTGACTTGGATAAGTATTTGCGTGTGTGTTATTTGGTGGCCAGGTGTGGCATTGGCAACTTGTTCTGAGGAACTTTATCGTTATCCGTCTTGAGAAGGAACATTCGGGACGAATGTTTCTAAGGAGGGGAGAATGTTATACCGTATTTCAGTATATGCGTGGGGCGTGCGTCTGAAAGTTTAAGCCTTAAGTAGGCAAAGTGGCAAAATTTGTACACAACTAGCAAAAAGAGTCGTTTTCCGACGAAACGTTTTCCGGACTTTGCGAAGGAAAAAATACAGCTATGTCATTTATAATTTTTGCGGATTTTTCCGAGAGCGGAAATATTTTTGACCAACGAGAGGGTGACACTTGTCACCCTCAAGTGGACGATTTTAAGGGCCATTCTTGGCGTTTTTTTGTAGTCAAGGGTTGGTAGGATATTTTGTGTAGTTGTTGAGCAAGTGGGACCCACAAACACATGTCCAAATCCCCACCCTACACTTGCCTACCACTTGGCTTGATCTTGGCCCTTGAATGTCCTATAAATACCCCTCCAATGCAAGACTAAATCTTCATCCACAAATCATTTTCCAAGTCTTGAAATCCCTCCCCCTAAAAGTGTAGTATTCTTCCAAGTCCTCCCCCTCCCCCTTGTGAGCCTTGGCCGAAACCAACCCCACATCTTACCTAGTTGTTTTCGTATAATACCCCTTGGTAGAAAAGTAGTCTCCAAGTATTATTACTATTCCCAAATACCTTGTAGTATTCCAAGGTTACACCTATACTAAAAGCCCAAATACTATTATACTTCCTTTAGCCACTAAACGTAACCCTAAGCAAAAATATTCATAGCCGGTTGAAGTATTAAGAAGAAGTGCGTAGAACTTCTAAGGGTTGTTTGGAGCGGGTTGGAGCACACGGAGTAGGAGCTAAACCTTGCTCAGGATCGACATTTAATCTTGGATAATTTTGGGCTTATCAAGGTAAATAATCCTATCCTTCTAGTGTAATTGGAGATTACATACTGTAAGTGGTATAGAAATAAATATAAGATACATAGAAGGATATTACAGAAAAGAATTGAACTGAAATCACATCCGAAGAATATTAAAGAAGAAGAACTGTACTTACATAGAATTTGTATTCTGATGAACTTGTGTAGTTTGGCGGGTAGGGAAGTGCTGCCCAATTTTCCGTAGAATAAAGGAATCGTATCGATTATTCGAGAATAGTCTAGACGTTGATAGACTTGTATGACCATTATAGGTTGAAGTACTGCGAGTAGCGTATTCTACTCGAAGGGTGGAAAAGGCTAGCAGGATTACAGTACTTTGGAGCTATTTGCTAATAGTCGATAATCGTCGCGAGGTATGTGATTCTTCCTATACTCTTGAGCATGATATTTTAAAAGAAATATATATAGTACGGTAGACGTACGTGTGTTAACTGAACGTAGTTTTATGGCAATGTCTTTCGACTTAAGCCTGAATAATAAAGAATCTTGAAGTATTTCAAAAGAAATAAGAAACCTTTTTGAAAGAAGAGTAATGCTTGGTTTTAAAAGCTTAAGAGTTATACTAGCTTTATGGGAAGTTAGGTATAACGACTTAAGAGAGATAAAAGGAATGGTTATTTGATTTTAGAACTTAAGAGACTTGATCCTAAAAGATAAGAGACTTGACTTAATTGAATTAATATGAATTTTGTTAATAAGTGTGAAACCTCATTCATGAGTAATGAGTACTTGGTTTTTAAAAAAAGGGATAATGTTTTACTGATTTCGGAAATCAGAATAAGTATCGAACAAACCACTGCAGCGCTAATAAAGGGAAATGTATTGACTGATTAAGTATTATTAAAACCAGTAGAAACCTCCATCTGCATAGAAGCTAAGATGAGACAAAATGATATTACATTTCCTAGATCATGGCTGCTTTAATAAGATTGTTATAAACAAGAATAATCTACTCACACATAAGGCATATGTTTCTCAACTGTTTTAAAGAAGAATTATATTATTAAGTGATCAAGACTATGAACTAATCTTTCGAAAATGAGAAACTTGCGCATTTGAAATTAGGCAAACTTTAACTTTTGGAAAAAAATGTTGTTACTTGACGTTGTTCTAAAAAGTGTAAGCCACTTGGTTTAAAATGGTATAAAGTACTGGAGTTTAAAACATGAACGAATTTGGTACTACGGATAATAGTATCGAGTTGTTTTTACGTAAAAAAAAAGGTCTTTTTGAAAGGATAACTGTATGTAGTACTTTGGGGTTAAAACCCGGATTTGATGTAATAAAATAAATGTCTGTGAGTATGATTAACTGGCCTATGCTTGTGGTGATAGCCTTTGTTGTGCAAGTGTTGTATTTCTGTGCTACCGCGTCTATCGTTGGAGGGCCGGCTATCTGATTGATTGATGGACATACTGACACGATGGGTGGCCCACGGGTATGCTTCCATTAGGAGTGTTATCTTGTTATTGTCTTGGACATACTGACACGATGGGTGGCCCACGAGTATGCTTTCATTCTGATTGTTATCTTGTTATTTCCTTTTGGACATACTGACACGATGGGTGGCCCACGGGTATGCTTCCATTAGGAGTGTTATCTTGTTATTAGCTTGGACATACTGACACGATGGGTGGCCGAGTATCTTCCATTCGATTGTTATCTTGTTATTTCCTTTGGACATCCGACACGATGGGTGGCCACGAGTATGCTTCCATTCGATTGTTATCTTGTTATTCCTTTTGGACATCCGACACGATGGGTGGCCGGGTATGCTTCCATTAAGTGTTATCTTTTATTGGCTTGGACATGCGACACGATGGGTGGCCACGAGTATGCTTCCATTCGATTGTTATCTTGTTATTTCCTTTGGACATACCGACACGATGGGTGGCCGGGTATGCTTCCGATAGGATGGTTCCATGGCCATGCTTATCCGGAGTAAGATCTTGGGCATGCGGTCGTTGTCTTTGGTTATATTTGAGTGATGACTTTGAGGCGTGAGTCCACGACTTGATATGTCGCTAGATTATATTGTGAGCGTAGTTTGGTCATCATACATGTCTCTGTTTTATATGTGTTATGATTTCACTTACATTATTTTTTTCGATTTCACATACTTGGTACTGTTGTCGACCTCGCCCGGGGTGCGTTAAATCTGCATGGTAGAGTGCGTCGGTTGTCGATCCTCGCTTCTAGGATCACAAATCAGCGTATTGGGAAGCTCTGTTTCTCAGAAGGCTTATCTTTTGGTATGTTACCACAGTGCAGGTTGTTGTACATTCGTGGTATGGCGGCCTGTCCGCCATAGTTGTCGTTACATTCTTAGAAGTGCAGAAATCTTGTTGTGGCGGGGTTTGTAAAAGGATTAAATTGTTCGGTTTGAAAGATTTGTATATTTATATATATCTTAGAAAGCGACTTTCTCTCATATAAAATGTGTCTCATTTACATTTGATTCTTGTCTTGTTTTTATGTTCATTGATTACTCGATGTATGACTACTTGGGTGCCGGGTAAGGCACGATCCACGGCCCGGGCAGTCGTGACACTTTTCTACCAAGGGGTATTTTACGAAAACTACTAGGCAAGGGGTATACTCGGCAAGGGCCTTCTCGAGGGAGGGGACTTGGGCGAAACGACACTTAAGGGGGAGAGGGATTTTTGCCTTGAAATTTCAAGTGAGGATGAAGAAATAGTCTTGCACTAGAGGGGTATTTATAGGACATTCAATGGCGAATCAAGCCAAGTGGGGCAAGTGGAGGGTCAAGATTTGGACATGTGTTTGTGGGTCCCACTTGCTCATCAACTACACAAAATATCCTACCAACTCCTTGACAAAAATCAAGGCCAAAAACGCCCCAATTCGTCCCACCTTATCCGTCCACTTGAGGGTGACACTTGTCACCCTCTCGTTGGTCCAAAATATTTCGTCTCTCGGAAAAATCCGCAAAAATAATAAATGTTGCAACCGTATTTTTCCCTTCGCAAAGTCCGAAAACGTTTCGTCGGAAAATGATTCTTTTTGCTAGTTGTGCACAAATTTCGCCACTTTGCCTACTTAAGGCTTAAACTTTTGTACGTACGCCCTTACGTACATACTCTGGAAATACGGGGTATAACAGTAGTTACCCCATAATAAGTGTAAGACCAATAGGGAAAAGTGTATGGTAGAAATACTTTGGCCTATGTGACGAAACTCTAGTGAATAGGGGAATAGGGTGAGAAGTACCTTGAGATAAGAGAAAGATTTATTCCAGACTATGAATGAGAAGTTAAGTGTGACGATGGGTCGGGTTATGGACTCATTTCGGGTCAACCGATGGTATGGAATCGGGTGATGTCCGTTGGTAATGGTCCCGCTATGTGATCGGGTCACGAGGATGCAAGGCCCAAGTCTAGTTGATTTTGTACGGGTACTAAATAAGTTTGAAAGTACGAGAAAGTATGACAAGTAAGGAAAGAAAGTAACCTCTAAAGATCTTGTTTGTGTTAAGACTGTAACCTTCGAGTTTTGTGAGAAGAGGTCGCGGATGGAAGGTCCATTGATATGTTTACGTATGTTAGGTGGTGGCCATGTGTGGCATCGTTGGTCTTGTGGAGTATTGATTGATAGGCTTGGTAAAGAGATTATGCCGGAGTTTGTATAGCTTGAAAACCGACTACGAACATTCGGGGACGAATGTTTCTAAGGGGGGAATAATGTTACACCCCGTAAGTCCAGGACATGTATAAGAGAATGTACGTAAGCAATCAAGACTTGGAAATTGGTACGAAAGGAAGAATTGTTTTTCCGACGGAAAATTTTCCGAACGTCGGAAAGGAAAAATGTTCGTTGATGAGAATTGGATTCTCAAAATGTATTATTTGAAGAGTATGGAACTTATTAACATTTTGGAAATTTATTTTTACGGATTTGGTCATGTAGGGCCCACCCGAGGAATTTTACGTTTTGTGGGGCCCACGAGGGTTACGGAATTTTATGGACGAATGAGAGGGCGACACGTGGCACCCCCCACATATGGTCTTGGACGTTTTATGTAAGGGTAAAATGGTCATTTACCAACAAGGAAGATAAGTCTTGCTAGCTTGAGATTGTTGACCAAGTCAACTTGTCCACTTGGCTTAAACATTAATTGTCCTTCATCCTAGCCCACAAGTGTATTAATCTAAGCCATCCAATGTGTTATATAAGCTTACTACTAGTGCAAGACTAGTCTTGAACACTTAGAAAGATATCACAACATTTTCTTGTTGCTAAATAGCTCTCGGGTTTGTGTCTAGTCCACACAAGAAATTTGTAGTTTTGATCCTTTGTTCACAAGACTTTAACCCAATGTCCCTAAGGGTATTGTAAGGATATCTCAATAGAAAGATTTCGGAAAAACGACGTTTTCACGTTAGTCGCAAGGCGGAAACTTAAGGAGTCCTTCAACTTTGAAGTTGGAACTTGAAGATGGGTTCTTCATAGGCTTCTAAGGAGTGCTTGGAGCGGATTGGAACATAAGGAAAGGAGATAAGAATTTTCTAAGGAGCGACTTTGAATCTTGGAAATTTTAAGGGCTTGTAAAGGTATAATTCTTGTCGTTTTAGCAATTAAGGTTTACTTATCATTGTAGTTACGGATATTAGCAAGCATGAGATGTTTAGTATGAAGTTTGATAAGTGTATTGGCTATTGGAACCCTAATCCGAAAACTAGCATGTTTATCCTTAAGATTATATTTCAAGTTGATTATTAGTTTACGTCGTCGCATGTTGTAAAAAGAAGGAAATTGTAGTTGTTGAAGTTGTTTATGACTATATAACATGTTAGACCTTAGAACTTGGAATTGGAAAAGGATTGGAAAAGACTTTAAATTGTTGGTTATGTTGTTGGCCGAGAATGGCTTGATTATGGAACTACTTCGTATTAATTGTGGGGCGGAAATTTTACACGTATTGTGAGGCGTGTAATCCCCTTTGTTTGGTTGTTGTTTCGAGCCTTAAATGTGGCGTTTTGGTTATTGTATTCGGCCTTGAAAAAGGTGGCAAAGTGAGTAGAAACAAAGGAAGTGCTGCCCGATTTTCCGTAGAATTGGAGACCGTATATTTAGTATTATTCTACGTTTGAGACTAGAAGTTGATAGTCTTGTTGTGACCATTATAGGTTGACACTTCTACGTACGGCGTATTCGTCTTAGCTTGTGGATTTAGCCGAAAAGGTATGTGAACTATCTCCTCTTCTAGCATGATTCCTTAAGATAAAGAAAGTATGTCCTACTCCTTAAATGATCCATTCCTTGGTTGTATTTGGATTGCCTAAAATAGAATTCGTTCTATGTACTCCCTTGATTGTACTTTGATGTTTAAATTGTAAGTTGTATAATCCATTTCCTTAGTGAAGTTTGGATTCTTAAAAGTGAAAGTATTTTACTTAAAGTACATAGAGTCTTGAAAAGGAAGTGGTTTCCAAACCTTTTGGCTAGTGCCTTAGTTCCAAAATCTAAGGGTTGTTGTAATGACTTTAGGGGAGTTAAAGGTGTGAGTTACTTGAGGTTTAAAAGTAGAAGAAACTTGTTTTCTAAATATTAAGAGACTTGAAGTATTTTGAAAGTTAAGAAACTTGATTTGTAAGTATGTGATACTTGGTTTTAAGTATAAGTCTCTTGGTTATAAAAAGGAATGAATATGTCTAAAACCATAAAGGGTTATAACGGCTTTATGGGAAGTTGGTTATAACGGCTTTATGGAAGGTTAAGAAAGTTGTCTATTCTGATTATTAGGCATAAGTTGCCTAGATTGTGAAAATTTGAAGTTACTTGATTTCAAGCTTTGAAAAGAGTTTTCTAAAAGTGTAGTAACTTACTTTGAAAAATAGACATACATTGATACTACGGGTGTTAGTATCTTGGGGTTTTACATAAAAAGGAGTCTTTTGAAAAGAATGTACGTACGTAGTACTTTGGCTTGTTTAATTGAGAATTATTCTATGTGTGCCTTGATAAGTACTTTGGCTTGTTTAATTGAGAATTATTCTATTAGTGCCTTAAGTAAACCAAAATGAGAGTGTATATGAATAAGACTAATAAGAAGTTAGGGGGATTTCTTAACTTGCTTACTTATCGTGTGATAAGCGTAGTGCTTATGTTATATGTATGATGGCATTGAGGCAGGGTAAGAGTATAAATGAGGGGTGTATCCCCAAAGATCGTTATACCACCTGCGTTATCACCTTCTTCAGGGTAAGAGTATAAATGAGGGGTGTATCCCCAAAGATCATTATACCACCTGCGTTATCACCTTCTTCAGGGTAAGAGTATAAATGAGGGGTGTATCCCCAAAGATCGTTATACCACCTGCGTTATCACCTTCTTCAGGGTAAGAGTATAAATGAGGGGTGTATCCCCAAAGATCGTTATACCACCTGCGTTATCACCTTTGTCACACCCCGAAATTCGGGCCCGTGACTGGTGCCTTACCCCGGGCACCCTAGTGATACAACATCAGAGAAAAACCAGCGGAAATAAAAACTTAGACATGCAACAATAGATATAATAATAAACAAAGCAACCAAAAGCAGTTGCCTTCAAGATATATCATAAACACGAGCAGTTTAATCCTTTTACAACCACACTTGCAACGATTGCTGCACTCTAAGATTTACAACGACTATGACGGGACAGGCCGCCATACCCCGAATGTACAAGAACCTACAACTCGGGAACACATACCAAAAGATAAGCCTCGGAGAAACGGAGCTTCCCAAAACGGCCCGAGATCCTAGGCGAGGATCCACGACCGATGTACCTCTACTGCGGCATGACGCAGCCCCGGCGAGGTCGATAACAGTACCAAATATGTGAAATCAGAATATCTGCGCTTAAATCATAACGATCTATATAAAGCGAGAGACATGTATGATAACCAAAATACGACGCAACATAAAAGCGATCAAGTCGTGACTCACGCCAAAGTCACCACTCAAATATAACTATGGGTCTCACGCCACATACATCATGTTCGCATCATGGCCACATGCCGGAATCTGCCGGTGTAGACATGTCCATGATGCAACAATAACAAGGCCGCGTGGCCACATGCCCCGGAATCGCGCCGGTGTAGACATGCCCATGTAACCTCAATAACAATATCGGGTGGTCAACCCCGCGCGTAGCCACATGCCGGAATCTGCGACGGTGTAGACACGTCCATGTTGCGGTAATAACCATATATCGGGTAATCAACGGCGCGTGGCCGCGTGCCGAATCTGCGTGGTGTAGACATGTCCATGTGACATCAACAACAAGCGAGAATCAAAATGGAAACATACGTGGAATTCTCCATCACCGCCAAAGACGCCCAAGTAAGTTCTCAACAAGTCAACAACCTCTATCGAGAGACGCGGTAACACAGAAATACCACACTTGCACAACAAAGGCTATCATCACAAGCGTAGGCAAGTTTCACAACAACAAGCATAGGCAAGTTTCACAACAACAAGCATAGGCAAGTTTCACACAACTCAAAGTACTTTCATTTTATGCCAAAGTCCGGGTTTTTAACCCCAAAGTACTACATCGTTAAGTTCTTTTAAAAGAGATCCATTACTTATAAAAGTCACTCGATACGTAGTATTAGAATGACCAACCCACATTCCTTTTCAAAATCAAGTAACAACATTCTTTTCCTAAGTTCGGTTTGCCTAGTTTCAATTACTCAAGCTTCTCATTTTCAAATGGTTTCATAGTTCCCAAACTTAATCACTTGATTCCTTTTTAGAACAATTGAGTAATATATGTCTCACGTGAGAGTAGGTTATTCTTGTTTACAACATTCTTATTACAGCAGCCATGATCTAGAAAATGTAATATCATTTTGTCTCATCTTAGTTTCTATGCAGATGGAGGTTTCTACTGGTTTTAATACGATACATCATTATTCAATACATTTTCCTTTATTAACGCTGCAGTGGTCTGTCGATACACATTCTGATTTCCGAAATCAGTAAAACATTATCCCTTTAAATAAAACCAAGTACTCATTACTCACGAATGAGGTTTCACACAAACATTCACATTAAAACAAATAAGTTAAGTCTCTTATCTTATAAGATCAAGTCCTTAACTTCTAACATCAGTAAACCATTTTCTTTACCTCTCTTAAGACATTATACCTAACTCCCCATAAAGCTAGTATAACTCTTTTTTAAAACCACAAAGTATTTTCTTACCTACATAAAGCTGTTATAACCAACTTCCCATAAAGCCGTTATAACACTTTATGTTTTAAGAACAATCAAAAAAGTTAACACGTATGCGTCTACCGTACTACATAGTTCACACATATCATGCTAGAAGAGATAGGAAGAGGTTCACATACCTCGCGACGATTTATCGACAATAAGCAAAATGCTCAAGTACTACAACTTGCTAGCCCTTTCCACTCCGAGTAGAATACGCTACTCTTAGTACTTCCACCTATAAAGGTCACAAACGTCTATTAACCCCAAAACACAAGTTTCTATCTTTCTCTGTAAAATTGGCAAGACCTCCCCATGGCAGCGTAAATCTCCTCTCTATCGAGGCGCTACCAAGCCAACCAGGGGGTTTACACGCCTAACCTGGCGTGTACAATTCTACTCAAGAATACTACACAAGTCTCATCGCAATCACCCATGTAAATCTGATTCGATTCTTTCTTTACATTCAGCTTAAGTCAAAAGACATTGCCGCACAATAATGTTCGATTACATATATAGTATACTTCAACTATATATTCTAACATGTAATTTCCAATTACAAAGGGGACAAGATTATTTACCTCGACAAACCCAAAATTATCCAAGTTATAATGTCGATCCTGAGCAAGGTTTAGCTCTACTCCGTGCGCCCAATCCGCTCAAACAACCCTTAGAAGTTCTAACCAACTTCTACTCAAATACTTCAACCAACTATGAAGATTTCCTTGGGGTTTGGTTTTGAGACTAAAAGGACAAAAGGTAGTATTCCCTAAGGCTCTACGTAAAGAGGTAACTTTTGAAATACTACTAGGTAAAGGCTAAGGTATTTTGGGCATTATAACAAAACTAGGAGAGTATTTCTATACCACAAAGGGGGTATTATACGAAACAACTAGGCTAGGGGTACCCTAGCACCACAGGGGAGGAGGGTTTCGGCCAAGGCCAATTTTAAGGGAGAGGGCTCTTGGGCGAGTCAACAAGAGGAGGAGGGTTTCAAGACTTGGAAGATTTTTGGATGAATGAAGTCTTGAGAGAGGTATTTATAGGAAAGCCAAGGCCAACGATGGCCAAGATCAAGCCATGTTGAGGCAAGTGTATGGCCTTGATCAAGCCAAGTACACCCTAACCCTACTCCACAAAACATTGCACCAAACAAGCCACAAAACAAGGCACAAACAAGGCCAAAACAAAGGAACCAATTGTGCGAGGCCAACGTCCTCTTGGGCGCCCAAATCGTCCAAAGCACCACTTGCTTCCAATGCGAGGTGACACACGCCACCCTCGTTGGTCCAAAATGTTCGTCTCTCGGAAAAATCCGCAAAAATACAAAAGCGACATAGCGGAATTTTCCCTCGCAGTTACGCATAAAGCGTTTCGTCGAAAACGACTCTAACCGTGTTGTGCACAAATGTCATTCGGCCAAGCCACCTAGGCGGGGGTGACACGTGTCACCCTCCTAATGGCCCTCATAAAACGTCTTCCGAAAATTATCCCCAATGGCCAAAATCTCGAAAACAAAGTGGGCCCCACAAAACAGTAAATTTCTCCGTGGGCCCACGTGACCATTTCCGAAAATAAAATCTCAAAATTCTAATATAATCTATGAAGTCCAAATACCAAATCTGGGAATCCAATTCCCATTAACGAACCTTTTTCTTCACAAATAACCGGAAACTTTTCCGTCGAAAACTCACATCTTTCTTTCTTTCCAAATTTTTTTTCTGTCGTGCTCTCGTACGTACGTCCTCGAATACATACCCTGAGAATACGGGGTATAACAACCTTCTTCAGGGTAAGAGTATAAATGAGGAGTGTATCCCCAAAGATCGTTAGACCACCTGCTTTACCACATTCTTTAGGGTAAGAGTATAAATGAGGGGTGTATCCCCAAAGATCGTTATACCACCTGTTTCCGTGAATTTGTTACCTATACTTTTGATTACTCTCATTGTTAGTAAGGCACTGTGTACTGTTATTTGAGTAGTGACTTTGTGACGTCGTCCCCGACTTGATATGACCGCTATGTATTGTGTCTTCGTAGGTTGGCTATCATACATGTCTCCTGTTTTGTTTAGACTGTTATGATTTCATTACAGTACTTACTGTTTCACATACTTGGTACATTCTTCGTACTGACCTCCTTCGGGGGGCTGCGTTCATGCCGCAGGTTTAGGTACGCTGTTTGGTGATCGGTAGGTGTAGGACCCTGCTCAGAGTTTTGGATAGCTCCTTCTGTTCGGGAGTTTATCTTTTTGGTATAAGTTCTTTCAAGATGTGCTTTGTACGATTATGGGTACGGGGGCCTTGTCCCGTCACGATTCGATAAAACTCTTAAGTGCAGTATTCATATGTGGGATTGGACTCATGTACAGTGTAGTGTCTCTTTATTATGTATATTATATGGCAGCCTTGTCGGCTTTTCCCTTGTACGTATGTTGGTTTTAAAAAAAAAGTGTTATTTAAATTCCGCAGTTTGCTTAGTTGTTAAGGTAGAAGGGTGCCCAGGTAGGGCACCGATCCACGCCCGGTTCGGGCGTGACAGTGGTATCGAGCGATCGATCCTCGGAATGTCTACGCAGTGTCTAGTAGAGTCTTGATTATCGGTGTGTTGCGCGCCACACCCATAAACAGGAGGCTACATGACATTTAGGAGTTGGTTTCTATTCTTCTCACTCTAAGATCGTGCCATAGAGATGTGTTAGTAAGAAAATTCCTCTCTGACGTAATTTTGTGTTATAGTTATGCCTCGAGGAGAACGATGCCTGAGAAGGGCAAAGGAGTAGCGAGAGCTACTAGTCGACTCAGAGAGTTGATAGGGCTTATGCCGTGGTATCTGGATGTTGTCTGCGATGGCGAAGTTCTTCTCGCGAGTTTTGAGACCCCAGCACCAGAGCCTCCAGTTTCTCAGTTAGGGGAAGACTATAGGGTCATGAGGGAAGCAGTTATGTTATTGACCAAGATAGCGGTGATACAGTTTCATCAGCAAGAGGTTAATCGGTCAGTACAGACAGGTGTACAAAGGGTAGAGGGCCAACGCAGAGATCAGCGTAAGAGGGCTAGACCGGTTGGTTATCCCGGTGAGTTTATGGGCGAGTAGCCTCAGCAGCGAGTGAGATATTCGTCCCAGCCTACCCAGTACATACCCCCGCAGCTCACAGGAGGGAGATTTGATCCCACAAGGTATTTAGGAGCCGGTCCGAGCTCCAAGGGTCGAGGTTCTCAGAGGAGCAGAGGACTTTCACGGTCAAGGCCACCTATTCCTCAGTGTATCAGATGTGGTAAGTGTCATTCGGGGAAATGCCGTTATGGAACAGGTGTTTGTTTTTATTGTGGCCGTCCCGGCCATATTCGGAGGGTATGTCCTTTTAGAAAGAGCACCGGTGAGGTGGCTCAGCCTATGAGGCCGATGGTTGGTTCCCTTTCCTCCACAGCTGTGCGTCCCCCAGGGCAGGGTGTTCAGATGTCAGCCAACCGTGGTAGAGGTCAGGGTGGAGTTTATGGTTCTGGCGGTCCTTCGAATCGCATAGATGACGTGACTACTGGACAGGATCAGGAGGCGACATCGCATGGGGTTACAGGTATATCTCGATTCTTTTGAATCATACGTGCATTGTTAGATTCAGATTTTGCCCTAGCGTATATGTTTTCCCTGTGTTGCTAGCAGTTGTAAGTGATAGTACCCCCAGAGGTAGGAATACTTTGATTAGTAAAGTGATAAATTAAGAACGTTGACAAGAATGGTAAGTGAACTGAGACTATAGTTGTGTAGAGTTCACAAGTGGTAGTTACCCCATAATAAGTGTAAGACCAATAGGGAAAAGTGTATGGTAGAAATATTTTGGCCTATGTGACGAACCTCTAGTGAATAGGGGGATAGGGTGAGAAGTACCTTGAGATAAGAGAAAGATTTATTCCAGACTAAGAATGAGAAGTTAAGTGTGACGATGGGTCGGGTTATGGACTCATTTCGGGTCAACCGATGGTATGAAATCGGGTGATGTCCGTTGGTAATGGTCCCGCTATGTGATAGGGTCACGAGGATGAAAGACCCATGTCTAGTTGATTTTGTACGGGTACTAAATAAGTTTGAAAGTACGAGAAAGTATGACAAGTAAGGAAAGAAAGTAACCTCTAAAGATCTTGTTTGTGTTAAGACTGTAACCTTCGAGTTTTGTGAGAAGAGGTCGCGGATGGAAGGTCCATTGATATGTTTACGTATGTTAGGTGGTGGCCATGTGTGGCATCGTTGGTCTTGTGGAGTATTGATTGATAGGCTTGGTAAAGAGATTATGCCGGAGTTTGTATAGCTTGAAAACCGACTAAGAACATTCGGGGACGAATGTTTTTAAGGGGGGAAGAATGTTACACCCCGTAAGTCCAGGACATGTATAAGAGAATGTACGTAAGGAATCAAGACTTGGAAATTGGTACGAAAGGAAGAATTGTTTTTCCGACGGAAAATCTTCCGAACGTCGGAAAGGAAAAATGTTCGTTGATGAGAATTGGATTCTCAAAATGTATTATTTGAAGAGTATGGAACTTATTAACATTTTGGAAATTTATTTTTACGGATTTGGTCATGTGGGGCCCACCCGAGGAATTTTACGTTTTGTGGGGTCTACGAGGGTTACAGAATTTTATGGACGAATGAGAGGGCGATACGTGGCACCCCCACATATGGTCTTGGACGTTTTATGTAAGGGTAAAATGGTCATTTACCAACAAGGAAGATAAGTCTTGCTAGCTTGAGATTGTTGACCAAGTCAACTTGTCCACTTGGCTTAAACATTAATTGTCCTTCATCCTAGCCCACAAGTTTATTAATCTAACCCATCCAATGTGTTATATAAGCTTACTACTAGTGCAAGACTAGTCTTGAACACTTAGAAAAATATCACAACATTTTCTTGTTGCTAAATAGCTCTCGGGTTTGTGTCTAGTCCACACAAGAAATTTTGTAGTTTTGATCCTTTGTTCACAAGACTTAAACCCAATGTCCCTAAGGGTATTGTAAGGATATCTCAATAGAAAGATTTCGGAAAAACGACGTTTTCACGTTAGTCGCAAGGCGGAAACTTAAGGAGTCCTTCAACGTTGAAGTTGGAACTTGAAGATGGGTTCTTCATAGGCTTCTAAGGAGTGCTTGGAGCGGATTGGAACATAAGGAAAGGAGCTAAGAATTTGCTAAGGAGCGACTTTGAATCTTGGAAATTTTAAGGGCTTGTAAAGGTATAATTCTTGTCGTTTAAGCAATAAAGGTTTACTTATCATTGTAGTTACCAATATTAGCAAGCATGAGATGTTTAGTATGAAGTTTGATAAGTGTATTGGCTATTGGAACCCTAATCCGAAAACTAGCATGTTTAGCCTTAAGATTACATTTCAAGTTGATTATTAGTTTACGTCGTCGCATGTTATATAAAGAAGGAAATTGTAGTTGTTGAAGTTGTTTATGACTATATAACATGTTAGACCTTAGAACTTGGAATTGGAAAAGGATTGGAAAAGACTTTGAATTGTTGGTTATGTTGTTGGCCGAGAATGGCTTGATTATGGAACTACTTCGTATTAATTGTGGGGCGGAAATTTTACACGTATTGTGAGGCGTGTAATCCCCTTTGTTTGGTTGTTGTTTTGAGCCTTAAATGTGGTGTGTTGGTTATTGTATTCGGCCTTGAAAAAGGTGGCAAAGTTAGTAGAAACAAAGGAAGTGCTGCCCGATTTTCCGTAGAATTAGAGACCGTATACTTAGTATTATTCTACGTTTGAGACTAGAAGTTGATAGTCTTGTTGTGACCATTATAGGTTGACACTTCTACGTACGGCGTATTCGTCTTAGCTTGTGGATTTAGCCGAAAAGGTATGTGAACTATCTTCTCTTCTAGCATGATTCCTTAAGATAAAGAAAGTATGTCCTACTCCTTAAATGATCCATTCCTTGGTTGTATTTGGATTGCCTAAAATAGAATTCGTTCTATGTACTCCCTTGATTGTACTTTGATGTTTAAATTGTAAGTTGTATAATCCATTTCCTTAGTGAAGTTTGGATTCTTAAAAGTGAAAGTATTTTACTTAAAGTACATAGAGTCTTGAAAAGGAAGTGGTTTCCAAACCTTTTGGCTAGTGCCTTAGTTCCAAAATCTAAGGGTTGTTGTAATGACTTTAGGGGAGTTAAAGGTGTGAGTTACTTGAGGTTTAAAAGTAGAAGAAACTTGTTTTCTAAATATTAAGAGACTTGAAGTATTTTGAAAGTTAAGAAACTTGATTTGTAAGTATGTGATACTTGGTTTTAAGTATAAGTCTCTTGGTTATAAAAAGGAATGAATATGTCTAAAACCATAAAGGGTTATAACGGCTTTATGGGAAGTTGGTTATAACGGCTTTATGGAAGGTTAAGAAAGTTGTCTATTCTGATTATTAGGCATAAGTTGCCTAGATTGTGAAAATTTGAAGTTACTTGATTTCAAGCTTTGAAAAGAGTTTTCTAAAAGTGTAGTAACTTACTTTGAAAAAATAGACATACATTGATACTACGGGTGTTAGTATCTTGGGGTTTTACATAAAGAGGAGTCTTTTGAAAAGAATGTACGTACGTAGTACTTTGGCTTGTTTAATTGAGAATTATTCTATGTGTGCCTTGATAAGTACTTTGGCTTGTTTAATTGAGAATTATTCTATTAGTGCCTTAAGTAAACCAAAATGAGAGTGTATATGAATAAGACTAATAAGAAGTTAGGGGGATTTCTTAACTTGCTTACTTATCGTGTGATAAGCCGGTAGTGCTTATGTTATGTATGATGGCCAGTTGAGGCAGGGTAAGAGTATAAATGAGGGGTGTATCCCCAAAGATCGTTATACCACCTGCGTTATCACCTTCTTCAGGGTAATAGTATAAATGAGGGGTGTATCCCCAAAGATCATTATACCACCTGCGTTATCACCTTCTTCAGGGTAAGAGTATAAATGAGGGGTGTATCCCCAAAGATCGTTATACCACCTGCGTTATCACCTTCTTCATGGTAAGAGTATAAATGAGGGGTGTATCCCCAAAGATCGTTATACCACCTGCGTTATCACTTTCTTCAGGGTAAGAGTATAAATGAGGGGTGTATCCCCAAAGATCGTTATACCACATGCTTTACCACCTTCTTCAGGGTAAGAGTATAAATGAGGGGTGTATCCCCAAAGATCGTTATACCACTTGTTTCCGTGGATTTGCTACCTATACTTTTGATTACTCTCATTGTTAGTAAGGCATCAGATCTTCGTTATTTGAGTAGTGACTTTGAGGCGCGTCCTCGACTTGATATGACCGCTATGTATTGTGTCTCGTAGGTTGGCTATCATACATGTCTCTGTTTTGTTTAGATTATGATTTCATAAAAGATGCTGTTTCACATACTTGGTACATTCTTCGTCGACCTCGCCCGGGGCTGCGTTCATGCCGCAGGTTTAGGTACGCTGTTTGGTGATCGGCAGGTGTAGGACCCTGCTCAGAGTTTTGGATAGCTCCTTCTGTTCGGGAGTTTATATTTTTGGTATAAGTTCTTTCAAGATGTGCTTTTATGCGATTATGGGTGCAGCGGGGCCTTGTCCGTCACGATTGATAAAACTCTTAGAGGTCTGTATTCATATGTGGGATTGGACTCATGTACAGTGTAGTGTCTTGTGATTATGTATATTATATGGCAGCCTTGTCGGCTTTGCCCTTGCACGTATGTTGGTTTTAAAAAAAAAAAGAGGTGTTATTTAAATTCCGCAGTTTACTTGTGTCAGTTAGGCAGAAGGGTGCCCAGGTAGGGCACCAGTCACGGGCCCGGGGTTCGGGGCATGACAGATAAGCTCATTAGTGAAAAATACATTCTCTCTTATGCACGGGCTCTAGTTGAGATAGATCTCTCCAAAGGTACACTTGATGCTATTGAACTCAAGCTTTGGGACGACACCATCATTGACCAAAAACTTGTTTATGAAAATCTTCCGGACTATTGTGAGCAATGCCATATGATTGGACACTCCATTATGAATTGTGAAAAGCATTATGCCGACACTAATAGACGGGTGCAAAGACAAGGCGAGACACAAACCCTCAATGCCAAGGCAAAGGGGGTTCATACCTACTTGGACACTCCCGTGAGGGAGGTTGCCCCTACGGGTTCAGGCGGGAGTAAGGGTGGAATCAATAGTGGTGGCTAGTCTTTGGGGACATAAACCGGGGCTGGCGCAGATCAAAAGATGGAGGAGGTACAAGGAGGAGGCCAACCATTAGGGTCACAAACCGTGTTTGGCATAGGCCGGAACTTGGATTTTGCAGGTGAGGGAGGCCAGCCTATTGGGGCCCAAACCAAGGCTGGCAAAGGTCGGAACCTTATTGCGGGAGACCCTAGGGGCACCGCGGTAACTAAGGGGAGACTTGGAGAGACACACATTATGGAGAGCCAACCCACAACCTTTAGCGATGTTGGCTTGGATAGGAGTTTGAGAGTGGTAGCGGATTCGGGTGGTGTTATACCCCGTATTTCCAGAGTATGTACGTAAGGACGTACGTAGAAAAGTTTGGACTTTAAAGTGGCTTGGTCGAAATATTTTGTGCACAACACCCGGTTAGAGTCGTTTTTCGACGAAACATTTTACACAACTTGCGAAGGGAAAATTCCGGCTATGTCATTTTTAATTTTTGCGGATTTTTCCGAGAGACGAAACGTGTTGGACCAACAAGAGGGCGCCACTTGGCACCCTCTCATTTGCGGACGTGAGGGGCGGACTTGGGACGATTTTGTAACGACTCGTAATTTTGGACAATAATTTGAGCATGTAAACGAAGAAAATGGATCCGAGTGTTGGGATTTTTTTTAATTATATTTACGTATGCTAATAAGGAAATTAGTATACAAGGAATGCGATCCCGAAATAATTTTTGGATGCAACAAGTATGACGATGAGGGTTAATAATAATAATTGTATATTCCCAAAAGAGGTTTTGGACTAATGTCATATTACAAATTATGACATTGAGTATACAAATATTTTATGAGTTTTTAGGATTTAAATGAAGTGAGATCTAGAATTAAATAGGTGTGTAATTGATTAATTATGTGTGATAGACAGGTCACTTAATTAAATTAAATGACGCTCATGTGAAAGCAATGTGGCGTCATTACAATGCTCCACCGTTAAGTAAAGTGGAGTGGGGACCAAATCATTCGAGCATTTAATGCTAATTTGGAGGCATCTTTTAAAGAGGAGGAATTGTGAATCATTTGAGGCATTCAAAGAACTTTGTGACATTTCTTTTAAGTAAGAATCTTTGGGAATTCTTGAATCATTCGAAAATTCGCAACAATCCAAAGAAACTCCCTTTTAAACATTTCATTTCCTTTTAAGTAAATATCTCTTTATTCAAAAATCTCTTAAGACCAAAGAGGGAATTGATGACAACGAATGTTCAATAATTTATTAAGCTTTCTAGCAATTCATTGCTAATTGAAAACGTCAACAGATCATCTTTGAGCAAAAATTTTACAAATGTTGTGCAAGCAACGTTAGGTTGGTAATTATTAAAGAAGGGTTGGCCGTTATTATCGAGGTTTGCAGTCGAGCGACGGTCCACGTGAATAGGTTGCGATTTCAATGGACTTTTGGAAGCACTCCTCTTTTCCGAGTGTCGGTGTAACTTTGGTTGATACTCTGCGCAACATATTCAACTTGGCGGTGGACTTCACGAAGGTATGTGATTCTTCCTATCCTCTTGAGCATGATAGTTTAAAAGAATATATATATATAGTACGGTGACGTCGTGTGTTAACCGAACGTGGTTTTACTTGATGTCTTTTGACTTGAGTATTAAATAATAAGAATCTTGAAGTATTTCATAGGAATTTAGAATCGTGTTTGAAAGATGAGTAATACTTGGTTTTCAAAGCTTAAGAGTTATACTAGCTTTATGGGAAGTTAGGTATCACGACTTAAGAGAAATAAACGGAAGTTTACTTAATTATTTATGAAAGCCTTGTATTGATTTGAAATAAGAATAAGTATCGAACAAACCATCATGCAGCTAATAAAGGAAAATGTATTGACTAATTAAGTATTAGTAAAACCAGTAGAAACCTCCATCTGCATAGAAGCTAAAATAAGACA
Source organism: Przewalskia tangutica (assembly GCA_029844215.1). NCBI lineage: Eukaryota > Viridiplantae > Streptophyta > Magnoliopsida > Solanales > Solanaceae > Przewalskia > Przewalskia tangutica. The sequence goes on along the minus strand of CM056725.1, from coordinate 40,676,176 downwards.
AAATTGTATTACATTTCCTAGATCACGACTGCTTCAATAAGATCATTAATAAACAAGTTTTGATTTTCTTAAAAATTTCAAAGTAAGGACTTGATTTATAAAAGGCAAAGACTTGAGAAATTGAAGTGTTTTCGTTTAAAAAGGAAGGCATGCTTTTGTCTTAAGTTGGTTCAAAAAGAAGATAGGGAAATTGTTTTGGTTTACTTAAAAAGATAGTCACTCTATTTTTGATACTACGGGTATCGTGTGACTCTTGTGAAAAAAACGGATCTTTTTAAAGAGTTAATGTATGAAGTACTTTGGGGATAAAAACCCGAACTTGTTGACATAAAATAGAATGTACCTTGTGTGTATAACTTGATTGTGTTGGTTTGTGATAGCCTTGTAATACTTTCTTGTTGATTTGATAAGTAAACATGCTAGGATGCTACGTGTGTTAGTATCTTGTGATGTTTTGTGTAAAGGGGGTTTTCCCTCGATTGCGCTTAAAGTTGTTTGACGATCACCGTTATGTTGGTATTATACCACTCATCTTGACTTGTTTCCGAGGTTAAGCCCTCCGTCGGGGTAGACTCAGCGATGCAGGACCATGATTCGAGAATACCTCATGCGGGTCGTGGATCCATGCGGAACTACGGAGTTCCAGTTAGTATCGACCGCTTGTGGTCACGCGGTCTTGTGGCTACGCGGACTGCGAGTCCAGCGGATGCGGGGATTAGCTACCCTCGACGCGAGAATACCTCATGCGGGCTATGAGGTTGGCCTATGCGAGTGCGGAGAGTTCGGGGCTAGACGCGCATTTGATCTGCAGGCGAGTGACGGCTTTGATCATGTGATGCAGACAGATATCATGATCTGATTTATGACCTTGTTAGTACTATGGGTGTTAGTAGTCGGCTATGCCTTCGTACTTACCCTGTACTGTTTTATGAGGACACAGGTGGGACCTGGTGTTCATGTGTATTCCTTGGTGCTTTTATATCATAAACTGCCGGCAGTGAGGAAGGTATTCCACGCATGATTGATGTTGTGGGCGTGAGACCCATAGTTACATTTGAGTGATGACTTTGAGGCGTGAGTCCACGACTTGACTGGCTTATTTATTGTGAATCGTAGTTTGGTTATCATACATGTCTCCCGCTTTTAGACTATTATGATTTCATTCTGATATTTTTGATTTCACATACTTGGTACTGTTGTCTTGACCTCGGCCGAAAGTGGCGCTACATTCGTGGTATGACGGGGCCCTGTCCGTCGTTGTTGTCATATCATTTGTAGAGTGCAGTAATCTTGTTGTGGCGGGGTTGTTATAGGATGTAACTGCTCAAATTGTTATTTATATATACAAGGTAACCGGTTTTAGTTGCTTTGTCTTATTTCACCGTCTTATTGCTTTGGCTTCATGTTATTGTTTTATGTTCGATTACTCGATGTTGTATCACCAAGTGCCCGGTAAGGACCGATCACGGGCCCGGTTCGGTCGTGACAAAAGTGGTATCGGAAGCGCTTAATCCTCGGAAAGTGTCTACGATCGTATCGATGAAGTCTTGATTATCGGTGTGTTGTGCACCACACCAATAATCAGGAGGCTATAGGATATTTAGTATTGGTTTCCATTCTTCTCACTCTGAGATCGTGCCTTAGAGATGTGTTGTAAGTTGGACCCTCTAACGTATTTCTTTCCCTTACCATTATGCCTCCGTGTAGGGCAAACCCGCCCAGGGAGGCGAAGCGGCGGAGGCTGCGAGTAGAGTATAGAGGGTTACGAGGGCACAGGCCCAACCATCACCTGAGTTAGGTGCTTCATTCGGGGAGTTATGCTACGTCACCAGCCCCAGCAGAGTTTAGCATGGCGGCAGCAGTTCCTACTGCGACCATGATATATGAACCTTCAGTTCCACGACCGGGAACAGAAAATGTAGATTGCAAGAAGGCGACCCTGTTACTAGCTATGGATTTGGCTACCAGAGAGTATACCGATGTACTGCGAGTCTTGATGAATATCAACGAGAGGGTTGTGCAAGAGTAGTTCTTCAGTTAGGCTTGAGCATGGCACGTATGCGGGCTTATGCGCAGCAGCCGAAAGGTAGAGATCGACGTTAACCGGGGCGAGAAGAGGCGAGCAGCAAGGTCCTTTGGTAACTTTCGAGGCGAGTCGCCTCATCATCGGATTAGATTATGCACATCCACCAGAGCAGAGAGGTCCTCCACGGGGTTCAGGACGTTCGGGATGCAGGACTTGGTCAGAGCTCCAGATCTTCCGGTTGCGGTGTGGCGACGCCATTCTAGGAATGTCGTCTTTTTGTTGGTTGGTGCTCGTTTTACCGGCGGCCGTCAGGGCCATGTGTCGAATGGGTGACCTAGTAGGAGGACTCAGCCTCTAGGATCGGTGGGTAGTTCGTCACCTCCCTTAGCTATCGCCTGCAGGCGTGTTTGGTTAGAACGACTAAGGAGTGAAGCGGTGAATCAGACATATCTTTAACCCTCTAGAGATTAGTATTGTGTGATAAGATGAGTATATCATAAGTGCTATGTTCTTATAGCAGCATGTTAGTTGTGATTAGAAATCATGGTTAGTATAAGGGTAAGATTGGGGATAAGGGAAAGTGTGAGCCTTAGATCTTTATACGTAGAGACCTTAGAGGTAAAGGCCATCTCGAGTAAAAGAAGTATTTTACGTTTGACCCTTATCGGAGTGCATAGTGCACGAGAGCTATGTTTCTGGGATAAGTCCCTAAGTAGTGTGGAATGAAAGAGGGTAGTTGAGCTAAGAAGACCGCTAGATTTTCGTAACGTGATTAGTGAGAGTTTTCCGGATCGGGGAGCTAGTGTTTTGCGCGTTGCCGGGTCGGGTTGAGGCCGTGTTGCGGGTCAACTCGCGACCTATTTTATGGTGGGGTCAGTTTGAGGTGGTCCCGCCTTGTGGTAGGGTCACGAGGGTGTTAGGCCCAGGTTTAGTTAACCAGCGTACGAGTTCGTGGATGCGTTCGACCAGTAGTCGGGCCAATGAGGTCAGCCCGTCTTATCTTTTAGTCAGACCGTTTACTCGGCAGAGGGTTATGCGAGATGTCGCATCAGAAAGGTTGTAAGGCTGCACGGTGCCTACCTTCACCTTATGTCGCAGTGGAGCCTGTGTTACTACTGCTTTTTCTCGAAGTTTTACCGCATGTGGTTAGGAACTCAAAGTGAGTCTCGGAATCACATTCGCCTCGCCGTTGTTGGATTTCAGGGGTAGTTGCGAGGATGGTTGTCTCCTGTTGAAGGAGTGTTTAAGCTACCATTTCAGTGTTCGGATGTTGCCTTATGAAGCCTTGTAGGGGCGGAAGTGTAAGTTGCCGGTCGATTGGTTCGATGTTGGCAAGGTTCAGATAGTTGGTTCAGGCTTGTTCCAACAGACTGTGGATAGGGTGAGGCTTATCTAGAAGAGGTTTTTGGCAGCTCAGAGAAATCGTGCGGATAAGCGGCGACGACGCTTAGAGTTCAGGTTGACGGTCGGTCTTCTTGAGGGTACCACCCCGGATAGGGTGTGACGAGTTTTGGAAAAACAGAGGAAACTTAGCCCGAGTTACTTTGGGCCTTTTGAGTTCATGTGAGGGATAGGCCAGGTTGCCTATATGTTAGCATTTGCCGTCCGACTTGGAGGCGACGTCCGGCCTTCGTGTTGCTATGTGCAGAAAAGTTTCGGAGATCCATTCGGAGTGTTCCCAGTTAATGATGACCATATTGGAGATAGTAACCCAGAGATTTCGGGAACGGAAATCAAGTAACAGAAATGTGGTAAGCTATGAGAAAGAGTTCAAATGTACGAGAAGGGTACGACAAGTAAAGGAAGAAGCGAACATGTATTACGAGCATAGATGTGATCATTACTTTGGTGATGTTAGAGGTGTTTCCTCGTGGGCTTGGATGTAAGAATTGTGCGCAGGTGTTTCTGTGGCCAGGTGTGGCAGGATTGTTCTTGTAAGTATAGTAGTAAAGACTATACTGGCGCATGTTTGTTTTGAGACTTAGAAGGAACATTCGGGACGAATGTTTCTAAGGAGGGGAGAATGTTATACCCCGTATTTCCAGAGTATGTACGTAAGGACGTACGTAGAAAAGTTTGGACTTTAAAGTGGCTTGGCCGAAATATTTTGTGCACAACACCCGGTTAGAGTCGTTTTTCGACGAAACGTTTTACACAACTTGCGAAGGGAAAATTCCGGCTATGTCATTTTTAATTTTTGCGGATTTTTCCGAGAGACGAAACGTGTTGGACCAACAAGAGGGCGCCACTTGGCACCCTCTCATTTGCGGACGTGAGGGGCGGACTTGGGACGATTTTGTAACGACTCGTAATTTTGGACAATAATTTGAGCATGTAAACGAAGAAAATGGATCCGAGTGTTGGGATTTTTTTTTAATTATATTTACGTATGCTAATAAGGAAATTAGTATACAAGGAATGCGATCCCGAAATAATTTTTGGATGCAACAAGTATGACGATGAGGGTTAATAATAATATTGTATATTCCCAAAAGAGGTATTGGACTAATGTCATATTACAAATTATGACATTGAGTATACAAATATTTTATGAGTTTTTAGGATTTAAATGAAGTGAGATCTAGAATTAAATAGGTGTGTAATTGATTAATTATGTGTGATAGACAGGTCACTTAATTAAATTAAATGACCGTTCATGTGAAAGCAATGTGGCGTCATTACAATGCTCCACCGTTAAGTAAAGTGGAGTGGGGGACCAAATCATTCTGAGCATTTAATGCTAATTTGGAGGCATCTTTTAAAGAGGAGGAATTGTGAATCATTTGAGGCATTCAAAGAACTTTGTGACATTTCTTTTAAGTAAGAATCTTGGGAATTCTTGAATCATTCAAAATTCCGCAACAATCCAAAGAAACTCCCTTTAAACATTTCATTTCCTTTTAAGTAAATATCTCTTTATTCAAAAATCTCTTAAGACCAAAGAGGAATTGATGACCAACGAATTTTCCAAATAATTTATTAAGCTTTCTAGCAATTCATTGCTAATTGAAAACGCCCAAATAGATCATCTTTGAGCAAAACATTTTACAAATGTTGTGCAAGCAACGCTCCGTTGGTAATTATTAAAGAAGGGTTGGCCCGTTATTATCGAGGTTTGCACAATGTAACGACGGTCCACGTGAATAGGTTGCGATTTCAATGACTTTTGGAAGCACTCTTTTTCTCGAGTGTTTGTAACTTTGGTTGATACTCTGCGCGCAACATATTCAACTTGGCAGGTGGACTTCGCCGGGAAGGTATGTGATTCTTCCTATCCTCTTGAGCATGATAGTTTAAAAAGAATATATATATATAGTACGGTAGACGTACGTGTGTTAACTGAACGTGGTTTTACTTCGATGTCTTTTGACTTGAGTATTAAATAATAAGAATCTTGAAGTATTTCAAAAGAATTAAGAATCGTTTTTGAAAGAAGAGTAATACTTGGTTTTAAAAGCTTAAGAGTTATACTAGCTTTATGGGAAGTTAGGTATAACGACTTAAGAGAAATAAAAGGAACGGTTTACTTAATTATTTATGAAAGCCTTGTATTGATTTCAGAAATAAGAATAAGTATCGAACAAACCACTGCAGCGCTAATAAAGGAAAATGTATTGACTAATTAAGTATTAGTAAAACCAGTAGAAACCTCCATCTGCATAGAAGCTAAAATAAGACAAAATTGTATTACATTTCCTAGATCACGACTGCTTCAATAAGATCATTAATAAACAAGTTTTGATTTTCTTAAAAATTTCAAAGTAAGGACTTGATTTATAAAAGGCAAAGACTTGAGAAATTGAAGTGTTTTCGTTTAAAAAGGAAGGCATGCTTTTGTCTTAAGTTGGTTCAAAAAGAAGATAGGGAAATTGTTTTGGTTTACTTAAAAAGATAGTCACTCTATTTTTGATACTACGGGTATCGTGTGACTCTTGTGAAAAAAACGGATCTTTTTAAAGAGTTAATGTATGAAGTACTTGGGGATAAAACCCGAACTTGTTGACATAAAATAGAATGTACCTTGTGTGTATAACTTGATTGTGTTGGTTTGTGATAGCCTTGTAATACTTTCTTGTTGATTTGATAAGTAAACATGCTAGGATGCTACGTGTGTTAGTATCTTGTGATGTTTTGTGTAAAGGGGGTTTTCCCTCGATTGCGCTTAAAGTTGTTTAACGATCAGCCGTTATGTTGGTATTATACCACTCATCTTGACTTGTTTCCGGAGGTTAAGTCGCCTCCGACGCGGGTAGACTCAGCGGATCCAGGACCATGATTCGAGAATACCTCATGCGGGTCCAGGGATCCATGCGAACTACGGAGTTCCGTGTTAGTATGCGCCCTTGTGGTCACGCGCGGTCTTGTGGCTACGCGGATCGCGAGTCCAGCGGATGCCGGAGTAGCTACCGATGCGAGGAATACCTCACGCGCCTATGAGGTTGGCCTACGCGAGTCAGCGAGAGTTCGGGGCTAGACGCGCACATTTGATATCGCGCGAGTGACCGCTTTGATCATGTGACGGCCTGCAGACAGATATCATGATACATTTTATGACCTTGTTAGTACTATGGGTGTTAGTAGTCGCTATGCCTTCGCATTTACCTCAGATCGCTTTATGAGGACACAGGGACCTGGTATTCATGTATTCCTTGGTGCTTTTATATCATAAACCGCTTCAGCTGAGGAAGGTATTCCACGCATGATTGATGTTGTGGGCGTGAGACCCATAGTTACATTTGAGTGATGGCTTGAGGCGTGAGTCTCGACTTGACTGATCGCTTATTTATCAGTGAATCGTAGTTTGGTTATCATACATGTCTCCTCGCTTTTTAGACTATTATGATTTCATTTACGATTTTTAGTTTCACATACTTGGTACTGTCAGATCGACCTCCTCGGGGCCGCGTCATGCCGCAGTAAATGTACACCCGCCGTTGATCCTCGCTCTTAGGGTCACAATTCAGCGTTTGGGAAAGCTCCGCTTTCTCCGAGGCTTATCTTCGTATAGTCCATCGCTGTTGTAGGTGCTACATTCGTGGTATGACGGGCCCCGCCCCGTCGTTGTTGTCATATCATTCGTAGAGGTCTGTAGTACCGCGGCGGGTTGTTATGGGATGTAATCGCTCAAATTGTTATTTATATATACCGAGGTAACCGCTTTTTGGTTAGCTTTGCTTTCTTATTTCACTGTCTTATTGCTTTGGCTTCATGTTATTGTTTTATGTTCCGCTGATTACTCTGATGTTGTATCACCGGGTGCCGGTAAGGCACGACCACGCCCGGTTCGGTCGTGACAGTGGTCACCCGGGACACAAACCGGGGTTGACAAAGGTCGAAAATCTGTTGCAGGAGACACTAAGGGACACACAGGGTACTATAGTGAGTGATCACGAGACACACATAATGCAGACTCAACCCGCGTCTCAAAATGAGGTTGGATTGGGTAGGGGTATGAGTGCGGTAGCGGATTCGGGTGGTCAGCCTCCGGGGACACAAGTCGGGGTTGACAAAGGTCGGAACTTAGCCACGGGAGATCATGGGGTCCCCCGGAGTTAGAGGGAAGCAATGACGAGTCACGGCATCCTTCTAGCCAACCCGTGGAGACTCATTCCACGAATAACGCTAAGGGGACTTCTATTGATGAGAATGACCAACAGTCGGGACCAAAAACCGACGTGGGTAAGGGTGTGAAGGGCGTGAAGGCACAATTTACCAAGGTTAATGACCCGGGCAGCATGAGCCCGGTCGTTAAACAATCCGCAATTTTCAGGAAGCTTGTGGATATGCACGATAACATTTGGTGCAAAATGCAATCGATGCCAAAGCTAGATCAGCAATTGAGGCAGTCCTTGAGCAAAACCATGTTCTGCCTACCACTTTTGTCACGACCAACCTGCCCGTGATCGTGCCTACCCGGCACCCTAGTGATACAACATCGCAGTAATCACGGAACATAAAACAAGACATGAAAATATTAAGAAGTAAGAAACAGTAATCGGAGAAAACTTGCCTTATGGCATATATATAAATCAATTTTAAAACCGAACAGTTACATCCCATTACAACTCGCCACAACAAGATTTGCATGCACTTCTAAGAATGATACGACAATAATGGGACAGGGCCCCGCCATACCTCAATGTAAATACCTACAACGACGTGGACTATACCACCGATAAGCCTCCGAGAAACGGAGCTTCCCATACGCTGAATCGTGACCCGAGAACTAGGATCAACGATCGGTACCTCAACTCGCGTATTTAACGCAGCCTCGGAGGTCAAGACAACAGTACCAAGTATGTGAAATCAGAAGTACTTAAATGAAAACATATCATTTTAAAATCAGTTTTGCAAGTATGTATGAAACAACCAAGGTAATCGCATAGTGCCATATCATAAATAAGAGCAACAATAGGTAAATCAGAATGTGTCTTTTCTAGGCTGCGAATGATCAGTAGGCCAATTGCCCGTAGTATCACCATGCAAGCCTAATCACGACTCGTAGTCCGCATAGGCCACTCATATAGGCCCGCATAGGGTATGTAACCCCGCATCGAGGGTAGCTACTCTCGCATCGCCCCGACCCGCGATCGCACGGCCACGAGACCGCATGACCACAAGGGCCGCAAACTAACCTCGAACTCCCGTAGTTCCGCATGGATCCCTTGACCCGCATGAGGTATTCTCGAATCATGGTCCTGCATCACCGAAGTCTACCCCAGACGGAGGGCGCCTTAACCTCCGAAATAAGTCAAGGTGAGTGGTACAATACCAACATAACGGCCGATAGTCAAACAACTTTAAGCGCAATGAGGAAAACCCTTTACACTAACATCACAAGATACTAACACACGTAGCATCCTAGCATGTTTACTTATCAATCAACAAGAAAGTATTACAAGGCTATCACAAACCAACACAATCAAGTTATACACACAAGGTACTTTCTACTATATGTCAACAAGTTCGGGTTTTTATCCCCAAAGTATTTCATACATTAACTCTTTAAAAGATACGTTACGTTTACAAAAGTCACACAATACCCGTAGTATATGAAAAATAGAGTGATTATCTTTTGAAGTAAATCAAAACACTTATCTTCGTAAAATCAAGTAACAACATTCTTTTCCAAATGTTTCAAGTTTGCCTAATTTCAATTACTCAAGTTTCTCATTTTCGAAAGGTTTCGTAGTTCATAATTTTAATCACTTAATGATATAATTCTCCCTTAAAAGCAATTTGAGAAACATATGTCTGATACGTGAGTAGGTTATTCTTGTTTATAACAATCTTATTTAAGCAGCCCTGATCTAGGAAATGTAACATCATTTTGTCTCATCTTAGTTTCTATGCAGATGGAAGTTCTACTGGTTTTACTAATACATTATTAGTCAAAACATTTCCCTTTATTAGCGCCGTGGTTTGTTCGATACTTATTCTCGATTTTCAAATCAAGAAACATTATTGCTTTTAAAATCAAGTACTCATTACTCGCGAATGAGGTTTTACAACATTTTTTTTTTAACAAAATGTTAATTACCAAGTAAAACAAGTTAAGTCTCTTATCCTTTAAGATCAAGTCTCTTAACTTTTAAAATCAATAAACCATTCATTTTACCATTCTTAAGACGTTATACCTAACTTCCCATAAAGCTAGTATAACTCTTATGTTTTCAAAACCAAGTATTATTCTTCTGTAAAAAATGAAACAGAATTCTTTTGAAATACTTCAAGATTCTTTATTATTACACATTAAGTCAGTTATAAGTCAAATCAGTTACCTTTTAAAACCATAAAGCATTTTCTTACTTACATAAAGCTGTTATAACCAACTTCCCATAAAGCCGTTATAACACTTTATGTTTCAAACCAATCAAATACGTTTAACACATGTACGTCTACCGTACTACATAGTTATACACATATCATGCTAGAAAAGGTAGGAAGAGGTTCACATACCTCGCGACGATTATCGACTAATAGCAAAACGCTCCAAGTACCTCAAACCGCCGGCTACTCCTTAAGCCAAGTAGATCGCGCCACGCATGGTACTTCAACCTATAAGGCCACAAGGCGCTTATTAACATCTAGGTCTAATCGTAGAACATTCTACAGAAAATTCGGCAGCACCTCCCCCCCCCGCAACAGCGTAAATCTCCTCCTCTATCGGGGCCGGCTACCAAGCCAACCAGGGGTTATACGCCTAATCCGGACGCACAATTCTACCTAATGTAAAAGCTACACAAGTCTACTGTAATACAGTCCTATGTAATTACAGTTCAGTACTCTTCTTTCGAAAAGGTTTCTAATTATTCAGGCTTAAGTCAAAAGACATTGCCGCTAACTACGTTCAGTTCTATATATAGTATACTTCAACTATATATTCTAATAACATGTAATTTCCAATTACAATAGGGGGACAAGAATATTTACCTCGACAAGCCCAAAATTATCCGAGTTTAATGTCGCTTCCCGAGCAACGCTTAGCTCCAACTCACAAGGCCCGACCCGCCCAAACTACCCTTAGAAGTTCTAACCAACTTCTACATACTACTCCAACTAACCATGGAGATTTTCCTTAGGGTTTCGGTTTGGTGGACTGACGGAAGTATAATAGTATTACTGGCTTTTAGTATAAGTATAACCTTGGAATACTACAAGGTATAAGTGGCCAAGGTATTTTGGGTATAGTAACAATACTTTTGAGAGTATTTCTACCAAGGTGGGGTAGTATTTCGACTAGCACAACTAGGCTAGGGAGGGGTTCTCGCCAGAACCACTAGGCAAGGGGGTTTCGCCAAGGGATTTTCTCAAAGGGGAGTGGAATGGTGTCGACGAGAACACTACTGGAGAGGGAGGATTTTAACACTTAGAGAATTTTAGGAATGGATGAAGAAGTCTTCCAAAGGGGGGGGTATTTATAGTACAAGCCAAGGCCAACCAATGGCCAAGATCATGCCAAGTGCACCTTATCCATCTACCACAAAAATATCCTACCAACTACTTGACAAAAAAGCCAAGACCAATTCGTCCAATCCGCCCCATACGCCCACCAATCGAGGGTGACAAGTGTCGCCTCCCGCTTGTTATACCCCCGTATTTTCGAGTATGTACGTGGGGCGCACGTGAAAAATTTGAACTTGAGAATAGGCTTGGCCGATTTATTCTTTGTGCACAACACCCGGTTAGAGTCGTTTTTTTAAGAAAAGGTTACACAGCTTTACTAGGGAAAATTACGGCTATGTCATTTTTAATTTTTTCGGATTTTTACGAGAGAAGAAACCTTTTGGACCAACGAGAGGGCGACACTTGTCACCCTCTCATTGGGGCACGTTGGGCGGTAATGGTGGACGAATTGCTTGGCTATTTTGTCAAGTAGTAGGTAGGATATTTTGGTGGTAGATGGATAAGGTGCACTTGGCATGATCATGGCCCTACACTTGCCTTGCACTTGGCATGATCTTGGCCATTGGTTGGCCTTTGCTAGACCTATAAATAAACACTCTTTGATGACTTCTTAATCAATTCCACAAAGTTTCTAAGTCTTGAAAGCTTCCTCTCCTTGTTGTGTTTCACCAAACACCCCCTCCCCTTGTGAGGCCCTCTTGGCCGAGAGCCCCTCTCCCCTCGTCGAGAGTACCCCCAGTGGGTAGGCAGGGTATACACCCCCTAGCCTAATTGTTTTCGTATAAATACCCTCCTCTTGGTAGAAATACTCTCAAAAGTATTGTTACTATACCCAAATTACCTTAGCCGTATACCTTGTAGTATTCTAAGGTTATACCTATACGAAAAGCCCCGTTATACTATTATACTTCCCTTCCGTCACAAAACCGAAACCCTAAGGAAAATCTCCATAGTTGGTTGGAGTATTAAGTAGAAGTTGGTTAGAACTTCTAAGGGTTGTGTGGAGCCTGAGCGCACGAGTAGAGCTAAACCTTGCTCAGATCGACATTTAAACTCGGATAATTTTGGGCTTATCGAGGTAAACACTCTTGACCTTCTATTGTAATTGGAAATTACATGTTGTTAGAATATATAGTTGAAGTATACTATATATAGAAATGAACGTAGTTAGCGGCAATGTCTTTTGACTTAAGCCTGAATAATTAGAAACCTTTTCGAAAGAAGAGTATCGAATCAGAATTACATAGACCAGACATGAGACTTGTGTAGCTTTTCTGTGAGGTAGAATTGTGCACGTCCGGATTAGACGTATAACCCCCCCTGGTTGGCTTGGTAGCCGGCCCCGATAGAGGAGGAGATTTACGCTGTTGCGGGGGGGGGGAGGTGCTGCCGAATTTTCTGTAGAATGTTCTACGATTAGACCTAGATGTTAATAAGCGCCTTGTGGCCTTATAGGTTGAAGTACCATGCGTGGCGCGATCTACTTGGCTTAAGGAGTAGCCGACGGTTTGAGGTACTTGGAGCGTTTTGCTATTAGTCGATAATCGTCGCGAGGTATGTGAACCTCTTCCTACCTTTTCTAGCATGATATGTGTATAACTATGTAGTACGGTAGACGTACATGTGTTAAACGTATTTGATTGGTTTGAAACATAAAGTGTTATAACGGCTTTATGGGAAGTTGGTTATAACAGCTTTATGTAAGTAAGAAAATGCCTTATGGTTTTAAAAGGTAACTGATTTGACTTATAATTGACTTAATGTGTAATAATAAAGAATCTTGAAGTATTTCAAAAGAATGCTGAATCATTTTTTTTAGCAGAAGAATAATACTTGGTTTTCAAAACATAAGAGTTATACTAGCTTTATGGGAAGTTAGGTATAACGTCTTAAGAATGGTAAAATGAATGGTTTATTGATTTTAAAAGTTAAGAGACTTGATCTTAAAAGATAAGAGACTTTACTTGTTTTACTTGGTAATTAGCATTATGTTAAAAATGTTGTAAAACCTCATTCGCAAGTAATGAGTACTTGATTTTAAAAGCAATAATGTTTTACTGATTTCGGAAATCAGAATGAGTATCGAACAAACCACAGCAGCGCTAATAAAGGGAAATGTTTTGACTAATAATGTATTAGTAAAACCAAAGAAACTTCCATCCGCATAGAAACTAAGATGAGACAAAATGATGTTACATTTCCTAGATCATGGTCGCTAAGTAAGATTGTTATAAACAAAAATAACCTACTCACATATCGTATATATGTTTCTCAAATTGCTTTTAAAGGAGAATTATATCATTAAGTGATTAAAATTATGAACTACTAAACCTTTCAAAACGAAACTTGAGTAATTGAAATTAGGCAAACTTGAAACATTTGGAAAAGAATGTTGTTACTTGATTTTACGAAGAGAAGTGTTTTGATTTACTTCAAAGGATAATCACTCTATTTTCATATACTACGTATTGTGTGACTTTCAGAACGTAACGTATCTTTTAAAAGATAATGTATGAAGTACTTTGGGAATAGATACTCGATCTTGTTAATCGATAATAGAATGTACCTTGTGTGTATAACTTGATTGTGTTGGCCTTGTAATACTTTCTTGTTGATTTGATAAGTAGACGTGATATGATGCTATGTGTGTTAGTGTCTTGTAACGCTTGTGAAAGAGAGTATTCTTTGTGCTTATGTTGTTTAACGATAAGTCGTTATGTTAGTATGATATCACTCACCTCTTGACATTTTACCGGGGTTAAGCCGCCTCCACGCGGGTAGACTCAGCGATGCAGGACCATGATTCGAGAATACCTCACGCGGTCCAAGGGACCTATGCGAGCTACGGAGTTCCGTGTTAGTGATGCGGGTTATACCTCACGCGTCTATGTGGCCACGCGACTACGAGTCCGGGACGATGCCGAGGAGTAGCTACCCTCGACGCGGGGTTATGTACCCTATGCGGGCCTATGTGAGTGGCCTATGCGACTACGAGAGTCCGTGATTAGGCTTGCATGGTGATACTACGGCAATGGCCCCGCTTCGATCATTCGCAGCCTAGAAAAGACTGCTGCGCTTACCTATTATTGCTGTTTATGATATGGCACTATGCGGTTACCTTGGTTGTTTCATACATACTTGCAAAACTGATTTTAAAATGATATGTTTTCATTTAAGTACTTTTACGCTTCACATACTTGTACCAGTTATCGACCTCCTTCGGGCCGTTCATGCCGCAGTTGAGGTACACCGCCGTTGATCCTAGTTCTCTGGTCACGCTCAACAGATGGAAGCTCGTTTTGTCACGACCGAACCTCGCCCGTGATCGTGCCTTACCCCGCACCCAAGTAGACATACATCGAGTAATCAGGAACATAAAGACAATACATGAAACCAATGTAATAAGACAAAGGAAATAAGAAGACAAAGCAACTAAAAACGGTTACCTTCAAAGATATATGTAAATAGCAACTTTTTCAATATGAACAGTTTAATCCTTTTTACAAACCCCGCCCACAACAAGATTACTATGCACTTCTAAGAATGATACGACAACAATGGCGGACAGGCCCCGCCAAACCCCGAATGTAAACACTTACGACGGCAGGGACTATACCATCGATAAGCCTCCGAGAAACGGAGCTTCCCAAACGTAAACCGTGACTCGAGAGCTAGGATCAACGATCGGTGTACCTCAACTCATGCAGATTTAACGCAGCTTCGGGCGAGGTCAAGATAACAAAAATTTAGTATGTGAAACTGAAAATACATATCGTAAATGAAATCATAGCACTATATAAAGCAGAGACATGTATGATAACCAAACTACAGCTTACAACAAAGTAGTCATGTCAAGTTGTGGACTCACGCCTCAAGTCATCACTCAAGTACAATAATGGGTCTCAGGCCCACAACATCAATCATGCCCGTGGAATACCTTCCTCACTGCCTGCAGTCTATGATATAAAAGCACCAAGGAACACAAATGAACACCGTGTCCCACTGTGTCATAATAAAACTGCACGGTAAGTACGAAGGCATAACCGATTACTAAAACCCACAGCACCAACAAGGTCGAATCAGATTCATAAGATCTGTCTAGACCGTCACATGATCAAAGTTGGCCGCTTGCCCGCAGTATCAATGTACGCGTCTAACCCTGGAACTCCCGCAGCTCCGCATAGGCCAATCTCATCGGCCCGCATGAGGTATTCCCCGCATCGAGGGTAGCTACTTCCCCAAGATCGCCCCGACTTCGCACCGCATGGCCACATGGACCGCATGCCCATAAAGGACGTACACTAACCTGGAACTCTCGTAGCTCCGCATAGGCCCCCTGGACCTGTATGAGGTATTCTCGAATCATAGGTCCATCGACCCGCTGAAGTCTACCCCGCACGGAGGGCGCTTAACCCCTAATCATCTCAAGAGATGAATGCCACAATACTATCATAACGATCGATAGTTAATAAGCACAATCAAGGAAACCCTTCACACAAACATCACAAGATACTAACACACGTAGCATCCCAACACGATTACTTATCAACGCAATCAAGAAAGTATTACAAGGCTATCACAAACCAATACAATCAAGTTGTTCACACAAGGTACCTTCTACTATATGATTAACAAAATCGGGTTTTTATCCCCAAAGTACTTCATACATCAACTCTTTAAAAGATACGTTACTTTCACAATGTCACACAATACCCGTAGTATAAAATAGAGTGACTATCCTTTAAAGTAAATCAATTACTTCTCGTTGTAAAATCAAGTAGCAACATTCTTTCCAATGATCAAGTTTGCCTAATTTCCAATGTTCAAGTTTCTCATTTTAGAAAGGTTTCGTAGTTCATAGTCTTATTCATTTGAGAATATAATTCTCCTTAAAACTATCCGAGAAACATAAGTCTTATATGTGAGTAGGATATTCTTGTTTATAACAATCTTATTACAAAGACCATGATCTAGAAATATCATTTTGTCTCATCTTAGCTTCTATGCAGATGGAAGTTTCTACCGGTTTTAATAATACTTAATTAGTCAAAACATTTCCTTTTATTAACGCCGCAGTTGGTTTGTCGATACACATTCGATTTCAAATCAAGAAACATTCTTAAGCCGTTATACCTAACTTCCCATAAAGCTAGTATAACTCTTAAGTTTTTCAAAACCAAGTATTACTTCTTCTTTCAAAATGATTCAAAAATCTTTTGAAATACTTCAAGTTCTTTATTAACACATAACAAGCCGCTTATAGTTCAAATCAAGACCTTTAAAACCACATGTATTTTCTTACCAACATAAAGTCAAGTATAACCAACTTCCCATAAAGTCGTTATAACACTTTATGTTTTAAACCAATCACATACATTTAGCACATGTGACGCCTACCGTACTACATAGTTCACACATATCATGCTAGAAGAGATAGGAAGAGGTTCACATACCTCGCGACGATTATCGACTAATAGCAAAACGCCCAAGTACCTCAAACCGGCTACTCCCTAAGCCAAGTAGATCGCGCCACGCATAGTACTTCCACCTATAAGGCCACAAGGCGCTTATTAACATAAGGTCTCTTCAGAGAACATTCTACGTAAAATTCGAAGATTCCTCCCCGCAACAACAGAAATCTCCTCCTCTATCGAGGCCGCCACCAAGCCAACCAGGGGTTATACATCTAACCCTAACGGTACAATTCTACTCCACTGCACTACTTCACAAGTCTCAGAATACAGCCCTAAGTAATTACGTCAAGAATCTTCTTTAAATTCAGCTTAAGTCGCAAGACATTGCTGTAAGTATTATTCGAGCTTAAGTCAAAAGACATTGCCAATAACTACGTTCAGTTCTATATATAGTATACTTCAACTATATATTCTAACAATATGTAATTTCCAATTACAATAGAGGACAAGATATTTACCTCAATAAGCCCATAATATCCAAGTATAAAGTCGATCCCGGCAATCGCTTAGCTCCAACTCCGAGCGCTCAACCCGCTCTAAACCACCCTTAGAAGTTCTAACCAACTTCTACACAATACTCCAACGGACTATGGAGATTTTCCTAGGGTTTCGGTTTTGTGACTGACGGAAGTATAACAAAGATTTTCCGGGCTTTTCAGATAGGTATCCTTAGAATACTACAAGGTATATGGCTAAGGTAATTTGGGCATTATAACAATACTTTGAGAGTATTTCTACCAAGAGGGGGTATATATACGAGACAACACCACAAGTGGTGTATACTCTC
The DNA here is from genome assembly GCA_029844215.1 of Przewalskia tangutica. Classification (NCBI taxonomy): domain Eukaryota; kingdom Viridiplantae; phylum Streptophyta; class Magnoliopsida; order Solanales; family Solanaceae; genus Przewalskia; species Przewalskia tangutica. Next base: position 40,658,982 of record CM056725.1, on the reverse strand, counting down.
GGCCTACCCCGCAGTGGGGTACTCTCGCCAAGGGTGGGGGAAGGGAACTCTCGGCTAAGCCTCACAAGGGGGAGAGGACGAGAACAACATGAAGGGAGGGGGAGGGTTTCTAAGACTTAGAACATTTTAGGATGAATAAGTCTTCCAAAGGGGGGGGTATTTATAGGTCAAGTGAAGGCCAACCAATGGCCAAGATCTTTCCAAGTGCTATGCAAGTGTAGGGCCAAGATCTTGCCAAGTGCACACTAGCCAACTAACACAAAAAATATCCTACCAACCCTTGACCACAATGGCCAACTTTCGGCCACTACATTATCAAGGTGTCCCAATGAGAGGTGACAAGTGTCGCCTCTTGTTGGTCCAAAATGTTTCGCCTCTCGAAAAATCCGCAAAAATAAGAAATGACATAGCCGGAAATTCCCTACGAAGTCGTGGAAAACGCTTTCACTAAAAACGACTCTAACCGGGTGTTATGCACAAATAAAATTCGGCCAAGCACTTTAAGGCACAAACTTTTCTACGCACGCCCCCGCTGCATACTGGAAATACGGTATAACACGCTTCTCCGAGGCTTATCGATGGTATAGTCCCCGTCGTTGTAGGTATTTACATTCAGGTATGGCGGGCCCGTCCCGCCATTATTGTCGATCATTCTTAGAGCTCAGAGTACCGTGGGCGAGTTGTAATGGACGAATCGCTCGGTTTTAAAAATTGATTTATATATACGCCGTAAGGCAAGTTTTCTCCGACATCGCTTACTTCTTAATATTTTCATGTCTTATTTTATGTTCACGATTACTGATGATGTATCACTAGGTGCCCGGTAGGCACCACCACGCCCGGTTCGGTCGTGACAAAAGTGGTATCGTGAGCGCTTAATCCTCTGGAAAGTGTCTACGCATCGTATCCGAGAGTCTTGATTATCGGTGTGTTGTGCACCACACCAATAATCGTGAGGTCAGAGGATATTTAGGATTGGTTTCTATTCTTCTCACTCTGAGATCGTGCCTTAGAGCTGTGTTGTAAGTTGGACCCTCTCACGTATTTCTTTCCCTTACCGTTATGCCTCCGCGTGGGGCAACCCGGGCCCAGGAGGGCAAGGCAGCCGAGGGAGCTGCGAGTAGAGTACAGAGGGTTACGAGGGCACAGGCCCAACCATCACCTGAGTTAGGTGCTTCGTTCGGGAAGTTATGCTACGTCACCAGCCCCAGCAGAGTTTAGCACGGCGGCAGCAGTTCCTACTGCGGCCACGACATTTGAACCTTCAGTTCCACGACCGGAAACAGAGAATATAGATTGCGAAAAGACAACCCTGTTACTAGCTATGGATTTGGCTACCAGAGTGTATACCGATGTACCGCGAGTCTTGATGAATATCTTAGAAGGGGTTGTGCGAGAGTAATTCTTCAGTTAGGCTTGAGCATGGCCTGTGTACGGGCTTATGCGCAGCAGGCCAAGAAACGTAGAGATCAACGGGTTAACGGGCGACGCAGGAAGAGGCCGTGAGCAAGGTCCTTTGGTAACTTTCGAGTCGAGTCACCTCACCAAAGAGATTAGATTATGCACATCCACCAAGCGTAAAGGTCCTCCACAGATTCGTGACGCTCGGGTATGCAGGAGTTGGTCGAGCTCCAAAGCTTCCGCTCACTACACGCAGTTCCAACACCGGATTCGCTTTTTCCCAAGAAACAGCGATGCACGCCATCCCGGAATGTCATCTTTTAGTTAGTACTTGTTTTACCTACGACCGCCGTGGTCCGATGTCGAAAGAGTGTCCTGGTAGGAGGACTTAGCCTTCAGTATAGATGGGTAGTCGTCACCTTCCTTAGCTATGCGCCCTACGGGGCAGGTTTGATTAGAACGACTTAAGGGAGTGGAGCAGTAGATACAGGTTTATCCTTAACCCTCTAGAGATTAGTACGTATGATGAGATGAGTATATCTTAAGTGCTATGTTCTGATAGCAATGTGTAATTTGTGATTAGAAATCATGGTTCAGTAACCGGGGAAGATTGGGGGATAGAGAAAGTGTGAGCCTTAGAGTGTTATACGTGGAGACCTTAGAGGTAAGGCCATCTCGAGTAAAAGATGTATTGTTTATGTTTGACTTATAGAGTGCATAGTGCACGTGAATTATGTTTGTGGGATAAGTCCCCGAGTAGTGTGGAATGAAAGAGGTAGTTGAGCTAAGAAGACAGCTAGGTTTTCGTTACGTGATTAGTGAGAGTTTTCCTTCGAGCTAGCGTTTCCAAGGCGGGTCGGGTTGAGGCCACGCTGCGGGTCAACCCGCGGCATGTTTGGTGCGCGGGTCGGGCCAGGTGGTCCCGCCTTGTGCTAGGGTCATAAGGGTGTTTGGCCCAAGTTTAGTTAACCAACAGACGAGTTCGTGGACGATTCGACCGAGTCGGGCCGAGGAGGTCACCGCCTTGTCTTCTAGCAAAGACCGCTTACTCGCAGTTGTTGATTTATCTAAAGGTTGTAAGGCTGCACGGGTGCCTAACCTTCACCTTGTGACAGATGCATGGAGCCCAGTGGTACTACTGCTTTTGTTTCGGAAGTTTTACCAAGGTGGTTAAGAACTCGTGAGTCTCGACCGCATTCGCCCTCGGGCCAGTGTGTGGATTTCAGGGGTAGTTGTGGGGATTGTTATCTCCTGTTGGGGAAGTGTTTTATAGCTACCATTTCAGTGTTCGGATATCGCCTTGTGACGCCTTGTAGGGGCGGAAGTGTAAGTTGCCGGTCGATTGGTTCGACGCTGGCGCGTTCGAGATAGTTGGTTCATACGTGTTCAGCAGGATGTGGATAGAAGCTTGTCTAGAAAAAGTTCTGGCAGCTCAGAGAAATCGTGCGGATAATCGGCGACGGCGCTTAGAGTTCAGGTTGACGGTCGGTCTTCTTGAAAGTACCACCCCGGGTTGGGTGTGACGAGTTTTGGAGAACAGAGGGAACTTAGCCCGAGTTACTTTGGGCCTTTTAAGTTCATGTGAATAGGCCGGTGCCTATATGTTAGCTTTTGCCGTCCGACTTAGGAGGCAATACGTCCGGCCTTCGTATTGTTATGAGCGGAAAGTATCGAGATTCATCCAGAGTGTTCCCGCTAATGATGACCACGTTAGAGATAGTAACCCGAGTTTTGGAAATCGGTCACCACGACTGCCCGGCCCGTGGATCGTGCCTTACCGGGTCACACAAGTAGTAATACATCATAGAAATCATCTTAAATATAAAAAAAGACATGAAACAGTTTATAAAATAAGACTAAGTTTATGTTATAAAAGCACCGCGTTTCGGAATATATATATAATCATAGTTCAGCATACATCCGACAATCGCATAACATGACTACAGCACTCTAAGGAAATATACAACTATGGCGGGACAGGCCCGCCATACCTCGATCTGCACAAAACTATCTACAACAGGGAGATCATACCAAAAGTAGAGCCTCCTAAGAGATGGAGCTCCGACACCAACGTAGAGATCCTAGGAATGCGGATCTAACACCGCTGCCCTTACCGCGGCATGAACGCAGCCCTCGGGCGAGGTCGCATGCAACAGTACTAAGTATGCGAAATCAGAAGTACTTAAATGAAACATATCATTTTTAAACCCGCCATAAATATGTATGAAACAACCAAGGAAAACGCACATAGTGCCACATCACAAACAAGAGCAACAATAGGTAATCAGAATGAGTCTTGTCTAGGCCGCGAATGATCGAACAGGCCACTCGCCCCATCCTCATTCTGGCAGCCTAATCCTGGACTCCCGGAGTCCGCATAGGCCACTCACATGGGCCCGCATGAGGTATAACCCCGCATCGAGGGTAGCTACTCCTCGGCATCGTCCTGGACTCGCTGTCCGCATAGGCCACTCACATGGGCCCGCATGAGGTATAACCCCGCATACTAACCTGGAACTCTCGTAGCTCCGCATAGGCCCCCTGGACCCGCATGAGGTATTCTCGAATCATGGTCCCAGACCGCCTGAGTCTACCCCGCATCGGAGGGCAGCTTAACCCCCGGTATCATCTCAAGAGGTGAGTGATAGTATACTAACATAACAACTTATCTTTAACAACATAAGCACAACAAGGATACTCACCTATACAAACGTTACAAGATACTAACACACATAGCATCATATCATGTCTATTTATCAAACCATCTTTATTATTCTTTTCACAATACAAGTCTGTTATAAACACATAGGCAAACTTGTTTCTTTTATAAATCTTAAGTGGTTATACTTACTTCCCATAAAGCTTAGTATAATTCTTAAGCTTCTGTTTTAAAAACCAATTAGTTCTCTTCTGTTAATATGATTCAGTAGTCTTTTGAAATGTTTTCAGTTCTTTATTATTCAGGCTTAAGCCGTGAGGCATTGCCGTGAGTATTATTCAGGCTTAAGCCGTGAGGCATTGCCGTAAGTATTATTCAGGCTTAAGTCAAAGACATTGCCGTAGTTATATTGTAAAATATCATGCTTTAGGAAGAATCACATACCTTCTCAAATAAAACCACCGCTAAGTTGAATATGTCGGCAAGCAGAGAGTCACCTATAATAGTCACGTATATCTATTAAAGACTACTCAAGGTCATTCTAAACAGGGGTTCATAATTCTACGGTAAGTCGGGCAGACTTCCCTACCCATGAGCTATATAAGTTCATCAGAAACAAATTCTATGTAAGTACGCTTGATTGTTCTTCTTGTAAACCCTTCTAAGTGATTAACACTTCAATTCTATTCTGTGATATACTTCTAAGTATTTATACTTATTCTTATACTATAACAGTAAGTATTCTCTAATTCAAAAGAGGGTTAGGATTATTACCTCGGTAAGCCCAATAATATCCTAGAAAAGTCGCCGAGCAAGGTTTTGCTCCTAAGTTGTATGCTCCAAGAACCTTAGAAGTTCTCCACAACTTCTACTAAGTACTAAGGTATTTGGGCTAGGTATTTGGGCATTATAACGATACAAGAAGGTAACTTTTCTACCAAGGGAGGGTAGATTTTTGGCTAGGCTAGGGGTATTCGCCAAGGCCACCTTCACAAGGGGAGGGGGAGGTGTTTGGACGAAATGGCTACAAAGGGAGAGGAGAGGATTTTTAGACTTGGAAGATAACTTTGTGGATGAAGAACTCTTCATCAAAGGGGTATTTATAGCTCAAGCCTTGGCCAACCAATGGCCAAGATGAAGACAAGTGCAAGGCAAGTGTAGGGTGAGGATTAACTAAACACAAATATCCTACCAACTCCTGACTTGTGCCATGGCACAAAAACGCGTGCCAATGTTCTCCATTTTCGCCCAATGGACGATTCAAGTCCATCAATGGGAGGGTGCCAGTGTTGCCCTCCCGTTGGTCCAAAATGTTTCGCCTTCTAAAAATCCGCAAAAATACTTAATGACATAGCCGGAATTTTCTCTACGAAAGCTGTGGAAACGTTTCGTCGGAAAACGATTCTTTTAGCGAGTTGTGTACAAATTTCGAACTTGGCCTATCTTTAAGGCTAAACTTTTGTACGTACGTCCTCACGTACATACTCCGGAAATACGGTATAACATTCTCCTTCCTTAGAAACATTCGTCCGAATGTTCCTTCCCAAGACAGATAATGATCAGGTTCTTCAAAACTTAAACAGTTGCAAAAGCCACACACGGCCACAAAACAACACTTAGGTAAAAACGATAACGAAAATTTACAAGTAGGAAAGTGAATTACCTGGAGGTGTGGGAAATAGGTGAGGGTACCTCTGCCTCATGTCCTCCTCGCCTTCCCACGTCATCTCCTCCCTAAGCTCGCTCCGCCACAAGACTTTGACTGAAGCCACGCCCCGTCCGCAGACGCCTAACTCGACGATCGACTATCGCTATGGGAATCTCTCATACGATAACCCCTGGTCACCGACATCGCCAACGGTGTACCCTAGATGGATCCCCGATACATCTCCTCAAGATAGATACGTGAAAACCGGATGCACCGCCTCCAGATCGGACGGCAGATTCAACTCATAGGCAACCTTGCCTACCTCGCGACAATCTGAAATGGCCCAATGTACTTGGCCGAAGTTCCTTCTTCCCGAATCTCATCACACCCTTCATGGGTGACACCTTTAGGAAAACCCAATCATGAACCTCGAACTCAAGATGCCGACGACGATGATCCGTGATACGACTTGCCGACTCGAGCCACAATAGCCGCCTTGATAAGCTTCACCTTATCCATCGCTGCCGTACCAACCGTCCCACTAGCCGCACTCGCCCACATCGAACCAACCTATAGGCGACCGCACTTCCTCCCATACAAGGCCTCATAAGGCGCCATCTGAATACCGGAGTGGTAGCTATTATTATATGCAAACTCAACTAGGGGCAAATGATCCTCCCAACTACCATCGGTCAATAACACAGCTCGCAAAGATATCCTCGAGTCCGGATAGTGCGCTCGCTCGTCCGTCTGCTCGTGGATGAAATGCGCACTCGTGCTCACCGCCCCTAAACTCTCGAAGGACCTCCGTGTTAGCCGTAAATCGCCTGCATCGATATGATCGAACTAGGGACTCCATGCACCGACGATCTTCTGATGTAAAGTTCGCATAATCTCACCGGTGCGTCGTCCGAACGGAAGAAAGTGGGCTGATTTCGTCACCGCCGATTTATAACCCATATGGAATCATGTCTCTCCGAGTGCGAGGCAATCTCGGATGAAGTTCACACGACCTGCTCGGCGTGGATCGTGCCTTACCGGCACCCAAGTAGTCATACATCGAGTAACCAATGAATATAAAACAAGACAGAAACAGCTTTATAAAATAAGACACGCTTATCTGAAGAAAAGCTTGCCTTTCGGCATAATATAAATAACTCAAGTTTTGCGCTACATCCCAACCGCATAATAGTACTACTGCACTTAAGGAAGTAACAACTATGGCGGACAGTGGCCCGCCATACTCGATCGCATAAAACTATCTACAATACAGGAGATCATACCCAAAAGTAGAGCTCCTAGAAGATGGAGCTCCCGACACCAACGCAAAGATCCTAAGGATGTGGATCTAGCACTGCTGCCTTACCGCTGATGAACGCAGCCCCGAAGGAGGTCAAGACAACAGTACTAAGTATGCGAAATCAGAAATACTTAAATGAAAACATATCATTTAAAACCACTACAAATATGTGTGAAACAACCAAGGAAACCGCACGTGGTGCCACATCACAAACAAGAGCAACAATAGTAATCAGAATAGGTCTTGTCTAGGCCGCGAATGATCAAACAGGCCACTCGCCCCATCATCATTCTCGCAAGCCTAATCTCGACTCCCGAGTCCGCATAGGCCACTCACATGGGCCCGCATGAGGTATAACCCGCATCGAGGGTAGCTACTCCCAAGATCGCCCCGACTCGTCCGCACGGGCCACACGCACCGCGTGAGGCATAACCCCGCATACTAACCTCGAACTCCCAGAGCTCCGCATAGGCCCCGGACCCGCATGAGGTATTCTCGAATCATGGTCCTGCATCACCGAGTCTACCCCCGTGACGGAGGGCCTTAACCCCTGTGATCATCTCAAGAGGCGAGTGATAGTATACTAACATAACAACTTATCTTTAAACAACATAAGCACAACAAGGATACTCACCTATACAAACGTTACAAGATACTAACACACATAGCATCATATCATGTCTATTTATCAAACCATCTTTATTATTCTTTTCACAATACAAGTCTGCATTATAAACACATAGGCAAACTTGTTTCTTTTATAAATCTTAAGTGGTTATACTTACTTCCCATAAAGCTAGTATAACTCTTAAGCTTCGCTTTAAAACCAATTAGTTCTCTTACGATAATATGATTCAGAGTCTTTTGAAATGTTTTCGATTCTTTATTATTCAAAGTTAAGTGAGGCATTGCTGTAAGTATTATTCAGCTTAAGTCAAAGACATTGCCGTAGTTATTATTCGCTTAACACATGTACGCTCACCGCACTATATATATATTGTAAAATATCATGCTTTAGGAAGAATCACATACCTTCTCAAATAAAACCACCGCCAAGTCAATATGTCGCATGAGTCACCATAATAGTCACAGATATCTATCAAAGACTACTCAAGGTCATTCTAAACAGTGGGTTCATAATTCTACAGAAGTCAGCAGCACTTCCTACCCGTGAGCTATATAAGTTCATCAGGAAAACAAATTCTATGTAAGTACAGTTTGATTATTCTTCTTTTAAACCTTTCTAAGTGATTAATACTTCAATTCTATTCTGTGATATACTTCTAAGTATTTATACTTATTCTTATACTACAACAGTCTATATATATGATTCAAAAGAGGGTTAGGATTAGTTACATCGGTAAGCCCAATAATATCCTAGAAAAGTCGCGCTGAGCAAGGTTTTGCTCTAAGTTGTATGCTCCAGAACCCTAGAAGTTCTTCACAACTTCTACTAAGTACTAAGGTATTTGGGCTAGGGTATTTTGGGCATTATAACGTTACAAGTAGCTATCTTTTCTACAAAGGGAGTGGTAGATTTCGCCAGCTAGGGGTAGCTCTACCATACAACACAAGGAGGGAAGAGGTGTTTGGACTAAAAGCTTAAGGGAGAGGAGAGGATTTTTAGACTTGGAAGATAACTTTGTGGATGAATAACTCTTCATCTCTAAGGGGTATTTATAGCTCAAGCCTTGCCAACCAATGGCCAAGATGAAGACAAGTGCAAGGCAAGTGTAAGGCCAAGATCAAGCCAAGTGCACCCTAACTCCTACTCCACAAAACACTCCACAAAACACTCCACAAAACACTCCACAAAACAAGGCCTAAACAAGGACCCAATCGCCAAGGCCAACACCCTCTTTGACGCCCAATCGCCCAAAGCCACCCCACTTGCTTCAATGCGAGGTGACACATGTCACCCTCCCGTTGGTCCAAAATGTTTCGTCTCTAAAAATCCGCAAAATAAGAAATGGCATAGCCTAATTTACTCTACGAAAGTCGTGGAAACGTTTTCGTCGGAAACGATTCTTTTAGTGAGTTGTGTACAAAATAAAACGCCCAAGGCTTATCTTTAAGGCAAGACTTTCAGACGTATTCCTCACGTACATACTGAAATACGGTATAACATTCTCCTCCTTAGAAACATTCGTCCCGAATGTTCCTTCCCAAGACGGTTAGCGAAGAAGCTTAAACAATGAGTAAATGCCACACACGCCACAGAGCAACACATAGGCGTAAACGATAACTAAAATTTACAAGTAGGAAAGTGAATTACCCGAGGTGTGGGGAATAGGTGAGATACTTCCGCCTCATGTCCTCCTCGCTTCCCATGTCATCTCCTCCTGAGCTCGTTCCGCCACAAGACTTTGACTGCCACGCCCTTCGTCCGCAGACGCCTAACTCCGACGATCGACTATCGCTATGGGAATCTCCTCATACGATAACCCCTGGCCACCGACATCGCAATCGTGTACCCTAGATGGATCCCCGATCATCTCCTCAAAGATAGATACGTGAAAAACCGGATGCACCGCCTCCGGACGGACGGCAGATCCAACTCATAGGCAACCTTGCCTACCTCGCGACAATCAAACGCCCAATGTACCTAGGGCTTCCCTTCTTCCCGATCTCATCACACCCTTCATGGGTGACACCTTAGGAAAACCCAATCATGAACCTCGAACTCAAGATGCCGACGACGATGATCTGCATACGACTGGCCGACTACAGCCGCAATACCGCTCGGATAAGCTTCACCTTATCCATCGCTCATTGTACCAACCGTCCCACTAGCCGCCGCCTACATCAAATCAGCCTATCGGCGATCTGCACTTCAGGCCTCATAAGGCGCCATCTGAATACTGGAGTGGTAGCTATTATTATACGCGAACTCAACTAGAGGCAAATGATCCTCCCAACTACCACTAAAGTCAATAACACAGCTCGCAGATATCCTCAAGAGTGCGGATAGTGCGCTCATGCGTCAGTGCATGCGGATGAAATGCAGACTTTGCTCACCGCCCCTAAACTCCTCGAAGGACCTCCGAAGTTAGCCGTAAACCGGGCTCCTGCGATATGATCGGTAGGACTCCATGCACCGACGATCTCTGATGTAAAGTCCGCATAATCCTCACCAAAAGTCGCCCTGACGGAAGAAAGTGGGCTGATTTCACACCGCCGACGATAACCCATATAGAATCATGTCTCCTCCGAGTGCGAGGTAATCCCGTGATGAAGTCCATGTTGATTACCTCCCACTTCCGGTCGGGATCTCGATAAATCGTCAGAATAAAACCACCGTGCCTCGTGCTCTACCTTACTCGCCGACAACACGCACCGAGCTACGAACTCGCAACGCCCTCTTCAAGCCATCCCACCAATACACGATCTGGCGTCGTGGTACATCTTGGTCGACCCGATGGATAGAGTAACGCGCTGTGTGCTTCCCCAAGAACTCGCCAAGTCTCAAACATCCGAACACACACCGCCTCAAACCTTAGCACCCCATCGTGCTACTCAAAAGGACCCTTGCCTCACGAAGAGTCAGATCACGATATCGAATCAAAGCCGGATCCTCGAATCGCCTCTTCACCTCCTCGACGATGGAAGACTCGCAACCCTCACGAACTCTAACCCCATCGCTATCGTAATCAATCAAACGGACACCAAGGCTCGCTAATCGATGCAAATCACGAACCATGTCCTCCTCTCTAGCTGCACATCCGATAGGCTCCCATCGACCTACGACTAAGAGCATCCGCCACAACATTGGCCTTCCCGTGGTATAGGATATCAACATCGTAATCCTTAAGCAACTCTAACCACCGCTCGCTGTGAAGTTCACTCCTCCGTCAAGATATACCTTGGAGGCTCTTGTGGTGCAGATAAATATCCACGTGAACCCCATACAAATAGTGCCTCCAGATCTTCAAAGCGTGAATCACTACCGCTAACTCCAAATCATGGGTGGGTAGTTCTCCGTGTTTCTTCACCGCCGATGCATATGCTATAACCCCGCCATGCCGCATCAATACACATCCCAACCCGATGCCCGACGATCACAATACACGACATAACCATCCGACCTCCGGAAGAGTAAGAACGGGCGGCCGCGCCTCTTTCAAAGAATCGAAACCCCGCCACAAGCATCACCCATCAAACTTGGTCGCTTCTCGAGTCACCTAGTCAATGGTGCAGATAGAAGCAAACTTCTCCACGAACCGAGCGATAATAACTCGCAAGGCCCAAAATCGCGAACCTCGTTGAGTAAGAGGTCTCGGCAAGTCTCGATCGCTGATCTTGGCCGTCAGACAACTCGAATGCCATCACCCATAATATGCCTAAGAAACGCCATCAAGTCAACCAAAACTCGTGATTTGGAAAACTTGGCGATAACCGCTGGTCTGGAGAATCACAAGACAGCCTCAAATGCTCCGCATGCTCCTCGCTTCGGCGAGAATAAACCAAGATATCATCAATGAACACTATCACAAACGTGTCAAAAATGGTTTGAACACTCGGTTCATCAAATCCATGAATACCGCCGAGCATCGTCAACCCAAAAGACATGACCACGAACTCATAATGCCCTGCACGTCCGAATGCACCCTGTGGACATCCACCTCTCGACTCGCACTGATGATAGCCCGATCGCGATCAATCTTGAGAAACATCTCGCACTCGCAACCGGTCGAACAAATCATCAATCTCGTGGAGGGTATCTGTTTAATGGTCACCTTGTTCACCGCTCGTAATCAACACATGCGCAGCCGTCCCGCCCTTCTTCTTCACGAACAATACCGGCGCCTGGGGAGAAACACTGGGCCTAATGAAACCGCTTCTAGCAAATCCCTAAGGTGATCCTTCAACTCTCAACTCGGCAGTGCCATTCAGTATGGCGGAATGGAAATAGCCGAGTATCCGCAATATGTCAATACAAAACTCAATCTCCTCTCGTGAGGGATACCCGAGGTCATCCGGGAACACGTCTGGGAACTCACGACTACGGAGGCGATCAAAATCTGTACCGCAGCCTCGATTATCAAACACCCGAACTAGATGGTAGATATACCCTTCTCGCACTATCTTCCTAGCCTTGAGGTAGGAAATAAACCTACCCTACGATACCGCGCTCTCCCACTCAACAACCTGGCCTCGTGAAACCGAACCGCATTACTCTCTCTCTGCAGCTACATTGGCATAGCAAGAAGCTAGCCAATCCATCCCCATAATCACGTCGGTCAATCATCTCCAACTCTATCAAGTCGGCCAGGTCCGACGATCAGAAATGGTCACAGACAAGCTCTATATACCCGCCGAGCTACCACCGAATCACCACACCGCGTAGCTACTCGAAAGTGGTCTATGGACTCGGGCTCTATCCCTATCCTACTAGCAACAAGGGAGATATATAGATGCAGTAGAACCCGATCTATCAAAGCATACACATCAAACCCAAACCGATAAGGTACCGTGGACGACATCGGTGAGGCCTCCGATCTGTCGCTTACCGACAAAGCATATATGCGGTTACGAGGACCGCTAGAATCGACCCGAGCCACGACCGCCGCGACTGGCCGACCCATACGAGCACTCGCCCGGGCGAGTAATCAGAGGAGATGATGGGCGCCACGTAACCTGGCGTCGGGCCCTACCACCGCCGCTCGGCCGGACAAGCCGCAAAGTGACCTGCCGCCACAATCAGAATAAGATCCATAAGTAGTACCACACTTCCCGTAATGGGATCTACCGTGACGGCCACACCGGGGTGGTCCCGATCGCCAGCACTCGCTACTCGACGCCCGAGCCACTGGGCCCCAGTTCGCCAAAACTCGCCGTGGCGAGGACGGTGCAGAGTGCTCGAGCCGGGCCGTGGTGCGACCCAGATCGCCACGAGGCCGCCACCACGATAACCACCGTAAAACCCTCCCGCCTGGCCTTCTTGGCGATGTCCGCCCACTCGTCGACCTGCCTCGCATCCAAGGGCGTGAGCTGCATGCGGGTAATGTCCATACCTACCGAGAGAAACCCCCGCACATGACTCGGCCATATAGTCGTCTCAGCCGGTGACATAGCGCACCCTATCCTCCATATCTCGCTGCAATGCCGGGACATATCGAGCCAAAGAATCAAACTCGACATTGTACTCGACAGCGGGCCCTCTCTCGCCGCAGAAAATCTATCGGCCCGCGCTCTCTCATCCGCGAGGCAAGTGAGTGAGGAAAGCCTCGAGAACTCGTCCCATGTATGGCGGGACGCGTGCTCTCCCGGATAACTCCGTGAATCAAACCAATCGATCGCGGTATCACGCAGCCTATGTGAACCAAAGATCACGACTCGGTCTCCGACGCCCGATCACTCTCAAAATCTCTTCGCCGACGGATGAACTCGCGGATCATCCTCCGGCCACCCATAAAACTCCGTGGCCACAACTCAAGAAATCTCGTAGCCTCAAACTATCTCGCCTGGTGTACCACGGGTGCGACCGAGCTGAGCCGAACCGCCAGATCCAATCTCTCTCGACGGGCCACAACTTTAGCCAAAAGTCGGGCCATCTCTCAGCATTCCTAACCTCCGCCCCTGTGCCCGGGACGAGGTGTGGTACCGTGGTCTCGGGCTGGCGGCGTCATAGAACTCGCCGCCTCGTATAGACGGGCTCGAGCCCTCGTGACTGGGTGTCTGCTAGCGCCTCCTACGCTTTGCCCTTCCGGGCCCGGTTGCCTTACGTGAGGCATAATCACAGAAAGGAATACGTTAGAGGGTCCAACCTATAACACGCCTCTAAAGCACGATCTCGTAATGAGAAGAATGGAAACCAATCCTAAATATCCTATAGCCTCTCGATTATTGGTGTGGTGCACAACACACCGATAATCAAGACTTACTAGATACGGCCTCAGACACTTTCCGAGGATTAACAGCCTGATACTACTTTTGTCACGACTGCCTGGCCCGTGGATCGTGCCTACCGGCACCCAAGTAGTCATACATCGAGTAACGTGAATATAAAACAAGACAGAAATGATTTATAAAATAAGACACGCTTTATCTCAAGAAAAGCTTGCCTTTCGCATAATATAAATAACTCAAGTTTTGCGATACATCCCAACTGCACAATAGTACTACTGCACCTCTGGAAGTAACAACTATGGCGACAGGCCCCGCCATACCTCGACTGCATAAAACTATCTACAATACAGGAGATCATACCCAAAAGTAGAGCCTCCTAGAAGATGGAGCTCCCGACACCAACGCAAAGATCCTAAGGATGTGGATCTAGCACTGCTGCCCTTACCTGCGCATGAACGCAGCTTCAAGGAGGTCGATAACAGGTACTAAGTATGCGAAACTGTAAAATACTTAAATGAAAACATATCATTTAAAAACCAGTTTACAAATATGTGTGAAACAACCAAGGAAACCGCACGTAGTGCCACATCACAAACAAGAGCAACAATAGGTAACTGTAATAGGTCTTGTCTAGGCTGCGAATGATCGAAACAGGGCCACTCGCCTCATCATCATTCCCGCAAGCCTAATCTGAACTCGAGTCCGCATAGGCCACTCACGGGCCCGCATGAGGTATAACCCCGCATCGAGGGTAGCTACTCCGCATCGCCCCGACTCATTGTCCGCATGGCCACACTGCATCGCATGAGGCATAACCCCGCATACTAACCTGGAACTCCCGTAGCTCCGCATAGGCCCCCTGGACCCGCATGAGGTATTCTCGAATCATGGTCCTGCATCACCGAAGTCTACCCGCGACGGAGGCGCCAACCCCAGATCATCTCAAGAGGTGAGTGATAGTATACTAACATAACAACTTATCTTTAAACAACATAAGCACAACAAGGATACTCACCTATACAAACGTTACAAGATACTAACACACATAGCATCATATCACGCTATTTATCAAACCATCTTTATTATTCTTTTCACAATACAAGTCCGTTATAAACACATAGGCAAACTTGTTTCTTTTATAAATCTTAAGTGGTTATACTTACTTCCCATAAAGCTAGTATAACTCTTAAGCTTCGCTTTAAAACCAATTAGTTCTCTTACGATAATATGATTCAAAGAGTCTTTGAAATGTTTTCGATTCTTTATTATTCAGCTTAAGCCGTGAGGCATTCCGTAAGTATTATTCAGCTTAAGTCAAAGACATTGCCGTAGTTATTATTCGCTAACACACGTACGCCTACCGCACTATATATATATTGTAAAATATCATGCTTTAGGAAGAATCACATACCTTCTCAAATAAAACCACCGCTAAGTCAATATGTCGCGCAGAGTCACCTATAATAGTCACAGATATCTATCAAAGACTACTCAAGGTCATTCTAAACAGGGTTCATAATTCTACTGAAGTCGGGCAGACTTCCTACCCATGAGCTATATAAGTTCATCGTGAAAACAAATTCCATGTAAGTACATTTGATTATTCTTCTTTAAACCTTTCTAAGTGATTAATACTTCAATTCTATTCTGTGATATACTTCTAAGTATTTATACTTATTCTTATACTACAACAAAGATATATATATGATTCAAGAGGGTTAGGATTAGTTACCTCGTAAGCCCAATAATATCCTAGAAAAGTCGAGCAAGGTTTTGCTCTTAAGTTGTATGCTCCAGAACCCTGAAGTTCTTCACAACTTCTACTAAGTACTAAGGTATTTGGGCTAGGGTTTTGGGCATTATAACGACATAAGAGGTAACTTTTTTTACCAGGCTTATGGTAGATTTCTAGGCTAGGGGTGTAGGCTCTCGGCCATACAACACAAGGGAGGGAAGAGGTGTTTGGAAAAGCTTAAGGAGAGGAGAGGATTTTTAGACTTGGAACATAACTTTGTGGAAGAATAAAACTTCATCTCTAAGGTGGTAGTTAAAGCTAAAGCATTGGCAAACAAATGGCCAATATGAATACAAGTGCAAGCCAAGTGAAAGGCCAAGAACAAGCCAAGTGCACCCTAACTCCTACTCCACAAAACACTCCACAAAACACTCCACAAACACTCCACAAAACAAGGCCTAAACAAGGACCCAATCGCCAAGGCCAACACCCTCTTTGGACGCCCAATCGTCCAAAGCCACCCCAGGTGACACATGTCACCCTCCCGTTGGTCCAAAATGTTTCGCCTCTCGGAAAAATCCGCAAAAATAAGAAATGGCATGGCGGAATTTACTCTACGGAAAGTCGTGGAAACGTTTCGCCGGAAAACGATTCTTTTAGTGAGTTGTGTACAAAATAAAACGTCCAAGGCTTATCTTTAAGGCAAGATTTTCGTGATTCCCTACGCATACCGGAAATACCGGTATAACAAAGTCCATGTTGATCACCTCCCACTTCCGTGCGGGATCTCTATCGTCAGAACAAACCACCGTGCCTCTCGTGCTCTACCTTCACTGCGACAACACGCACCGAAGCTACGAACTCGCAACGTCCTCTTCAAACCATCCCACCAATACACGGATCTAAGGTCGTGGTACATCTTGGTCACCGATGGATGGAGTAACGCGCTGTGTGCTTCCCCAAGAACTCTTGCCAAGTCCTCAAACATCCGAACACACAACCTGCTCAAACCTTAGCACCCCATCAAAGCTACCAAAAGGACCCTTGCCTCACGAAGAGTCGCGTCACGATATCGAATCAAAGCCGATCCTCGAATCGTTGCCTCTTCACCTCTCGACGATGGAAGACTGACAACCTCACGAACTCTAACCCCACCGCTATCGTAATCAAACAAACGGACACCAAGGCTCGCTAACCGATGCAAATCACGAACCATGTCCTCCTCTCTACCGCACATCCGATAGGCTCCCATCGACCTACGACTCAGAGCATCCGCCACAACATCGCCTTCCCGTGGTATAGGATATCAACATCGTAATCCTTGGCAAATCTAACCACCGCCTCTCGCCGTAAGTTCACTCCTCGTCATTGAAGATATACCGAGGCTCTTGTGGTCTGTATAAATATCCACGTGAACCCCATACAAATAGTGCCTCCAGCATCTTCAAAGCGTGAATCACCGCCGCACTCCAAATCATGCGGGTAGTTCCTCGTGTTTCTTCACCGGGATGCATATGCTATAACTCGCCATGTCAGATCAACACACATCCCAACCCGATGCCCGACGATCACAATACACGACATAACCATCCGACCTCCGAAGAGTAAGAACGGGCGATGTCGCCGCCTCTTTCAAAGAATCGAAACCCCGCTCACAAGCATCACCATCAAACTTGGCCGCTTCCGAGTCACCTAGTCAATGGTGCGTAGATAAAGCAAACTTCTCCACGAACCGCCGATAATAACTCGCAAGGCCTAAAATCGCGAACCTCGCGGAGTAAGAGGTCTCGCCAAGTCTCGATCGCTTCGATCTTGGCCAGACAACTCAATGCCATCACCCAAGCAATATGCCTAAGAAACGCCATCAAGTCAACCAAAACTCACATTTGGAAAACTTGGCGATAAATCGCTGGTCTGGAGAATCACAAGACAGCCTCAAATGCTCCGCATGCTCTCGCCTCGAGCGAATAAACCAAGATATCATCAATGAACACTATCACAAACGTGTTCAAAATGGTTTGAACACTCGGTTCATCAAATCCATGAATACCACGAGCATCGTCAACCCAAAAGACATGACCAACTCATAATGCCCGCATCGTCCGAATGCACCCTAGGGACATCCACCTCTCCGACTGCACTGATGATAGCCCGATCGCAGATCAATCTTGAGAAACATCTCGCACTCGCAGAATCGGGTCGAACAAATCATCAATCCCGGGAGGTATCTGTTCTTAATGGTCACCTTGTTCACCGTCAGAATCAACACACACGCGCAGCGGCCCCGCCCTTCTTCTTCACGAACAATACCGCGCTTCTGGGAGAAACACTGGCCTAATGAAGCCCTTCTCTAGCAAATCCCTAAGCCGATCCTTCACTCTCTCAACTCGCAGTGCCATTCTGTATGGCGGAATGGAAATAGCCGAGTATCCGCAATAAGTCAATACAAAACTCAATCTCCTCTCGGAGGATACCCGAGGTCATCCGGGAACACGCCGGGAACTCACGACTCACGGAACCGATCAAAATCTGTACCGCACTCAGATCAAACACTCGAACTAGATGGTAGATATACCCTTCTCGCACAATCTTCCTAGCCTTGAGGTAGGAAATAAACCTACCCCTGGCGATACCGTGCTCCTCCCACTCAACAACCGGCCTCAGAAACGGAACTGCATTACTCTCTCTCTCATCTACATTGGCATAGCAAGAAGCTAGCCAATCCATCCCCATGATCACGTCGAAGTCAATCATCTCCAACTCTATCAAGTCGGCTAGGTCCGACGATCAGAATAGTCACAGACAAGCTCTATATACCCGCCGAGCTACCACCGAATCACCCATGGCGTAGCTACCTCGAAGTGGTCTATGGACTCGTGCTCTATCCCTATCCTACTAGCAACAAGGGAGATATATAGGACAGAGTAGAACCGGATCTATCAAAGCATACACATCAAACCTGTGAATCGATAAGGTACTGCGTGGCGACATCGGTGAGGCCTCACGATCTGTCGGTTACCGACAAAGCATATATGCGGTTCGAGGACCGCTAGAATCGACTGCGCCACGACCGCCGCGACTGGCCGACCCATGAGCACCTCGCCCCGGCGAGTAATCAGGAGATGACGGCCGCCACGTAACTCGGCGCCGGGCTACCACGGCCGCCTGGCCGGACAAGCCGCAAAGTGACCTCGCTGGCTACAATCGTAACAAGATCCATAAGTAGTACCACACTTCCCGTAATGGGATCTACCGCACGGCCACACCGGGTGGTCCCGATCGCCGCACTCTCGCTACTCGACGCCCAAGCCACAGGGCCCCGTCCGCCTCGAAACTCCCAGGCCGAGGACGGTGCAGAGTGCTCGAGCCGGCCGTGGTGCGATCTAGATCGCTGCCGAGGCCGCCACCACGATAACCACCGTAAGACCCTCCCGCCCCGCCTTAACTTCTCGCCGTCGCCCACTCGTCGACCTCTGCGCCTCGCATCCAAGGCGTGAGCTCGCATGCGGTAATGTCCATACCCTACCGAGAGAAACCCCGCGACAAGACTCGCCATATAGTCGTCTAGCCCGTGACATAGGTGTACCCTATCCTCCATATTCGCTACCAATGCCGGGACATATCGAGCCAATGAATCAAACTCGACATTGTACTCCCGACAAGGCCCTCTCTCGCCTCAGAAAAAATCTATCGGCCGCGCCTCATCTCCGCGAGGCAAGAAGTGAGGAAAGCCTCGAGAACTCATCCCAAGTAGTGGGACGCGTGCTCTCCACGGGATAACTCCCATGAATCAAACCAATCGATCGCGGTATCACGCATTTATGTGAACCAAAGATCACGACTCGGTCTCCGACGCCCGATCACTCTCAAAATCCTCAATCGGCGGATGAACTCCTGCGGATCATCCTCCCGCCGACCCATAAAACTCCGGGCTACAACTCAAGAAATCTCGTAGCCTCAAACTCTCGCCTCGGGTGAACAACGGTGCGACCGAGCCGAGCCGAACTGCCGATCCAGCCTCTCTCAGACGGGCCACAACTTTAGCCAAAAGTCGGGCATCTCTCAGACCCTAACCTCCGCCCAGCCGTGGGGCGGGACGAGGTGGGTACCGTGGTTCTTTGGGGCTGGCGGCGCCATAGAACTCGCCGTCTCTGGTATAGACTGGGCCTGAGCCCTCGTGACTCTGGGTGTCCTGCTAGCAGCTCCCTCGGCTGCCTTGCCCTTCTGGGCCCGGGTTGCCATACGTGGAGGCATAATCAAGCATTAGAAAGGAATACGTTAGAGGTCCAACCTATAACACACTCTAAAGACGATCTCGTAATGAGAAGAATGGAAACCAATCCTAAATATCCTATAGCCTCTCGATTATTGGTGTGGTGCACAACACACCGATAATCAAGACTTACTAGATACGGTCAGAGACACTTTCCGAGGATTAATCGCTCGATACCACTTTTGTCACGACTGCCCGGTTCGTGATCGTGCCTTACCGGCACCAAGTAGTCATACATCGTAGAAATCGGAAATATAAAACAAGACATGAAACAGATTTATAAAATAAGACACGCTTTATGAGAAAAACACGCCTTTCGGCATATATATATAATCATAGTTCAAAGCATATCCGGACAGCATAACATGACTACAGACCTCTAAGGAAATATACAACTATGGCGACAGGCCCGCCATACCCGATCAGTACAAAACTATCTACAACAGGAGATCATACCAAAAGTAGAGCCTCCGAAGAGATGGAGCTCGACACCAACGTAGAGATCCTAGGAATGCGGATCTAACACTGCTGCCCTTACCGGCATGAACGCAGCCCAGGAGGTCGGTACAACGGTACTAAGTATGCGAAATCAAAGTACTTAAATGAAACATATCATTTTTAAACCTGGTTTACAAATATGTATGAAACAACCAAGGAAAACGCATAGTGCCACATCACAAACAAGAGCAACAATAGGTAATCAGAATGAGTCTTGTCTAGGCCGCGAATGATCGAAACAGGCCACTCGCCCCATCATCATTCTCGCAGCCTAATCCTCGACTCCCGAGTCCGCATAGGCCACTCACGGGCCCGCATGAGGTATAACCCCGCATCGAGGGTAGCTACTCTCGATCGTCCCCGACTCATTGTCCGCATGGCCACAGCACCGCATGAGGTATAACCCCGCATACTAACTCGAACTCGTAGCTCGCATAGGCCCCTGGACCCGCATGAGGTATTCTCGAATCATGGTCCCAGACCGCCTGAGTCTACCCCGCATCGGAGGGCAGCTTAACCCCCGGTATCATCTCAAGAGGTGAGTGATAGTATACTAACATAACAACTTATCTTTAACAACATAAGCACAACAAGGATACTCACCTATACAAACGTTACAAGATACTAACACACATAGCATCATATCATGTCTATTTATCAAACCATCTTTATTATTCTTTTCACAATACAAGTCTGTTATAAACACATAGGCAAACTTGTTTCTTTTATAAATCTTAAGTGGTTATACTTACTTCCCATAAAGCTTAGTATAATTCTTAAGCTTCTGTTTTAAAAACCAATTAGTTCTCTTCTGTTAATATGATTCAGTAGTCTTTTGAAATGTTTTGCTTCTTTATTATTCAAAGCTTAAGTGAGGCATTGCCGTGAGTATTATTCAGCTTAAGCCAGGCATTGCCGTAAGTATTATTCAGCTTAAGTCAAAGACATTGCCGTAGTTATATTGTAAAATATCATGCTTTAGGAAGAATCACATACCTTCTCAAATAAAACCACCGCCAAGTGAATATGTCATACAGAGAGTCAGCCTATAAGTGTCACAGATATATATTAAAGAGTACTCTGAAGGTCATTCTAAACAGGGGGTTCATAATTATACGGTAAGTCTGGCAGGACTTCACTACCCGGTGAGCTATATAAGTCTCATCAGAAAACAAATTCTATGTAAGTACAGTTTGATTTTTCTTCTTTTAAACCCTTCTAAGTGATTAACACTTCAATTCTATTCTGTGATATACTTCTAAGTATTTATACTTATTCTTATACTATAACAGTAAGTATTCTCTAATTCAAAAGAGGGTTAGGATTATTACCTCGGTAAGCCCAATAATATCCTAGAAAAGTCGCTGAGCAAGGTTTTGCTCCTAAGTTGTATGCTCAGAACCTTAGAAGTTCTCAACAACTTCTACTAAGTACTAAGGTATTTGGGATAGGTTATTTTGGGCATTATAACGATACAAGAAGGTAACTTTTCTACCAAGGGAGGGGGGGTAGATTTTTGGCTAGGCTAGGGGGGGTATTCGGCCAAGGCCACCTTCACAAGGGGAGGGGGAGGTGTTTGGACGAAATGGCTACAAAGGGAGAGGAGAGGATTTTTAGACTTGGAAGATAACTTTGTGGATGAAGAACTCTTCATCAAAGGGGGGTATTTATAGCTCAAGCCTTGGCCAACCAATGGCCAAGATGAAGACAAGTGCAAGGCAAGTGTAGGGTGAGGATTAACTAAACACAAATATCCTACCAACTCCTTGACTTGTGCCATGGCACAAAAAACGTGCCAATGTTCTCCATTTTCGTCCAATGGACGATTCAGTCCATCAATGGGAGGTGCCAAGTGTTGCCCTCCCGTTGGTCCAAAATGTTTCGCCTCTCGGAAAAATCCGCAAAAATACTTAATGACATAGCCGAATTTTCTACGAAAGTCATGGAAACGTTTCGTCGAAACGATTCTTTTAGCGAGTTGTGTACAAATTTCGAACTTGGCCTATCTTTAAGGCTAAACTTTGACGACGTCCTCACGCATACTCGGAAATACGGTATAACGTACGATTTAAATGTGGTAAGAGTTCGAGTGTACGACATTCGTGGATCGCATGCGCAGGTACCATTTGTTAGGTCGCGGTGACACTAGAACCTCGCGGCAAAGTGACAAAAGTGGTATCACGAGTAAAGGGAGAAGCGAGCATGTATTGCGAGCAGAGATGTGACCATTTCTTTTGTATGGAGAGAGTTCGAAGGAATTATATTTTAGACCCTTGGATGGGAGCGTTTGTGATATTAGAGGTGTTTCCTCGTGAACTTGGATGTAAGTATTTTGCGCAGGTGTTGTTGTGGCGCCAGGCGAGGATTGTTCAGGTAAGTATAGTAGTGAAGACTATACTGGCGCACGTTTGGTTTGAGGCTTAGAAGGAACATTCGGGACGAATGTTTCTAAGGAGGGGAGAATGTTATACCCCGTATTTTTAGAGTATGTACGTAAGGACGTACGTAGAAAAATTTGAACTTGAGAATAGGCTTGGCCGATTTATTCTTTGTGCACAACACCCGGTTAGAGTCGTTTTTTGACGAAACGTTTCCACAGCTTTCGTAGGGAAAATTCCAGCTATGTCATTTTTAATTTTTGCGGATTTTTCCGAGAGACGAAACATTTTGGACCAACGAGAGGGCGACACTTGTCACCCTCTCATTGGGGCACGTTGGGCGGTAATGGTGGACGAATTGCTTGGCATTTTGTCAAGTAGTAGGTAGGATATTTTGGTGGTAGATGGATAAGGTGCACTTGGCATGATCATGGCCCTACACTTGCCTTGCACTTGGCATGATCTTGGCCATTGGTTGGCCTTTGCTAGACCTATAAATACCCCCCCTCTTTGATGACTTCTTCATCCATTCCACAAAGTTTCTAAGTCTTGAAAGCTTTCCTCTCCTTGTTGTGTTTCGTCCAAACACCCCCTCCCCTCGAGGCCCTCTTGGCCGAGAGCCCTCTCCCCTCGTCGAGTACCCCAGTGGGGTAGGCCGCGGGGTATACACCCCCCCTACACTAATTGTTTTCGTATAAATAACCTCCTCTAGGTATAAATAATCTCAAAGTATTGTTACTATACCCAAATTACCTTAGTATACCTTGTAGTATTCTAAGGTTATACCTATCTGAAAAGCCCGTTATACTATTATACTTCCTTCCACACAAAACCGAAACCCTAAGGAAAATCTCCATAGTTGGTTGGAGTATTAAGTAGAAGTTGGTTAGAACTTCTAAGGGTTGTGTGAGCGGGTCTGAGCGCACGAGTAGGAGCTAAACCTTGCTCGGGATCGACATTTAAACTCGGATAATTTTGGGCTTATCGAGGTAAACACTCTTGACCTTCTATTGTAATTGGAAATTACATGTTGTTAGAATATATAGTTGAAGTATACTATATATAGAAATGAACGTAGTTAGCGGCAATGTCTTTTGACTTAAGCTGAATAATTAGAAACCTTTTCGAAAGAAGTCGAATCAGTAATTACATAGACTGTATTACATGAGACTTGTGTAGCTTTTCGTGAGGTATTGTGCACGTCCGATTAGACGTATAACCCCCGGTTGGCTGGTAGTCGGCCCCGATAGAGAGGAGATTTACGCTGCCATGGGGAGGCGCCGAATTTTCTCGTAGAATGTTCTACGATTAGACCTAGATGTTAATAAGCGCCTTGGCCTTATAGGTTGAAGTACCATGCGTGGCGCGATCTACTTGGCTTAAGGAGTAGCCGACTTTGAGGTACTTGAGCGTTTGCTATTAGTCGATAATCGTCGCGAGGTATGTGAACCTCTTCCTACCTTTTCTAGCATGATATGTGTATAACTATGTAGTGCGGTGACGCGTACGTGTTAAACGTATTTGATTGGTTTGAAACATAAAGTGTTATAACGCTTTATGGGAAGTTGGTTATAATGACTTTATGTAAGTAAGAAAATGCCTTATGGTTTTAAAAGGTAAGCGATTTGACTTATAATTGACTTAATGTAATAATAAAGAATCTTGAAGTATTTCAAAAGAATGCTGAATCATTTTTTTTAGCAGAAGAATAATACTTGGTTTTCAAAACATAAGAGTTATACTAGCTTTATGGGAAGTTAGGTATAACGTCTTAAGAATGGTAAAATGAATGGTTTATTGATTTTAAAAGTTAAGAGACTTGATCTTAAAAGATAAGAGACTTTACTTGTTTTACTTGGTAATTAGCATTATGTTAAAAATGTTGTAAAACCTCATTCGCAAGTAATGAGTACTTGATTTTAAAAGCAATAATGTTTTACTGATTTCGGAAATCAGAATGAGTATCGAACAAACCACAGCAGCGCTAATAAAGGGAAATGTTTTGACTAATAATGTATTAGTAAAACCAGTAGAAACTTCCATCTGCATAGAAACTAAGATGAGACAAAATGATGTTACATTTCCTAGATCATGGCTGCTTAAGTAAGATTGTTATAAACAAGAATAACCTACTCACATATCAGACATATGTTTCTCAAATTGCTTTTAAAGGAGAATTATATCATTAAGTGATTAAAATTATGAACTACGAAACCTTTCGAAAACGAGAAACTTGAGTAATTGAAATTAGGCAAACTTGAAACATTTGGAAAAGAATGTTGTTACTTGATTTTACGAAGAGAAGTGTTTTGATTTACTTCAAAGGATAATCACTCTATTTTCATATACTACGGGTATTGTGTGACTTTCAGAACGTAACGTATCTTTTAAAAGATAATGTATGAAGTACTTTGGGAATAGATACTCGATCTTGTTAATCAGATAATAGAATGTACCTTGTGTGTATAACTTGATTGTGTTGGCCTTGTAATACTTTCTTGTTGATTTGATAAGTAGACGTGATATGATGCTATGTGTGTTAGTGTCTTGTAACGTTTGTGAAAGAGAGTATTCTTTGTGCTTATGTTGTTTAACGATAAGTCGTTATGTTAGTATGATATCACTCACCTCTTGACATTTTATCGGGGTTGCGCCTCCGATGCGGGTAGACTCGGTGATGCAGGACCATGATTCGAGAATACCTCATGCGGGTCCAAGGGACCTATGCGAGCTACGGAGTTCCGTGTTAGTGATGCGGGGTTATACCTCACGCGGTCTATGTGGCCATGCGGACTACGAGTCCGGGGCGATTCCGAGGAGTAGCTACCGATGCGGGGTTATGTACCTATGCGGGCCTATGTGAGTGGCCTATGCGGACTACGAGTCCGTGATTAGGCTTGCATGGTGATACTACGCAATTGGCCCTACTTCGATCATTCGCACCTAGAAAAGACCATTGCGGCTTACCTATTGTTGCTCTTGTTTATGATATGGCACTATGTGCGTTACCTTGGTTGTTTCATACATACTTGCAAAACTGATTTTAAAATGATATGTTTTCATTTAAGTACTTCTGATTTCACATACTTGGTACTGTTATCTTGACCCTTCGGCCGCGTTCATGCCGCAGTTGAGGTACACCGCCGTTGATCCTAGTTCTCGGGTCACGTCAGATGGGAAGCTCCGTTTCTCCGAGGCTTATCAGTGGTATAGTCCTATCGTTGTAGGTATTTACATTCGGGGTATGGCGGGGCCCCCCCGCCATTATTGTCGATCATTCTTAGAGGTCCGTAGTACTGTGGCGAGTTGTAATGGGATGTAATCGCTCGGTTTTAAAAATTGATTTATATATATGCCGTAAGGCAAGTTTTCTCCGACATCGCTTACTTCTTAATATTTTCATGTCTTATTTTATGTTCCGCTGATTACTCTGATGATGTATCACTAGGGTGCCCGGGGTAAGGCACCAGTCACGGGCCCGGGTTCGGGTCGTGACACCGTTGGTCCAAAATGTTTCGTCTCTCAGAAAAATCCGCAAAAATTAGAAATGACATAGCCGTAATTTTCCCTACGAAAGCTGTGGAAACGTTTCGTCAAAAAACGACTCTAATCGGGTGTTGTGCACAAAAAATAAATCGGCCAAGCCACTTTAAAGTCCAAACTTTTCACGCACGCCCCACGCATATACCTGAAATACGGGGTATAACATTCTCCCCTCCTTAGAAACATTCGTCCCGAATGTTCTTTCTAAGTCTCGAAACAAACGCGCGCCAGTATAGTCTTCACTACTATACTTACGAGAACGATCCTGCCACACCTGGCCACAGAAACATCTGCGCAAATTCTTACATCCAAGTCCACGAGGAACACCTCTAACATCACAAACGCTCCCATCCAAGGGTCTAAAATATAATTCCTTCGCACTTTCTCCATACAAAAGAAATGGTCACATCTCTGCTCGCAATACATGCTCGCTTCTCCCTTTACTCGTCGTGATACCACTTTTGTCACTTTGCCGCGAGGTTTTAGTGTCACTCCGGTGACCTAACAAATGGTACCGGGCTGCATGCGATCCCTGAGGATGTCGTACACTTCTCGTACACTCGAACTCTTACCACACTTCTGTCACTGCTTCAGTTTCCAAATCTCGGGGTTATTATCTCTAACGTGGTCATCATTAACTGGGAACACTCTGGATGGATCTACTTTCCCGATCATAACAATACGAAAGACCGGACGTATTGCCTCCTAAGTCGGACGGCAAAAGCTAACATATAGGCAACCTGGCCTATTCTTCACATGAACTCAAAAGGGCCCAAAGTAACTCGGCTAAATTCCCTCTGTTTTCCAAAACTCGTCACACCCAACCCGGGGTGGTACTTTCAAGAAGACCGACCATCAACCTGAACTCTAAGCGTCGCCGATTATCCGCACGATTTCTCTGAGCTGCCAGAACCTCTTCTAGACAAGCTTTACCCTATCCACAGTCTGCTGGAACAAGCCTGAACCAACTATCTGAATCTTGCCAACATCGAACCAATCGACCGGCGACTTACACATCCGCCCCTACAAGGCTTCATAAGGCGACATCCGAACACTGAAATGGTAGCTTAAACACTCTCCACAGAGACAACAATCCCACAACTACCCCCGAAATCCATACACTGCCCGAGGGCGAATGCGGTCTCGAGACTCACCTGAGTTCTTAACCCTGCTTGGTAAAACTTCCAGAAACAAAAACAGCCGTACCCTGGGCTCCACTGTCTGCCATAAGGTAAAGTTAGGCACCCCGTGCAGCCTTACAACCTTTCCGATAAATCAACACTGCCGAGTAAACGGTCTTTGCTAGAAGACAAGACGGCTGACCTCGCCCGACATCGGTCGAATCGTCCACGAACTCGTCTGTTTGGTTAACTAAACTTGGGCCAAACACCCTTATGACCTAGCACAAGCGGGACCACCACAACCGACCACCACCAAACATGCCGCGGGTTGACCCGCAACGTGGCCTCAACCCGACCCGGCAACGCGCAAGACATTAGCTCCCCGAACCGGAAAACTCTCACTAATCACTTTACGAAAACCTAGCGGTCTTCTTAGCTCAACTACCCTCTTTCATTCCACACTTCTCAGGGACTTATCCCACAAACATAACTCACGTGCACTATGCACTCCTATAAGGGTCAAACATAGACAATACATCTTTTACTCGGGATGGCCTTACCTCTAAGGTCTCTATGTATAACACTCTAAGGCTCACACTTTCTCTATCCCCCAATCTTCCCCGGTTACTGAACCATGATTTCTAATCACAAATTACACACTGCTATCAGAACATAGCACTTAAGATATACTCATCTCATCATACGCTACTAATCTCTAGAGGGTTAAGGATAAACCTGTATCTACTGCTCCACTCCCTTAAGTCGTTCTAATCAAACTCGCCTGTAGGCGTATAGCTAAGGAAGGTGACGACTACCCATCGATCCTGAAGGCTAAGTCCTCCTACAAGGACACTCTTTCGACATCAGACCCTGACGGTCGTAGGTAAAACAAGTACTAACTAAAAGATGACATTCCCCGGGATGACGTCTGTCACACTGTGAATACTGGGGGAAAAACTGAATCCGGCTGGCTGGAACCTACGTGTAGTCATGGAACCTAAGCTCGAGCTCACCAACTCCTGCATACCCGAACGCCCCGAACTCCCGCGAGGACCTTTCTGCACTGGTGGATGTGCATAATCTAATCCGC
Source organism: Przewalskia tangutica (assembly GCA_029844215.1). NCBI lineage: Eukaryota > Viridiplantae > Streptophyta > Magnoliopsida > Solanales > Solanaceae > Przewalskia > Przewalskia tangutica. Next base: position 40,630,487 of record CM056725.1, on the reverse strand, counting down.
TGGTGAGGCGACTCGCCTCAAAAGTTACTAAAGGACCTTGCTGCTCTGGCCCTCTTCTGCTGTCCTTCGTTAACCCGTCGATCTCTACGTTTCTTGGCCTGCTGCGCACAAGCCCGCATCGTGCCATGCTCGCTTCAATCGAAGAATTACTCGCACAACCCTTTCTAAGATATTCATCAAGACTCGCGTACATCGGTATGCTCTCTGTAGCCAAATCCATAGCTAGTAACAGGTTGTCTTTTCGCAATCTATATTCTCTGCTTCCTGGCCGTGGAACCGGTTGTTCAAATGTCGTGGCCGCAGAGGAATCCGCCGCCGCGGCTAAACTCGCTGGGCCGTGACGTAGCATAACTCCCGAACGGCACCTAACTCGGGTGATGGTTGGGCTCGTGCCTCGTAACCCTCTCGAACTCTACTCGCAGCCTCGATCGCTTTGCCCTCCCAGGCTCGGTTTTCTACGCGGAGGCATAACGGTAAGGAAAAGAAATACGTGAGAGGGTCCAACTTACAACACAACTCTAAGGCACGATCTCAGAGTGATAAGAATAGAAACCAACCCTAAATATCCTATAGCCTCCTGATTATTGGTGTGGTGCACAACACACCGATAATCAAGACTCTATCGATACGGTCAGACACTTTCCGAGGATTAAGCGCTCGATACCACTTTTGTCACGACCAACCTCGCCCGTGGATCGTGCCTTACCGGGCACCCTAGTGATACAACATCAGAGTAATCAGCGGAACATAAAACAAGATATGAAAATATTAAGAAGTAAGAAACAGTAATCGGAGAAAACTTGCCTTACGTCATATATATAAATCAATTTTAAAACCGAACAGTTACATCCCATTACAACTCGCCACAACAAGATTCTGCACTTAAGAATGATACGACAATAATGGCGATGGCCCCGCCATACCTCGAATGTAAATACCTACAACGGGGACTATACCATCGATAAGCCTCCGAGAAACAGAGCTTCCCATACGCTGAATCGTGACCCGAGAACTAGGATCAACGATCGTGTACCTCAACTGCGGCATGAACGCACTTCAAGGAGGTCGATAACAGTACCAAGTATGTGAAACTGTAAAGTACTTAAATGAAAACATATCATTTTAAAATCAGTTTTGCAAGTATGTATGAAACAACCAAGGTAACCGCACATAGTGCCATATCATAAATAAGAGCAACAATAGGTAAACTGTAACAGGTCTTTTCTAGGCTGCGAATGATCGAAGCAGGGCCAATTGCCCGTAGTATCACCATGCAAGCCTAATCCTGGACTCCCGTAGTCCGCATAGGCCACTCATATAGGCCCGCATAGGGTATGTAACCCCGCATCGAGGGTAGCTACTCCTCGGCATCGTCCTGGACCCGCAGTCCGCATGGCCACAGAGACCGCATGACCACAAGGGCCGCAAACTAACCTGGAACTCCCGTAGTTCCGCATGGATCCCTTGGACCCGCATTTAGGTATTCTCGAATCATGGTCCTGCATCACCGAAGTCTACCCCGCGTCGGAGGCGACAACCTCCGAAATAAGTCAAGGTGAGTGGTACAATACCAACATAACGGTGATAGTCAAACAACTTTAAAAGCGCAATGAGGAAAACCCCTTTACACTAACATCACAAGATACTAACACACGTAGCATCCTAGCATGTTTACTTATCAATCAACAAGAAAGTATTACAAGGCTATCACAAACCAACACAATCAAGTTATACACACAAGGTACTTTCTACTATATGTCAACAAGTTCGGGTTTTTATCCCCAAAGTATTTCATACATTAACTCTTTAAAAGATACGTTACGTTTACAAAAGTCACACAATACCCGTAGTATATGAAAAATAGAGTGATTATCTTTTGAAGTAAATCAAAACACTTCTCTTCTTAAAATCAAGTAACAAAATTATTTTCCAAATTTTTAATGTTTGACTATTTTCAATTACTCAATTTTCTCATTTTCTAAATATTTGGTAGTTAATAATTTTAATCAATTAATGATATAATTTTCCCTTAAAAGCAATTTGAGAAACATATGTCCGATACGTGAGTAGGTTATTCTTGTTTATAACAATCTTATTTAAGCAAATACGATCTAGGAAATGTAACATCATTTTGTCTCATCTTAGTTTCTATGCAGATGGAAGTTCTACCGGTTTTACTAATACATTATTAGTCAAAACATTTCCCTTTATTAGCTACTTGTGGTTTGTTCGATACTTATTCGATTTTCAAATCAAGAAACATTATTGCTTTTAAAATCAAGTACTCATTACTCGCGAATGAGGTTTTACAACATTTTTAACAAAATGTTAATTACCAAGTAAAACAAGTTAAGTCTCTTATCCTTTAAGATCAAGTCTCTTAACTTTTAAAATCAATAAACCATTCATTTTACCATTCTTAAGACGTTATACCTAACTTCCCATAAAGCTAGTATAACTCTTATGTTTTCAAAACCAAGTATTATTCTTCATAAAAATGATTCAAAGATTCTTTGAAATACTTCAAGATTCTTTATTATTACACATTAAGTCGCTTATAAGTCAAATCGCTTACCTTTTAAAACCATAAAGCATTTTCTTACTTACATAAAGTCATATAACCAACTTCCCATAAAGCCGTTATAACACTTTATGTTTCAAACCAATCAAATACGCTTAACACACGTATGCTCACCGCACTACATAGTTATACACATATCATGCTAGAAAAGGTAGGAAGAGGTTCACATACCTCGCGACGATTATCGACTAATAGCAAAACGCCCAAGTACCTCAAACCGCGGCTACTCCTTAAGCCAAGTAGATCGCGCCACGCACGGTACTTCAACCTATAAGGCCACAAGGCGCTTATTAACATCTAGGTCTAATCGTAGAACATTCTACGTAAAATTCGCAAAGACCTCCCCGCAACAAACAGAAATCTCCTCCTCTATCTGGCCGGCTACCAAGCCAACCGAGGGGTTATACGTCTAATCCGACGCACAATTCTACCTCACGTAAAAGCTACACAAGTCTCATCAGAATACCCTATGTAATTACAATTCAAGACTCTTCTTCGAAAAGGTTTCTAATTATTCAGGCTTAAGTCAAAAGACATTGCCGCTAACTACGTTCAGTTCTATATATAGTATACTTCAACTATATATTCTAATAACATGTAATTTCCAATTACAATAGGGGGACAAGAATATTTACCTCGACAAGCCCAAAATTATCCGAGTTTAATGTCGCCTCCCGAGCAACGCTTAGCTCAACTCCGTGCTCCGACCCGCTCCAAACTACCCTTAGAAGTTCTAACCAACTTCTACATACTACTCCAACTAACCATGGAGATTTTCCTTAGGGTTTCGGTTTGGTAACTGACGAGAAGTATAATAGTATTATGGGGCTTTTAGTATAAGTATAACCTTGGAATACTACAAGGTATAAGGGCCAAGGTATTTTGGGTATAGTAACAATACTTTTGAGAGTATTTCTACCAAGGTGGGGGTAGTATTTCGACTAGCACAACTAGGATAGGGGAGGGTTCTCGGCTAGAACCACTGTGCAAGGGGGTTTCACCAAGGGATTTTCTCAAAGGGGAGGAATGGTGTTGGACGAGAACACTACTAGGAGAGGGGGAGGATTTTAACACTTAGAGAATTTTAGGAATGGATGAAGAAGTCTTCCAAAGGGGGGGGGGGGGGTATTTATAGTACAAGCCAAGGCCAACCAATGGCCAAGATCATGCCAAGTGCACCTTATCCATCTACCACAAAAATATCCTACCAACTACTTGACAAAAAAGCCAAGACCAATTCGTCCAATCCGCCCCATACGTCCACCAATTGGAGGGTGACAAGTGTCGCCCTCCCGTTGGTCCAAAATGTTTCGTCTCTCGGAAAAATCCGCAAATATTAGAAATGACATAGCCGTAATTTTCCCTACGAAAGCTGTGGAAACGTTTCGTCAAAAAACGACTCTAATCGGGTGTTGTGCACAAAAAATAAATCGGCCAAGCCACTTTAAAGTCCAAACTTTTCTACGTACGTCCTTACGTACATACTCTGGAAATACGGGGTATAACAACTTCGGATGATCACAAGAGAGGACTGACTAAGGGGAATCAGACAGTGATGAAGGATGGGTTCACGGTATTTAAGAGAAGAGGGAAGACGAAAACTAGCACGGGGTCACAAACTGTGCCTAGTATCGGTCCACTTACGTGAGCCCAACAACGCTACAATGAAGGTCAAAGGGTGCACACCTATTTGACCTCCCCCGTGTGTATCTAAGATGATCGGCCCACACATCCCCCGACTCTTGTCCCTCATACTCATGATGGCCAGACTTCGGGGTCCCAAACTGAGGCTGACAAAGGTCGGACTAACCCTAGAATAGAAGGGGGAATGACGGAGGGATTTCGTTCAGAATTAGGGGCCAGCTTGCGGGGATACAAACCGTGGCTGGCATATGACTACCTACTGACACTGACGATATAGGACAACCCGCGGACAATGCGGATAGTTTCACGACCCGACCCGGGCGCGATCGTGCCCTACCCGGGCACCCTGCCTGTATACATCGAGAGAATAGCAATGAACATACACAACATAAACACATGTGTAAACAATAAACATCACAGGCTAGCCGATAAGGCCGCCTTCCATAATATAAACATAATCAAAAGTACAACTGTACAACTCAGTTCTTACAGCCCAACCACATATGTGAATACATACCTCTAGGAATAACAACTGTGGCGGGACAGGGCCCCGCCATACCCCTGAATGTACATAAATCTACAACATCAGGGAAAGACTGTACCAAAAGAGACAAGCCTCCGGAGAAATAGAGCTTCTGACGTCTGATAAGTGATCCTAAGAATGAGGATCCACCACCTGCTTACCCTTTCTCGCAAGATGAACGCAGCCGAGGACGGGGTCGATTACAATATGTACTAAGTATGTAAAACTGGAAAATACTGTAATTACATCATAGTTTAAAACAAAGCCGGAGACATGTATGATAATCAAATTACAGTACACTGTGCCTTACTAACAATGAGAGTAAATAGTAATATACTTACAATATACAATAGGAAGCTCATGATCAAAGCAGGGCCACCCGCCCGCAGTATCATTAAGCAACCCTACTCCTGGGACTATTTCACCCGCATAGGTCGCGTGGACCCGCATGAGGTATTCCTCGCATGGGACTATTTCACCCGCATAAGCCCTTACGGACTCGCATGAGGTATTCCTCGCATAGGCTGGACCCGCCCGCATGGGACTATTTCACCCGCATAAGCCCTTGCGGACTCGCATGAGGTATTCCTCGCATCGTGGGTAGCAAATCCACGGAATATGCAAATGCCACAAACCCGGGGAATGACCCCGTAATGAATAGAATACCACTAGCACAAAACCGGCTATCATACAATATATAAGCAAGTTAAGAATCCCATAACTTCTTATTATTCTTGTTCACATACACTCTCATTTTAGTTTACTTAAGGCACTAACATGTCTTTTATAAAGATCCGGGAATTTAACCCAAAGTACTACATACTTCCACTCTTTAAAACAAATGACTCTTTTTAGTATAAAACTTCCAAGATACTATTAACCATAGTATCAAGTCCAAATTACATTTCCAGGCAAGTCACAATACCTTTAGAAATAAAGTTAGGTCTCTAAATCAAGTGACTCATTTTATTATAAAACCTTAGGCAATTGATGCCTTAAAATCAAATTGCCTTTTCATTAAAAATCAAGTCATTTATCTTTCCATAAAGCAAATATAACCAACTTCCCATAAAGTCGTTATATTCACTTTACACCTTAGCCAAATACAATTTCCTATCCAAGGGACTTATACGTTTAAAACGGAACAAGTATCACATACTTTAAAACTCTTCAAGTCCCTTAACATTAATAAAACATTAGACATCCTTAATACTTTCAAAGAAGTGAGTTAATCTCCTAACTCACCCGACTTGGCTATTCATAAAACTAGTAAAGGATATCAAGGTCTTGTACGTCTACCGTACTATATACGTACAACTAGTCATGCTCAAAAGATAGGAAAAGTTCTACATACCTCTTCGGGTCAACCACTTGCCAAGTACAATGCCCCGCCCGTAGTATGTCAACCTATAATATCCACAATACGTCTATTAACGTCTTATTTCAAACGTAGAATATTATAAGTGTAAGGTCACTAATTTCTACGGAAAATCGGACAACACCTCCTTTGTTTCTACTTACTTTGCCACCTTTTTCAAGGCCGAATACAATAACCAAACACGCCACATTAAAGGCCCAAACAATGCAATCAACAATAGGGGATTACACGCCTACTAGACGTGTAAAATTCCGCCCCACAATAGATATCAAATTAATACAACTTACTAGGCCAATTCGGCTAACTTGAAGTACTACAACATCAATTCTTATCCAATTTCCATTTCAATCCAAGTTATTAGCCTAACATGATATCAAGTCGCAATCGATTATAACTACTATAATCTCCAAGTAATTAACATGCGACGATTCTAATAAACGACCAATTTGTAATCCAACTTCACATGGCTTACATTACATTTCGGATTCTAAGGCTACAAGCAATCCATAACACTTATAAACTTCAACACATACTTCATGCTAGCAACAAGTAAATCTAACAACAATATAAATAATCTTGTAACACTTTTAAGGGACAAGATTATACCTCAACGAATCTTAATCCAACTCCAAATCCGAAGTCACTCCTTAGCAACTTAGAGCCTCTTCAAGACGCTTCAATCTGCTAGTTGAGACCCTTAGAACAACACCAACAACTTTCCTTCAAATCTCCAAACAAAACCTAGAAAGACAACTACGTTTTCGCTTTGCGACTAACCCGAAAACTATCTTTTTCCGAGATTTTTCTATTGAGATATTCTTACAATACACTCAAGAACCTTGGTTTAAAGTGGGGAGCTTAATGAACAAGAAACAAATTTTTTTCTTTTGATAGTGAGGGAACCCGAGAGCTCTAGCTCTTGCTCTTCAATTTTTTCTTGAAAATTTTCTAAGTGTTGGCATTAGTCTTTCTACTAGTAGTATAATATAGTGCAATGGAGGGTCAAGATGCAACCAAATGGGTGGTTTGGATGAGCTCTTATCAAATATCAAGCCTTGTGGGTCCTTTGACTTAGTCAAGAATCTCAAGCTACTACTTGCAAGACTTAATCATCCAAGACTATGGTCAATGACCATTTTGGCCATGACATAAATCTTCCAAGGCAACTATAAGGGGGGTGACACGTGTCGCCCTCCCATTCGTCACAATAATACGTTTTCCGACAATTTCATAATTCCGATAATTTTTTACAAGTCTCAAATCTTAACACTTGTGAGTTCTTTCGTACGTTCTTAAAACATGTCCTGTAAATATGGGGTGTAACATTCTTCCCCCCTTAGAAACATCGTCCCCGAATGTTCTTTCGGAGTCAACTTATAATTAGCGACATAGTTTCCTTTCACAACCCCGACACACAAAAAATGCCACACATGGCCACATAATAGCATTTACACAAAACAAATGCTTCAATTAAAACTTGACAAGTAAGGGAAAAGAATTACCTGAAGGTGTAGGGAATAAGTGAGGGTACTTCCTCAACATGTCCTCCTCCGCTTCCCAAGTCATCTCCTCCCAGTTATCATTTCTCCACAAGACTTTGACGGAAGCCACATCCTTGGTCCGCAGTCGCCTGACCTGGCGATCGAGTATCGCTATGGGAATCTCCTCATACGATAACCCCTCAATCACCTGGACCTCACTAGTAGGGAAAACTCTCGCTGGATCTCTGATACACTTCCGCAACATAGAAACATGAAAGACCGGATGTACCGCCTCTAACTCTGATGGCAGATCCAACTCATAGGCAACCTTGCCCACTCTACGGACGATCTGGTAGGGCCCAATGTACCTTGAAGTTTCCTTCTACCGAATCTCATCACACCCTTCATGGGTGACACCTTCAAGAAGACCCAATCGCTACACCAAACTCCAAATGCCGACGCCGATTATCTGCATATGACTTCTGCCGACTCTGAACTGCTAACAGTCTCTCCTGGATAAGCTTCACCTTATCCACAACCTGCTGAACCAAGTCCGCCAACTAATCGCACTCTCCCACGCCGAACCAACCAATCGCGACTGCATTTCGCCATATAAAGCCTCGTATGGCGCCATTTGTATCTTTGGAATGGTAGCCGTTGTTATAAGCAAACTCCAAGAGGCAAATGATCCTCCCACTACCACGAAATCAATCACGCAGCACGCAGATATCCTCAAGTGTCCGGATAGTGCGCTCGCTGCCCGTCCGTCCGAGGATGAAATCTTTATCTTGAGACTCACGTGTGTCCCTAATCCCTTCTGGAAAGACCTCGAAGTTAGCCATAAACCGCTCTCTATCGATATAATCGACACCGGGACACCGCGCCTCACAATCTCTCGATGTACACGGCATAGTCCTCACCAAAACGCTGCCCCGATCGAAGGAAATGGGCTGATTTCGACTACCACAACAATAACCCAAATGGAGTCGTACTTCCTCTGAGTACGAGGTAACCCTGTAACAAAGTCCATGTTGATCACCTCTCACTTCCAAGTCGGAATCTCAATAGCCTGCAATAATCCACTGGGTCTCGTGCTCGACCTTGACTGCCGGGCAATTAGGACATCAGCAACAAAACTCGCCACGTCCTCTTCGTGCCATCCCACCAATACAAACATCTGAGGTCATGGTACATCTTGGTCGACCCCGGATGAATAGAATAACGAGCACCGCTTCCCTCGAGATCTGACGAAGTCTGACACATCGGGAACACACAACCGGTCCTCAAATCTCGACTTATCAGGCGCTACCTCGAATAGACTCTTCTCCTCCCGAAGAGCTGCATCTCGATACCGTACCAACACTGGGTCCTCAAACTGTCGCCTCTTCACCTCATCAACGATGGAAGACTCGGCAACCTCACGAACCCGTACCCCGCTATCGTCGGTATCGATCAAACGAACCCCAAGGCTCGCTAACTGGTGGATCTGACGGACCATGTCCTGTCTCTCTGGCTGTACCTCTGACAGGCTCCCCATCGATCTACGACTCAAGGCATCAGCAACTACGTTGGCCTTCCCCGGATGGTATAGAATATCAACATCATAATCTTTCAGCAACTCTAACCACCGTCTCTGTCGCAAGTTCAGCTCCCTCTGCCTGAAGATATACTGGAGGCTCTTGTGGTCTGTATAAATATCCACATGAACCCCATACAAATAATGTCTCCAAATCTTCAAGGCATGAATAACTGCGGCCAACTCTAAGTCATGGGTAGGGTAATTCCTCTCATGCTTCCGTAACTGCCGGGAAGCATAGGCTATAACCTTGCCGTGCTGCATCAAAACACACCCTAGCCCGATACCCGAGGCATCACAATAGATCACGTACCCGTCTAACCCCTCAGGAAGAGTAAGAACTGGAGCTGTAGTCAACCTTTCCTTCAAAGAATCGGAAACCCTGCTCGCAAGCCTCTGTCCACAGGAACTTGGCGCTTTCCGAGTCACCTAGTCAGCGGTCTTGAAATCGGCAACCGCTTCCACAAACTCGCGATAATAACTCGCCATTTCAAGAAATCTGCGCACGGTCGGAGTAGTAGGTCTCGCCACGACTGATCGCCTCAATCTTTGCCGTATCCACCCGAACACCATCACCCAATAATATGCCCGGGAATGCCATCGAGGCCAACCAAAACTCACACTGAGAACTTGGCGACAATCGCTGCCCGAGAACCCCAAGTACCGTCCTCAAGTGCTCTGCATGCTCCTGCTCTGTCCGCGAATAAACCAGGATGTCATCAAAGAATACAATCACAAATGTATCCAAAAATGGCTTGAACACCCGGTTCATCAAATCCATAAATACCGCTGGAGCGTTGGTCAAACCGAAAGACATAACCCTGAACTCATAGTGCCCATACCGGGTCCTGAATGCAGTCTTTGGGATATCTGCCTCTCGAACTCGAACCTGATGATAACCAGACCGCAGGTCTATCTTGGAGAAACACCTCGCACCCTGCAACTGGTCAAACAAATCATCAATCCTGGGGAGGGGGTACCTATTCTTGATGGTTACCTTATTCAGTTGCCTGTAATCAACACACATACGCAGTGTCCCATCCTTCTTCTTCACAAAAAAAACCGGCGCTCCCCAGGGAGATACACTAGGCCTGATAAAGCCTTTTTCCAGCAAATCATTCAGCTGGTCCTTCAGCTCCCTCAACTCAGCAGGTGCCATCCTGTATGGCGGAATGAAAATAGGTCGAGTGTTCAGGTCACGACCTGCCCGTTGAACGATCGTGCCTTACCCGGGCACCCAAGTAGTCATACATCAGAGAAAATCAGCGGAATATAAAAACAAGACATGAAACAATGTAAATTGAGACACGCTTTATCTCGAGAATCGCCTTTTCGGCATATATATATAAACCAAAATCTGGCAGTTACATCCCAACTGTACAATAGGACTACAGACCTCTAAGGAAGTAGCCAACTATGGCGTGACAGGGCCCCGCCATACCCTGAATGTACATATATCTACAACACAGTGAGAACCATACCAAAAGTCGAGCCTCCGGAGAAGATGGAGCTCCTGACACCAAAGCAAAAGATCCTAAGGATGCGGATCTAGCACCTGCTTTCCCTTACCTGCGGCATGAACGCAGCCCCCCGAAGGAGGTCAGTACAACAGGTACCAAGTATGTGAAACTGTAAAGAACTTAAATGAAATCATATCATTTTAAAGCCAATTTTACAAATATGTATGAAATAACCCATGTAACCGCACATAGTGCCACATCACAAACAAGAGTAACAACAGGTAAACTGTAACATGTCTTTTCTAGGCTGCGAATGATCGAAGCAAGGCCAATCGCCCATAGTATCATTATGCATGCCTAATCCTGGACTCCCGTAGTCCGCATAAAGCCACCTAGGCCCGCGCAGGTATTCCCGCATCGAGGGTAGCTACTCTCGACATCGCCCCGACTCGTAGTCCGCATGGCCACATAGACCGCATGGCCACATGGACCGCACACTAACACGAACTCGTAGCTCCGCATAGGTCCCCTGGACCCGCATGAGGTATTCTCGAATCATAGTCCCAGACTGCCTGAGGTATACCCCGCATCGGGGGGCAGCTTAACCCCCGGTATATCATGTCAAGAGGTGAGTGATGTAATACTAACATAACGACTTATCGTTAAACAACATAAGCACAAACAAGAATAACCCTTTTACACAAACGTTACAGGATACTAACACACATAGCATCACAATATGTCTACTCAACAAACCATCTTATCAGATTTCCAGAAATCAATACAAGTCTTTTATAAATACATAAGTAAACCGTTCCTTTTATCTTTTTTAAGTCGTTATACCTAACTTCCCATAAAGCTAGTATAACTCTTAAGCTTTTGTTTAAAAATCAAGTATTACTCTTCTTTCAAAAATGATCCATAATTCTTTTGAAATACTTCAAGATTCTTATTATTTAGACTCAAGTCAAAAGACGTCAAGTAAAACCATGTTCAGTTAACACACGTACGTCTACTGTACTATATATATACTTTAAAATATCATGCTTAAGAGTATAGGAAGAATCACATACCTTCTCGGCGAAATCCACCTGCCAAGTCGAATATGTCGCAGAGTATCAACCTATAATAGTCAAATACGCCTATCAACGTCTAGACTACTCAGAGGATAATCTAAGCGAGAGGTTCTCTATTCTACGGAAAATCGGGCAGCACTTCCCTACCCAGAAACTACACAAGTCATCAGTAAATACATCTATGTAAATCTGATTCATTCTTCTTTAATAATTCAGATGTGATTACAGTTCAATTCTCTTCTGTAATACCGTTCTATGTATTTTATACTTATTTCTATACTTCTACAGTATGCAATCTCTAATTACGATAGAAGGATAAGATTATTATTTACCTCGATAAGCCCAAAATTATCCAAGATATAAGTCGATCCTGAGCAAGGTTTAGCTCCTAATCTGAACGCTCCAATCCGCTCCAAGAAACCCTTAGAAGTTTCTACACAACTTGTCACGACCCGAACCTGGGCCCGTGACTGGTGCCTTACCCCGGGCACCCTAGTGATACAACATCAGAGTAATCAGCGGAACATAAAACACATACATGAAACAAATGAAGTACAAACAAGATGTGAGGAAAACTTGCACGAGGCATATATATAAATAACAACTCTTACAAATGAACAGTTTAATCTTTTTACAAACCACGCCACAACAAGATTACATGCACTTAAGAAATGATACGACAACAATGACGGGACAGGGCCCCGTCATACCCCTGAATGTAAGCACCTACAACAACAGGGGACTATACCAAGATAAGCCTCCGGAGAAACGGAGCTTTCCCAAACGCTGAACTGTGACCCTAAGAGCGAGGATCAACGAATGGTGTACCTTTACCTGCGGCATGAACGCACTTCGGCGAGGTCGATAACAGTGCAGAGTGTGAAACGAAAATAAATCAGAAATGAAATCATAGTAGTCTATAAAGCGGAGACATGTATGATAACCAAACTACGCTCACAATAAGCGATCATGTCAAGTCGTGACTCACGCCTCAAAGTCATCACAATAAAACCGCACGGTAAGTACGAAGGCATAACCGACTACTAAGACCCCCAGTACCACAAATGCCATAAACTGTATCACGAGGTCTTTCTAGACCGCACCACATGATCGAAGCTGGCCACCGCCCGCAGTATCACTGTGCGCGTCTATTCCTGGAACTCTCGCGGCTCCGCATAGGTCACACACGGACCCGCATAAGGTATTCCTCGAATCATGGTCCTGCATCGCCGAGGTATACCCCGCGTCGAGGGCTTAACCCGGTATCCGCCTAGGCTCCCGCAACCCGCATAGTCTCAAAAGACCGCATAGTCTCAACATCGCATAGAATCCCCGCGTCGGGCTAAACACCCGGAATGATCAATCCCGAGCTACCGCGCTCCGCGTAGTCACAAGGACCGCGTAGCCGTAGAGACCCGCATCGCGGTGGCAAGCCCTGTATAATAAGTCAAAGGGGTATGTGATACAATAATAGTACACGGGCTTAACGTTTAACAACGTAAGCACAACAAGAATGACCCCTTACACAACATCACAAGATACTAACACACGTAGCATCCTAACATGTTTACTTATCAAATCAACAAGAAAGTATTACAAGGCTATCACAAACCAACACAATCAAGTTATTCACACAAGGTACTTTATGCTAACAAGTTCGTATCTAACCCCAAAGTACTTCACACATTAAATCTTTAAAAGATCTGTTTCTTTCACATAAGTCACACAATACACGTAGTATAAAATAGAGTGATCTGTTTTTAAGTAAACTAAAACACTTACCTTTGTAAAATCAAGTAACAACATTATTTTCCAAACGTCCAAGTTTGCCTAATTTCAAATGTTCACGTTTCTTATTTTAGAAAGGTTTCGTAGTTCAAGGTCTTATTCATTTAAGAATATAGTTCTCTTTTAAACAATCGGAGAAAACATAAGCCTTATATGTGAGTAGGATATTCTTGTTTATAACAATCTTATTACAATGACCATGATCTAGGAAATATCATTTTGTCTCATCTTAGTTTCTATGCAGATGGAAGTTTCTCGGTTTTAATAATACTTAATTATTCAATACATTTTCCTTTATTAACGCTGCAGTTGGTTTGTCGATACACATTTCGATTTCCAAATCGGTAGAAACATTATCCCTTTTAAAAATCAAGTACTCATTACTCACGAATGAGGTTTCACACAAAATTCATATAATTTATTTAAGTTAAGTCTCTTATCTTACAAGATCAAGTCTCTTAACTTCTATAATAATTAAAATCATTCGTTTTATCTTTCTTAAGCCGTTATACCTAACTTCCCATAAAGCTAGTATAACTCTTAAGCTTTTAAAACCAAGTACACTCTTCTTTAAAAGCAGTTCTTAATTCTCTTGAACTACTTCAAGATTATTATTATTCTGCTTAAGTCAAAAGACATTGCCGCACAACTACGTTCAAATAACATACGACGCCTACCGTACTACATAGTTATACACACATCATGCTAGAAGAGATAGGAAGAGGTTCACATACCTCGCGACGATTATCGACTATTAGCAAATCGCTTCACGGCTATAACCCGGCTAGCCTGGTCCACCTTCTCAAGTAGCACATGCTACTCGCAGAACATTCAACCTATACAGGTTACACAAGTCTATCAAAGTCTAGACTACTCGGTAGAATAAATCTAGATGCATGATCCTACGGAAAATTGGGCAGCCCTTCCTACCAGCAAACTACACAAGTCTCATCTGAATACAAAAATTCTGATTCAAGACTATATATAGTATACTTCAACTATATATTCTAACATTATGTAATTTCCAATTACAATAGAGGACAAGATAATTACCTCGATAAGCCCATAATTATCCGAGTTTAATGTCGATCCTTAGCAAGGTTTAGCTCGACTCCGAGCGCTCAACCCGCTCTAAACCACCCTTAGAAGTTCTAACCAACTACTACACACGACTCCAACGGACTATGGAGATTTTCCTAGGGTGTCGGTTTTGGTGACGGAAGTATAATAGTATTTACGGCTTTTCGTAAAGGTATAACCTTAGAATACTACAAGGTATACGGCTAAGGTAATTTGGGCATTATAACAATACTTTTGAGAGTATTTCTACACCACAAAGGGGGGTATTATACGAAAGCAACAAGGCTAGGGGGGGGGGTACCCCACGGCTAGCACCTCAAAGGAGGGGGGGAGGGCTCTCGGCCAAGGGTGGGGGAGGCTTAGGACGAACTCAACACAAGGGGAGGGAGAAGGAGAGCTTTCAAGACTTAGGCAAATATTTGGATGAAGAAGTCTTCACTAAGGGGGGGTATTTATAGGTCAAGTGAAGGCCAACCAATGGCCAAGATCTTGCCAAGTGCTATGCAAGTGTAGGGCCAAGATCTTGCCAAGTGCACACTAGCCAACTAACACAAAAAATATCCTACCAACCCTTGACCACAATGGCCAACTTTCGCCACTACATTATCACTTCAAGGTGTCCCAATGAGAGGGTGACAAGTGTCGCCTCTTGTTGGTCCAAAATGTTTGTGCTATCGGAAAAAACCGAAAAAATAAAAATTGGCATAGCCGTAAATTCCCCTCCGAAAGCTGTCAAAACGTTTCGCCGAAAAACGACTCTAATCGGGTGTTGTGCACAAAATTAAATCGGCCAAGCCTACTTGAAGTTCGAAATTTCCTACGTACGTCCCTGCGTACATACTGAAATACGGTATAACATTCTCCTCCTTAGAAACATTCGTCGAATGTTCCTTCTAAGTCTCAAAACAAACGCGCCAAGATAGTCTTCACTACTATTCTTACGAGAACAAACACGCCACATCCGCCACGAAACACCCCGCGAAATACTTACATCTAAGTCCACGAGGAAACACCTCTAACATCACCAAAATGATACTACTTTGTCACTTTGTCGCGAGCCTTGCTCCGACGACCCAACAAATGGTACCGCCGCACGCGATCATCAAGGCGTCAGACACTCAATTCTTACCACATTTACGATCATCGCTTTAGTATCCAAAACTCGGGTTAATATCTCTTAACGTGGGCATCATTTACTGGGAACATTCTGGATGGATCTTCGATACTTTCACGAACATAACACTACTAAAGACCGGACGTCCGGCCTCCTAAGTCGGACGGCAAATGCTAACATATAGGCAACCCGCCTATTCTTCACATGAACTCACAAAGGCCCATGTAACTCGGGCTAAGTTTCCTCTGTTTTCCAAAGCTCGTCACACTCGACCGGGTGGTACTTTCAAGAAGACCGACCACAACTGAACTCTAGCGTCGTCGCCGATTATCCGCACGATTCCTCTGAGCTGCCAGAACTTCTTCTAGACAAGCTTCTAACTAACCACGGTCTTCTGGAACAAGCCTGAACCGGCTGTCTGAACCTTGCCATCATCGAACCAATCGGCCGTGAACTTACACTTCCGCTTTACAAGGCTTCATAAGGCGACATCCGAACACCGCAATGGTAGCTAAAACACTTCTCTACAGAGACAACCGTCCCCACAACTACCCTCAAATCCAAACACTTGGCACGAGGCGAATGCGATTCTCGAGACTCACCAGTCCTTAACCTGCTGGTAAAACTTCCGAAACAAAAGCGGTAGTATCTCCGGGCTCCACTGCTCGCCATAAGGTGAAGGTAGGCACCCTGCAGCCTTACAACCTTTCGATGTATCAACACCGCCGAGTGAATGGTCCCGATCAAGAACACGATGGGCTGCCCCATCGCCCGACCATCGGTCGAACGCGTCCACGAACTCAGACCTGGTTAACTAAACTTGGGCCTAACACCTCGTGACCTACCACAAGGCGGGACCACCACAACCGGACCCCACCACCAAACATGCCGCGGGTTGACCGCAACGTGGCCTCAACCCGACCCGCAAGCGCGAAATACTATCCCCAAGGAACAATCTCACTAAACATGTTACGAAAACCTGGCGGTCTTCTTAGCTCAACTACCCTCTTTCATTCCACACTACTAGGGACCTATCCCAAACATAGCTCACGTGCACTAGGCACCCGATAAGGATCAACATAACCATCGTCTTTTACTCTAGATGACCTTACCTCAAGGTCTCTACGTAACAAGACTCTAAGGTTTACACCTTCTCTATCCCCAATTCTTACTTGGTTAACTAACCAGATTTCTAATCACAACTAACACAAAGCACTTAAGGTATACTCACCTTATCACATAAACAAAACTCTGAGGGTTAAAGATATATCTATATCTCTTGCTTCACTCCCTTAGTCGTTCTAATCAAACTCGCCTGTAGGCGATAGCCGGAGGAGATGACAAACTACCCACCGATCCTGAAGGCTAAGTCCTCCTACAAGGACACTCTTCGATACCAGACCCTGACGGTCATAGGTACAACAAGTACCAACCTAAAAGATGACATTCCCGATGGCGTCACATCTGTGAACGGAAGCCACGGAGTTCTAACCAACTCCTGCGTACCCGAGCGCCCCGAAATTCGTGAAGACCACTGCACTGATGGATGTGCATAATCAAATCTGCTGGTGAGGTGACTCGCCTCGAAAGTTACCAAAGGACCTTGCTGCTCTGGCCCTCTTCTGTTGTCCTTCGTTAACCCGTCGATCTCTACGTTTCTCGGCCTGCTGCGCATAAGCCCGTACACAGGCCATGCTCAAGCCTAACTGAAGGATTACTCTTGCACAATCTTCTCTTAGGTAGTCATCAAGACTTGCGGTACAACGGTATACTCTTTGGTAGCCAAATCCATAGCTAGTACCAGGGTCGCCGTCGTGCAATCTAAATTATCTGTTCGATCTGGCCGCGAAGGTTCAAATATCATGGCCGCAGAGGAATCGCCGCCGTGCTAAACTCTCGGGGCTATTGATGTCGCAGAAATCCCCAAATGAAGCACCTAACTCAGTGATGATTGGGCCTGTGCCTCGTAACCTCTCGAACTCTACCGCGGCTCCGCCGCTTGCCTCTGGGCCGGGTTGCCTACGCGAGGCATAGCGGTAAGGAAAGAAATACGTTTAGAGGTCCAATTTACAACATGCTCTAAGGCACGATCTCGAGTGAGAAGAATAGAAACCAATCCTAAATATCCTATAGCCTCACGATTATTGGCGTGGTGCACAACACACCGATAATCAAGACTTCATCGATACGGCTCAGACACTTTCCGAGGATTAATCGCTCGATACCACTTTTGTCACGACCAACTCGGGCGTGGATCGTGCCTACCGGGCACCCTAGTGATACAACATCGAGTAATCACGAACATAAAACACATACATGAAACAAATGAAGTACAAAACGATGTCGAGGAAAACTTGCACGAGGCATATATATAAATAACAACTCTTACAAATGAACAGTTTAATCCTTTTACAAACCCCGCCTACAATAAGATTACTGCACTCTAAGAAATGATACGACAACAATGACGGACAGGCCCGTCATACCCCGAATGTAAGCACCTACAACAACAGGACTATACCAAGATAAGCCTCCGAGAAACGGAGCTTTCCCAAACGCGAATCTGTGACCCTAAGAGCGAGGATCAACGATCGTGTACCTTTACTGCGGCATGAACGCACCGGCCCAGAGGTCAAGATAACAGTGCCGAGTATGTGAAATCAAAATAAATCGTAAATGAAATCATAGTAGTCTATAAAGCGGAGACATGTATGATAACCAAACTACGATCACAATAAGCGATCGTGTCAAGTCGTGACTCACGCCTCAAAGTCATCACAATAAAACCGCACGGGTAAATCACGGCATAACCGACTACTAAGACCCCCAGTGCCACAAATGTCATAAACTGTATCACGAGGTCTTTCTAGACCGCACCACATGATCGAAGCTGGCCACCGCCCGCAGTATCACTGTGCGCGTCTATTCCTGGAACTCTCGCAGCTCCGCATAGGTCACACACGGACCCGCATGAGGTATTCCTCGAATCATGGTCCTGCATCACCGAGGTATACCCCGCGTCGAGGCGCTTAACCCCGTATCCGCCTGGGCTCCCGCAACCCGCATAGTCTCAAAAGACCGCATAGTCTCAACGGACCGCATAGGAATCCCCGCGTCGTGCTAAACACCCGAATGATCAATCACGAGCTACCGCGACTCCGCGTAGTCACAAGGACCGCATAGCCGTAGAGACCGCATCAAGGTGGCAAGCCCTCGGTATAATAAGTCAAAGGGTATGTGATACAATAATAGTACAACGCTTAACGCTTAACAACGTAAGCACAACAAGAATGACCCCCTTACACAACATCACAAGATACTAACACACGTAGCATCCTAACATGTTTACTTATCAAATCAACAAGAAAGTATTACAAGGCTATCACAAACCAACACAATCAAGTTATTCACACAAGGTACTTTATGCTAACAAGTTCGTATCTAACCCCAAAGTACTTCACACATTAAATCTTTAAAAGATCTGCTTTCTTTCACATAAGTCACACAATACACGTAGTATAAAATAGAGTATTTGTCTTTTAAGTAAACGAAACCACTTCCCTGAGTAAAATCAAGTAACAACATTATTTTCCAAACGTCCAAGTTTGCCTAATTTCAAATGTTCACGTTTCTTATTTTAGAAAGGTTTCGTAGTTCAAGGTCTTATTCATTTAAGAATATAATTCTCTTTTAAACAATCGGAGAAAACATAAGCCTTATATGAGTAGGATATTCTTGTTTATAACAATCTTATTACAATGACCATGATCTAGGAAATATCATTTTGTCTCATCTTAGTTTCTATGCGGATGGAAGTTTCTCTTGGTTTTAATAATACTTAATTATTCAATACATTTTCCTTTATTAACGCCGCAGGTGGTTTGTCGATACACATTTCGATTTCAAATCAAGAAACATTATCCCTTTTAAATATCAAGTACTCATTACTCACGAATGAGGTTTCACACAAAATTCATATAATTTATTTAAGTTAAGTCTCTTATCTTACAAGATCAAGTCTCTTAACTTCTATAATAATTAAAATCATTCGTTTTATCTTTCTTAAGCCGTTATACCTAACTTCCCATAAAGCTAGTATAACTCTTAAGCTTTTAAAACCAAGTACACTCTTCTTTTTAAAAACAGTTCTTAATTCTCTTGAACTACTTCAAGATTATTATTATTCGGGCTTAAGTCAAAAGACATTGCCGTACAACTACGTTCAAATAACATACGTACGTCTACCGTACTACATAGTTATACACACATCATGCTAGAAGAGATAGGAAGAGGTTCACATACCTCGCGACGATTATCGACTATTAGCAAATCGCTCCACGGCTATAACCCGGCTAGCCTGGTCCACCTTCTCAAGTAGCACATGCTACTCGCAGAACATTCAACCTATACAGGTTACACAAGTCTATCAAAGTCTAGACTACTCGGTAGAATAAATCTAGATGCAAGATCCTACGGGAAAAAATTGGGCACCTTCCCTACCGTCAAACCACAAGTCTCAGTAATACACCTAAGTAATTACGTTCAAGACTATATATAGTATACTTCAACTATATATTCTAACATTATGTAATTTCCAATTACAATAGAGAGGACAAGATAATTACCTCGATAAGCCCATAATTATCCGAGTTTAATGTCGATCCTTAGCAAGGTTTAGCTCGACTCCGAGCGCTCAACCCGCTCTAAACCACCCTTAGAAGTTCTAACCAACTTCTACACAATACTCCAACGGACTATGGAGATTTTCCTAGGGTTTGGTTTTGCAGGACTGGAAGTATAATAGTATTTCGGGCTTTTCGTAGGTATAACCTTAGAATACTACAAGGTATCTGGCTAAGGTAATTTGGGCATTATAACAATACTTTGAGAGTATTTCTACACCACAAAGGGGTATTATACAAAGCAACAAGGCTAGTGGGTACCCCACTGGCTAGCACCTCAAAGGAGGAGGGCTCTCGCCAAGGGTGGGGAGGCTTAGGACGAACTCAACACAAGGGAGGGAGAAGGAGAGCTTTCAAGACTTAGGCAAATATTTGGATGAAGAAGTCTTCACTAAGGGGTATTTATAGGTCAAGTGAAGGCCAACCAATGGCCAAGATCTTGCCAAGTGCTATGCAAGTGTAGGGCCAAGATCTTGCCAAGTGCACACTAGCCAACTAACACAAAAATATCCTACCAACCCTTGACCACAATGGCCAACTTTCGCCACTACATTACCGCCAAGGTGTCCCAATGAGAGGGTGACAAGTGTCGCCTCTTGTTGGTCCAAAATGTTTCGTCTCTGAAAAATCCGCAAAATAAAAATGGCATAGCCGAAATTCCCTACGAAAGTCATGGAAAACGTTTCACAAAACGACTCTAATCGGGTGTTGTGCACAAAATTAAATCGCCAAGCCTACTTGAAGTTCGAATTTCCTACGTCGTCCTCGCACATACTGAAATACGGTATAACACAACTTATACTTCCTACTTCAACCAACTATGAAGTTTCTCTTAGGGTTTCGTTTAGTGACTAAAGGAATATAAGGTAGTATTTCCGGACTCTACGTATAGAGGTAACTTTGGAAATACTATAAGGGATTGGCTAAGGTATTTTGGGGATAGTAACAATACTAGGAGAGCATTTTCTAACAAGGGGGGGGGGGCTTTTGCCGAGACCACTAGGAAGGGGGGGAGAAGGGTGTTTCGGCTAAGCTCTTTCTCAAGAGGGGGGGGGGGGGGAAGGCTTGGACGAGAGCTTCTCTCAAAGGGGGGGAAAGTTTGGAGACTTGGAAGATGATTTGTGGATGAAGAAGTCTTCAACTTAAGGGGGGTATTTATAGGGCTTTCAAGGGCTAAGATGAAGGCAAGTGGAGGGCAAGTGGAGGGTGGGGATTTGCACAAGTGCACCCTAACCCTACTCCATAAATCACTCACAAACATTGACCCTTAGTTTAGGCCACAAAATCGTGCCATCCGTGGCCTCTTTGCCGTCCACTTGAGGGTGACAAGTGTCACCCTCTTGTTGGTCCAAAATATTTCATCTCTCGGAAAAATCCGCAAAAATTATAAATGACATATCCGTTATTTTCCCTACGCAAGTTTTGGAAAACGTTTCGTCGGAAAACAATTCGTTTAGTGGGTTGTTCACAAATTTTCGTCCCTATGCCTACTTTAAGGCTCAAACTTTTGTACGTACGCCCTTACGTACATACTCTGGAAATACGGGATATAACATTCTCCCCTCCTTAGAAACATTCGTCCCGAATGTTCCTTCCCAAGACAGATAAAGATAAGGTTCCTCATAACTTAAACAGTTTGCAAATGCCACACATGGCCACAATACAGCACTTAAGCAAATATGACAATGAAAATTTACAAGTAGGAAAGTGAGTTACCTGGAGGTGTGGGGAATAGGTGAGGATACTTCTGCCTCATGTCCTCCTCAGCTTCCCACGTCATCTCCTCCCTGAGCTCGTTCCGCCACAAGACTTTGCCGGAAGCCACGTCCTTGGTCCGCAGACGCCTAACCTGACGATCGATTATCGCTATGGGAATCTCCTCATACGATAACCCCTCGGTCACCTGGACATTGTTAATCGGGTGCACCCTAGATGGATCCCTGATACATCTCCTCAGCATAGAAACATGAAAAACCGGATGCACTGCCTCAAGATCGGACGACAGATCCAACTCATAGGCAACCTTGCCTACCCTGCGGACAATCTGATACGGCCCAATGTACCTTGGGCTGAGTTTCCCTTTCTTCCCGAATCTCATCACACCCTTCATGGGTGACACCTTCAGGAAAACCCAATTATCAACCTCAAACTCTAGATGCCGACGACGATGATCTGCATATGACTTCTGTCGACTCTGAGCTGTCAGTAACCGCTCCTGGATAAGCTTCACCTTATCCACTGCCTGCTGCACCAAATCTGGTCCCACTAACTGCACCTCGCCCACATCAAACCAGCCTATCGGCGATCTGCACTTCCTCCCATACAAGGCCTCATAAGGCGCCATCTGAATACTGGAGTGGTAGCTATTATTATACGCAAACTCAACTAGAGGAAAATGATCCTCCCAGCTACCCCTGAAGTCAATAACACAGGCTCGCAACATATCCTCGAAGTGCGGATAGTGCGCTGCTGTCCGTCTGCATCGAGGATGGAATGCGTGACTCGAGCTCACTGCGTCCCTAGACCCTTCGGAAAGACCTCCGAGTTAGCCAGAAGCGGGCTCCTATGCGATATGATAGAAATAGGGACTCCATGCGATCGACGATCTCTCGGATGTAAAGTCGGCATAATCCTCACCGAAAAGTCGCCCGACGGAAGAAAGTGGGCTGATTTCACACCGTCGACGATAACCCAAATAGAATCATGTTTCCTCTGAGTGCGAGGTAATCCTGTGATAAAGTCCATGTTGATCACCTCCCACTTCCAGGTCGGGATCTCTATCGTCTGCAACAAACCACCAGGCCTCTGGTGCTCTACCTTCACCTACTGACAACACGGGCACTGAGCTACAAACTCTGCAACGTCCCTCTTCAAGCCATCACACCAATACAAAGATCTGAGGTCGTGGTACATCTTGGTCGACCCCGGATGGATAGTAATGCTACCGTGTGCTTCCCTAGAACTCTTTGCCAAGTCCCGCAATATCCGAACACACAACCTGCCCTCAAACCTTAGCACCCCATCAGGTGCTACCTCAAAAGGACCCTTCCCCTCACGAAGAGCCGTATCACGATACCGCGTCAAAACTGGATCCTCGAACTGTTGCCTCTTTACCTCATCGACGATGGAAGACTCGGCAACCTCTCGAACTCGAACCCCACTGCTATCAGAATCAATCAATCGGACTCCAAGGCTCGCTAGCTGATGTAACTCGCGGACCATGCCCCTCCTCACTGGCTGCACCTCTGATAGACTCCCCATTGACCTACGACTAAGAGCATCTGCCACAACATTGGCCTTCCCCGGGTGGTACAGGATATCAACATCATAATCCTTGAGTAACTCTAACCACCGTCTCTGTCGTAAGTTCAGCTCCCTCTGGCTGAAGATATACTGGAGGCTCTTGTGGTCTGTATAAATATCCACATGAACCCCATACAAATAGTGCCTCCAGATCTTCAAGGCGTGAATCACCGCTGCCAACTCCAAATCATGGGTGGGGTAGTTCCTCTCATGCTTAAGTCGGGACGCGCGTACGCTATAACCTTACCCAGCTGCATCAACACACATCCGAGCCCGACGCCTGACGCATCACAATACACTACATAACCGTCTGGACCCTCTGGAAGAGTAAGAACGGGGGCGGTCGTCAGTCTCTCCTTTAGTAACTGGAAACCCTGCTCACAAGCATCAGTCCATTGAAACTTAGCTGCCTTCTGAGTCAGCCTAGTCAATGGTGCAGAGATAGAAGCAAACTTCTCCACGAACCGCCGATAGTAACCTGCAAGGCCCAGAAAGCTGCGCACCTCTGTCGGAGTAGTAGGTCTAGGCCAAGTCCTGACTGCCTCGATCTTGGTCGTATCGACCCGAATACCATCAGCCCCGACAATATGCCCAAGAAAAGCCACCGAAGCCAACCAAAACTCACATTTGGAAAACTTGGCATATAACTGCTGGTCCTGGAGAACTCTTAGCACAGTCCTCAAATTCTCCGCATGCTCCTGCTCTGAGCGAGAATAAACCAAGATGTCATCAATGAACACTATCACAAACGTGTCCAAAAATGGCTTGAACACTCGGTTCATCAAATCCATGAATACCGCCGGAGGATTGGTCAACCCGAAAGACATGACCCTAAACTCATAATGCCCATACCGGGTCCGGAATGCAGTCATAGGGACATCCGCCTCTCTGACTCGCACCTGATGATAGCCCGATCGCAGATCAATCTTGGAGAAACATCTCGCACCCTGCAACTGGTCGAACAAATCATCAATCCTGGGAAGGGGGTATCTGTTCTTAATGGTCACCTTGTTCAGCTGCCTGTAATCAACACACATGCGCAGCGTCCCGTCCTTCTTCTTCACGAACAATACCGGCGCTCCCCAAGGAGAAACACTAGGCCTGATGAAGCCCTTCTCCAGCAAATCTCTCAGCTGGTCCTTCAACTCTCTCAACTCGGCAGGTGCCATTCTGTATGGCGGAATGGAAATAGGCCGAGTGTTATACCCCGTAGTTGCAGGGTATGTATGTGAGGACGTACGTACGAGAGTACGGCAGAAATTTTGAAAAGAAAGATGTGAGTTTTCGACGGAAAAGTTTCCGGTTATTTGTGAAGAAAAAGGTTCGTTAATGGGAATTGGATTCCCAGATTTGGTATTTGGACTTCATAGATTATATTAGAATTTTGAGATTTTATTTTGGAAATGGTCACGTGGGGCCCACGGAGAAATTCTGATTTTGTAGGCCCGCTTTGTTTTTGAGATTCCGGTAATTTGGATATTTTCGAAGACGAAATATTCGGCGAATCGGCGACACGTGTCACCCCATGTGGCACCTCGGCGATTTTACATTTGTGCACAACACGGTTAGAGTCGTTTTTCGGCGAAGCTTTTCGTAACTGCGAAGGAAAATTCCGGCTATGTCGTTTTGTATTTTTGCGGATTTTTCCGAGAGGCGAAACATTTTGGACCAACGGAGGGTGACATGTGTCACCTCACAATGAAGCATGTGGCGCGACTTGGCGATTTGAGGGCAAGTTGTGGTAGATATTTGTGTAGATATTTGTGAGGGTTTTAAGGAGTAGGGTCTAGGGTGCACTTGGCTTGATCTTGGCCTTACACTTGCCTTGCACATGGCTTGATCTTGGCCGTTGGTTGGCTTTTGGTTTTGCTATAAATACCCCTTGGCAAGACTTCATTCATCCAAAATGTTCCAAGTCTTGCTATCCTTACCCTCTCCTCTTGTTTGACTCTCGTCCAAGAGCCCCCTCCCTAGTAAAGGCCTTTGGCGAGAGTCCCCACTCCCCTTTGTGGTGCTAAGTGGGGTACCCCCACTGCTAGTTGTTTTCGTATAATACCACTCCTCGTGGTATTGAAATACTTCTCTAGTATTGTTATAATGCCCAAAATACCTTAGCCTTGTACCTTGTAGTATTCCAAAGATACCTCTTTCGTAGAGTCAGGAAATACTACCTTTTGTCCTTTTAGTCTCAAACCGAAACCCTAAGGAAATCTTCATAGTTGGTTGAAGTATTTGAGTAGAAGTTGGTTAGAACTTCTAAGGGTTGTTTGGAGTGGTTTGGGCGCACGGTGGAGCTAAACCTTGCTCAGATCGACATTATAACTTGGATAATTTTGGGCTTGTCGAGGTAATTATCTTGTCCCTCTATTGTAATTGGAAATTACATGTTTGTTGAATATATAGTTGAAGTATACTATATATGGAACTATACTTAGTATTCGCAATGTCTTTTGACTTAAGCTGAAGAATAAAGAATCGAATCGTATTTACATAGGATCAGATTGGTAGACTTGTGTAGAATTGTACACGTCAGGTTAGGCGTGTAAACCCCACTGGTTGGCTTGGTAGCCACTCGATAGAGGAGGAGATTTACGCTGTATGTTGGGAAAAAGAGGTTTGCGAATTTTCTATAGAAAGATAGAAACTTGTGTTTTGGGGTTAATAGACGTTTGTGACCTTTATAGGTGAAAGTACTAAGAGTAGCGTATTACTCGAGAGTGGAAAGGGCTAGCAAGGTTGTAGTACTTGGAGCATTTTGCTTATTGTCGATAAATCGTCGCGAGGTATGTGAACCTCTTCCTATCTTTTCTAGCATGATTGTTGTGAACTATGTAGTACGGTGACGCGTACGTGCTAAGTGATTTGGTTGGTTTAAAACATAGGGTGTTATAATAGCTTTATGGGAAGTTAGTTATAACGACCTTATGTAAGTGAAAATGGTTTCTTGATGTTAGAAGTTAAGAGACTTGATCTTATAAGATAAGAGACTTAACTTATTTGTTTTAATGTGGATGTTTGTGTGAAACCTCATTCGTGAGTAATGAGTACTTGGTTTTAAAGGGATAATGTTTCCGATTTGAGGATCGAATGTGTATCGACAGACCACTGCGGCGTTAATAAAGGAAAATGTATTGAATAATGATGTGTTGTATTAAAACCAGTAGAAACCTCCATCCGCATGAAGCTAAGATAAGACAAAATGATATTACATTTTCTAGATCATGGTCTGTAATAAGATCGTTATAAACAAGAATAAACTACTCACATATATGACATACGTTACTCAATTGTTCTAAAAGGAATCAAGTGATTAAGTTTGGGAACTATGAAACCATTTGAAAATGAGAAGCTTGAGTAATTGAAACTAGGCAAACCGGAACTTAGGAAAGAATGTTGTTACTTGGTTTTGAAAAGGAAGGTGGGTTGGTCATTCTAATACTACGGTATCGGGTGACTTTTATAAAAGAAATGGATCTCTTTTAAAAGAACTTAACGTATGTAGTACTTTGGGTTAAAACCGGACTTTGGCATAAAATGAAAGTACTTTGAGTTGTGTGAAACTTATGCTTGTTGTTGTGAAACTTGCCTATGCTTGTGATGATAGCCTTTGTTGTGCAAGTGTGGTATTTACGTATTCTGCGTCTCGATAGAGGCGGTCGACTTGTTGAGAACTTACTTGGGCGTCTTTGGCGGTGATGGAGAATTCCACGGTATGTTTCCATTTTGATTCTTGTCTTGTTGTTGATGTCACATGGACATGTCTGCCGTCACGACTCGGGGCATGCGGCCATGCGGTCGGGTTGATTACGATATATTGTTATTGTGGTTACATGGACATGTCTACACCGGTCAGACTCGGGGCATGCGGCCGTGCGGTCGGGTTGATTACCGATATATTGTTATTGTGGTTACATGGACATGTCTACCGAGGTAGAATCGGGGCATGTGGCGTGCGTGGTTGATCACCCAAGATATTATTGTTGATGTCACATGGACGTGTCTACCGAGGTAGAATTCGGGCATCCGCCACGGGCATTGGTATTATTGTTGCATCATGGACATGTCTACACCGTCAGAATTCGGGGCATGCGCCGTGATGCGAACATGATTGATGTTGTGGGCGTGAGACCCATAGTTATATTTGAGTGATGACTTGAGGCGTGAGTCCCCGATCGATATGATCGCTTTTATGTTGTGAATCGTAGTTTGGTTATCATACATGTCTCTGCTTTATATAGACTAGTATGATTTCATTCTGATATTTCTGATTTCACATACTTGGTACTGTTATCGACCTCCTTGAGGCCGCGTTCATCTGCGCAGTAGAGTACATCGATCGTGGATCCGCTCTTAGGATCACGATTCAGCGTATTGGGAAGCTCCGTTTCTTGAGGCTTATCTTTTAGTATGTGTTCCACTGAGTTGTAGGTTCTTGTACATTCGTGGTATGGCGGGGCCTGTCCGTCATAGTCGTTGTAAATCTTAAGTGCAGTAAATCTTGTTGTGGCGGGGTTGTAAAGATTAAAGCTCGTGTTTTATGTATATCTTGAAAACCGCTTTGGTTGCTTTGTTTATTATTATATCTCTTGTTTCATGACTCATGTTTTATTTTCCGGTTTTTCTCGATGTTGTATCACTAGGGTGCCCGGTAAGGCACGATGCAGGAGGCCAGGCAGTCGTTACAAAAGTGGTATCGAGCGATTAATCCTCGGAAAGTGTCTACGCACCGTGTCTAGTAGAGTCTTGATTATCGGTGTGTTGTGCACCACATCTATAATCGTGAGGCTATAGGACATTTAGGATTGGTTTCCATTCTTCTCATTACGAGATCGTGCCTTAGAGTTGTGTTGTAAGTTGGACCCCTCCGACGTATCTCGTTTTACCGATTATGCCTCCGCCAAGCAACGAGCCCGGAAGGGCAAGCGGCGAGAGTCCGCTAGTGAGATCTGAGAGTACGAGCGCGAGCGGGCAGTACACGAGTTGTGCTTGAGGCCCGGGTTTTGTGACGCCACTAGCCCAGCGAGTTTAGCCGCGGCCGTGGCTGATGAGACTCTGATACACGAGCCTCAGATCCACGATGCAGAGGCGGAGAGATGGGTTACAAGAGATGGCCCGATTGCTGGCGAGTCGTGGCGATATGAGGATAGGTGGATCAGCGATTCAGATTCGATGCACGATGGTTCACCCCGAGCGAGATAGTTTGAGGCTACGGGACTTTACGAGTTGTAGCCCGCCAGTTTTATGGGTCGAGGCACGAGGATGATCCGCGAGGAGTTCATCCGGCGATTCTGACGGATCGTCACGGGTGATCAAGGCTTGAGACCGAGTCTGACCTTTGGTTAGCATCGGCTACGTGATACCGCAGTCGATTGGTTCGATTCATGGGAGCTTTCCCGGGGAGAGCATGCACCTCCAGCAGTATGGGATGAGTTTTCTGGGGCTTTCCTCACGCACTTCTTGCCTCCGCATGGATGAGGAGCACGCGGACAGATTTTGATGCTTAGACGAGGCGGGCGTACGGTTGAGTACAATGTGAGTTCGACTCATTGGCGATGCGTCAGCGTTGGTAGCTAGTATGGAGGATCGAGTGCACCGATATGTTCTGAGGCTCGATGATTACATGTCGAGGCATGTTCGAGTAGCCGCCGGCGGGCATGGACATTGCCCGCACGCAGCTCACGCACCGGGATGTGAGGCACGGAGAGGTCGGACGGAATGACGAAGATCGTAAGAGGCGAGAACAACGTGGTCCTTTGGTGACTTTCGAGGCGGACCGCCTCGGCATACTAGTTTTGTACCTCCGCCCGGTGCAGTGGTCCTCCACAACCTTGAGTATTCGGAGCAGTCGTGGCTCGAGGTTGAGTTTCGGGAAGTAAGGGTGTTGGCGGATGCGGTCACCCTACCTCGGTGTGGTCGATGTGGTAGACCGCATTTGAAGTGTCGTGGTGCGAGGAGCTTGTTATTTTGCGGCCAGCGGGGCCATTTGCGGAACTGTCCGACCAAGGGTAGCACGGATGTTACGACTCACCCTACGGATCGATGGCTGGTTCGCCGCGCCTACGGTTATGCGCCTGCGGTGCCTATGATTAGAGTGGAGCGGTAGCCGTGTTTATCCTTAACCCTCTAGAGTTTTGGTATGCTTGTTATGATGGTCTCATTATTGTGTGCTATGTATGCGAATAAGCGTTGTGTTAATTGTGAGTTTGAAAACATGTTTAGTTGGGAGGTTACGATGGGGGCATAGTAAGTGTGAACCTTAGACTATGTCACGATCGAGACCTTGGGGTAAGGTCGTCTTGAGATTAAAGATTTATTTTATGTTTGACCCTTATCGAGTAGTGGTATACGTGGGATTTATTTGTGTGATAAGTCCGTGGGTAGTGTGAGATGGAAGTGGTAGCTTTCATGATGTGAATTAGTAAGATTGTTCGGATCGGGAACAAGAGTTCGCAGCGTTGGGGTCGGGTTGAGGACCATTTCGGGTCAACCCAGAACCCGGTTTGCGGGTAAGTCGTGTGGTCCCGCCAGTGGTAGGGTCACGGGATGCTAGGCCCAAGTTTGTATGATCATCGTATGAGTTCGTGGACGCGCTCGACCGAGCGGTTCGTAAAGGCCGGAATGGCCTTAAGGAAGTTTGAGGTTAGTAAGATGACCAAGTTGGAGGTAGTGACTCGCAGATTTTGGGAACGGAAGTAATGATCAAGTATGGTACGTGACCGAGAGTTCGAGTGTTCGAGAAGCGGTACAACGAGTGGGAGGAAGATAACGTGTGTTATCTCGTGGCTGCCGTGGCGTTGGCAGCTTGTTAGAGGAACTTCATCGATATCCGTCTTGAGAAGGAACATTCGGGACGAATGTTTCTAAGGAGGGGAGAATGTTATACCCCGTAGTTGCAGGGTATGTATGTGAGGACGTACGTACGAGAGTACGGCAGAAATTTTGAAAAGAAAGATGTGAGTTTTCGACGGAAAAGTTTCCGGTTATTTGTGAAGAAAAAGGTTCGTTAATGGGAATTGGATTCCCAGATTTGGTATTTGGACTTCATAGATTATATTAGAATTTTGAGATTTTATTTTCTGAATGGTCACGTGGGCCCACGAGAAATTTACTGGCTTGTGGCCCGCTTTGTTTTTGAGATTTAGAATTTGGATATTTTCTAAGACGAAATATTCTGGCGACCGGCGACACGTGTCACCCCACGTGGCACCTCGCCGATTTTACATTTGTGCACAACACCCTGCTAGAGTCGCTTTTGACGAAACGCTTTCAGTAACTTCGCGGAAAATTCGCTATGTCGCTTTGTATTTTTATGCGGATTTTTCCGAGAGACGAAACATTTTGGACCAACGGGAGGGTGACATGTGTCACCTCACAACGGAAGATGTGGGCGCACTGGCCGATTTGGCGGGCAAGTTGTGGTAGATATTTGTGTAGATATTTGTAGGGTTTTAAGGAGTAGGTCTAGGTGCACTTGGCTTGATTGGCCTTACACTTGCCTTGCACATGGCTTGATCTTGGCCATTGGTTGGCTTTTGGTTTTGCTATAAATACCCCTCGCGAAGACTTCATTCATCCAAAAATGTTCCAAGTCTTGCTATCCTTCCTCTCCTCTTGTTTGACTCTCGCCCAAGAGCCCCCTCCCTAGTAAAGGCCTTGGCCGGAGAGTCCCCTCCCCTTTGTGGTGCTAGCCGTAGGTACCCCTAGCCTAGTTGTTTTCGTATAATACCCTCCTCGTGGTATTGAAATACTTCTCCTAGTATTGTTATAATGCCCAAAATACCTTAGCCTTGTACCTTGTAGTATTCCAAAGATACCTCTTTACGTAGAGTCCGGAATACTACCTTTTGTCCTTTTAGTCTCAAACCAAACCCTAAGGAAATCTTCATAGTTGGTTGAAGTATTTGAGTAGGTTGGTTAGAACTTCTAAGGGTTGTTTGGAGTGGTTTGGAGCGCACTGAGCGAGCTAAACCTTGCTCGTGATCGACATTATAACTTGGATAATTTTGGGCTTGTCGAGGTAATTATCTTGTCCTCTATTGTAATTGGGAATTTACATGTTTGTTGAATATATAGTGAAGTATACTATATATGGAACTATACTTAGTATTCTGCAATGTCTTTTGACTTAAGCTCAAGAATAAAGAACCGAATCAATCAGATTTACATAGGGTATCAGCAAAGAGACTTGTGTAGAATTGTACACGCCGTTAGACGTAAACCCCCGGTTGGCTTGGCAGCCTCGATAGAGGAGGAGATTTACGCCTGTCATGTGTGAGGTGTCTTGAATTTTCTATAGAAAGATAGAAACTTGTGTTTTGGGGTTAATAGACGTTTGTGACCTTTATAGGTGAAAGTACTAAGAGTAGCGTATTCTACCTGAGGGTGGAAAGGGCTAGTGCGTTGTAGTACTTGGAGCATTTTGCTTATTGTCGATAAATCGTCGCGAGGTATGTGAACCTCTTCCTATCTTTTCTAGCATGATTGTTGTGAACTATGTAGTACGTAGACGATACGTGCTAAGTGATTTGGTTGGTTTAAAACATAGGGTGTTATAATAGCTTTATGGGAAGTTAGTTATAACGACCTTATGTAAGTGAAAATGGTTTATCATGTTAGAAGTTAAGAGACTTGATCTTATAAGATAAGAGACTTAACTTATTTGTTTTAATGTGGATGTTTGTGTGAAACCTCATTCGTGAGTAATGAGTACTTGGTTTTTAAAGGGATAATGTTTTAGTGATTTCGGATCGTAATATGTATCGACAGCACCACCGCAGCGTT
Organism: Przewalskia tangutica; assembly: GCA_029844215.1. Lineage (NCBI taxonomy): Eukaryota > Viridiplantae > Streptophyta > Magnoliopsida > Solanales > Solanaceae > Przewalskia > Przewalskia tangutica. Next base: position 40,598,020 of record CM056725.1, on the reverse strand, counting down.
AATAAAGGAAAATGTATTGAATAATGACGTTGTATTAAAACCAGAGAAACCCCCATCCGCATGTAAGCTAAGATAAGACAAAATGATATTACATTTTCTAGATCATGGTCACTGTAATAAGATCGTTATAAACAAGAATAAACTACTCACATATACGACATAATGCTACTCAATTGTTCTAAAAAGGAATCAAGTGATTAAGTTTGGGAACTATGAAACCATTTGAAAACGGTGCTTGAGTAATCAAACTAGGCAAACCGAACTTAGGAAAAGAATGTTGTTACTTGGTTTTGAAAAGGAAGGTGGTTGGTCATTCTAATACTACTGGTATCGGTGACTTTTATAAAAGAAATGGATCTCTTTTAAAAAGAACTTAACGATGTAGTACTTTGGGGTTAAAACCCTGACTTTGGCATAAAATGAAACTTGTACTTTGAGTTGTGAAACTTGCCTATGCTTGTTGTTGTGAAACTTGCCTATGCTTGTGATGATAGCCTTTGTGCAAGTGTGGTATTTACGTTACCGCGTCTCGATAGAGGGCCTGGCCGACTTGTTGAGAACTTACTTGGACGCGTCTTGGCGGTGATGGAGAATTCCACGTATGTTTCCATTTTGATTATCGTCTTGTTGTTGATGTCACATGGACATGTCTACACCGATGCAGACTCCGGCACGCGGCCACGCGTCGGGTTGATTACCCGATATATTGTTATTGTGGTTACATGGACATGTCTACACCGATGCAGACCGGCACGCGCCACGCGGTCGTTGATTACCCGATATATTGTTATTGTGGTTACATGGACATGTCTACACCGAGGTAGAATTCCGGGGCACGTGGCTACGCGCAGGTTGATCACCCAAGATATTATCGTTGATGTCACACGGACGGTCTACACCGAGGTAGAATTCCGGCATGCGCCACGGGCATTGGTATTATTGTTGCATCATGGACATGTCTACACCGATGCAGACTCCGGCACGCGCCATGATGCGAACATGATTGATGTTGCGGGCGTGAGACCCATAGTTATATTTGAGTGATGACTGAGGCGTGAGTCCTCGATCGATATGATCGCTTATGTTGTGAATCAGTAGTTGGTTATCATACATGTCTCCCGCTTTATATAGACTAGTATGATTTCATTACTGATTTTTACGCTTTCACATACTTGGCAACTGTTAGATCGACCTCCTTCGGGGCCGCGTTCATGCCGCAGTAGAGGTACATCGGCCGTGGATCCCCGCCTTAGGATCACGTCAACAGATTGGAAGCTCCGCTTCTTCGAGGCTTATCTTTGTATGTGTTCCCCGAGTTGTAGGTTCTTGTACATTCGTGGTATGGCGGCCCCGTCCGTCATAGTCGTTGTAAATCTTGAGGTCCTTAGTATCACAAGCGTGGTTGTAAAGGATTAAACTGCTCAGTTTTATGTATACCTTAAGGCAACCGCTTTGGTTGGCCTGCTTATTATTATATCTCTTGTTTCATGACTATGTTTTATTTTCCGCGGTTTTTCTCTCGATGTTGTATCACTAGGGTGCCCGGATAAGGCACCGAATCTGGCCCGAACGGTCGTTACACCGAGTGTCCGGCAAGACATCGATACAAAACTCTATCTCCTCTCGTGAGGATACCCGAGGTCATTTGGAAACACGCCCGGGAACTCTCGACTCATCGAACGGATCAAAATCTGGTACCGCACCTCAGATCAAATACCCGAACGAGATGGTAGATATACCCTTCGCACCATCTTCCTAGCCTGAGGTAAGAAATAAACCTACCTCTGGCGATACAGTTGTTCCTCCCACTCAACAACCGGCCTCAGAAACCGAATCGTACTCACTCTCTCCTCGCAGCCTACATTGGCGTAGCAAGACGCTAGCCAATCCATACCCATGATCACATCGAATCACCATATCCAACTCTATCAAGCTCCGCCAGTGGTCCGACGACAGATACGGTCACCGACAAGCCCTATATACCCGCCGAGCTACCACCGAATCACCCACTGGCGTAGCTACCTCGAAAGGGTATATGGACTCAGGCTCTATCCCTATCCTACTAGCAACAAGGGAGATATATAGGACAGAGTAGAACCCGGATCTATCAAGGCATACACGTCACAACATGAAACCGATAAAGTACCTGTGACGACATCAGGCGACGCCTCCGTCCCGCCTACCGACAAGACATAAATGCGGTTCGAGGACCTCTAGAATCGACCCGCGCATGACTCTGCCGCGACTGCCGCCCATGAGTACCTCGCCCGGCGAGTAATCAGAGGAGATGAAGACCCGCGAAAGAACCCGTGGTCGACCCTACCTCGCGCTACCCTTGGTCTGACAGCTCGCAAAGTGACCGCTGGCCGCAATCAAACAAACTCCCGAGCAGCACCACAATTCCGTAATGGGATCTACCGTGACGGCCACACCGGCGGGTGGTCCCGATCGGTTAGCACCTCGTACTCGACGCCGTAAGTCCGGGCCCCGGCCCGCCTCGAATACCCCGCTGTCCCGAGACGGTGTGGAGTGCTCGAGCCGCGTGGCGCAAATCTAGATCACCGCCGAGGCCGCCCACCCCGATAGTTACCAAAAGCACCCGCCGCCCGCCTTCTTCTCGCCGCCGTCACAACCCGCCGACTTACGCTACTCGCATCCAAGTGCACGAGCTCGCATACGTAATGTTCATGCTTGGTCAAGAGCCACACCCGCACAAGACTCGCCATATAATCATCTAGCCCGTGACATAGCGGTACCGCCCTCCATATCTGCTACCAACGCAGTGGACATATCGAGCCAACGAATCGAACTCAACATTGTACTCCCTAATCGCGGCGCTTCTCTCGCCTCATCAACAAAAATCTGCCCGTGCCCTCCTCATCCGCGAGGCAAGAAGTGAGTGAGAAAAGCCTCGAGAACTCGCCCCAAGTAGGGGGACGCGGTTTCCACGGATAACTCCCACGAATCAAACCAATCGATCGCGTATCACGCAGCTTACGTGGAACCAAGATCACGGACTCGGTCTCCAAGCTTGATCACTGCATGATCCTTCAGAATCGACGGATGAACTCCTGCGGATCATCCTCAGGCCTCGACCCGTAGAACTCTGGCGGGCTACAACTCAGAAAATCCCGTAGCCTCAAACTATCTGATCTCGGGTGAACCATAGGCACTGCTGGAGCTGGAACTGCTGCATCCAGCCTATCCTCATGTCTGGCCACGATCCTGGCCAGTAACTGGGCCATCTCTCTGTAACCCATCTCATCTGCTCCAGCCGGGACCGAGGTGAAGGTACTGGGTCTCATCACCATCGCCGCGCCTAAACCTCGTTGGCCGACGGCCGTGGAACTCGCCGCCTCGTATAGACCGGGCTCGAGCCCTGACTCTTGTCCTACTAGCAGCCTCTACGCTTTGCCTTCGGGCGTGGTTGCCTTACGCGAGGCATAATCATAAATAAAGTAAATACGTTAGAGGGGTCCGACTTATAACACAGCTCTACGGCACGATCTCAGACTGAGCAGAAGGGAAACCAATCCTAAATATCCTATAGCCTCGATTATCGCGTGCACAACACACCGATAATCAAGACTTCATCGATACGGCTCAGACACTTTCCGAGGATTAATCGCTCGATACCACTTTTGTCACGACTGCTCGGCGTTGGATCGTGCCTTACCCGCACCCAAGTAGTCATACATCGTAAAAATCAGCGGAATATAAAAATAAGACATAAAACAATGTAATTGAGACACGCTTTATCTGAGAAACGCTTTCTAAGATATATATATAAACCAAAATCGCGCAACATCCTAACTGCATAACAGACTACGCACTTCTGGAAGTAACAACTATGGCGGACGTGGCCCCGCCATACCCTGAATGTACATATATCTACAACATCAGGGAGAACCATACCATAAGTCGAGCCTCCGGAGAAGATGGAGCTCCTGACACCAAAGCAAAAGATCCTAAGGATGCGGATCTAGCACCTGATTTCCCTTACCGCGGCATTTAACGCAGCCCCGGGCGAGGTCGATAACAGTACCAAGTATGTGAAACTGTAAAGAACTTAAATGAAATCATATCATTTTAAAGCCAATTTTACAAATATGTATGAAATAACCCATGTAACCGCACATAGTGCCACATCACAAACAAGAGTAACATGTAAATCAGAATGTGTCTTTTCTAGGCCGCGAATGATCGCAAGGCCAATCGCCCATAGTATCATTATGCATGCCTAATCTCGACTCCAGAGTCCGCATAAAGCCACCTAGGCCCGCATGAGGTATTCTCGCATCGAGGGTAGCTACCTCGCATCGCCCCGACTCGTAGTCCGCATGGCCACATAGACCGCATGGCCACATGGACCGCACACTAACCTGGAACTCTCGTAGCTCCGCATAGGTCCCCTGGACCCGCATGAGGTATTCTCGAATCATAGTCCCAGACTGCCTGAGGTATACCCCGCATCGGGGGGCAGCTTAACCCCCGGTATATCATGTCAAGAGGTGAGTGATGTAATACTAACATAACGGATTATCGTTAAACAACATAAGCACAAACAAGAATAACCCTTTTACACAAACGTTACAGGATACTAACACACATAGCATCACAATATGTCTACTCAACAAACCATCTTATTGTACTTTCCAGAAATCAATACAAGTCTTTTATAAATACATAAGTAAACCGTTCCTTTTATCTTTCTTAAGTCGTTATACCTAACTTTCCATAAAGCTAGTATAACTCTTAAGCTTTTGTTTAAAAACCAAGTATTACTCTTCTTTCAAAAATGATTCATAATTCTTTTGAAATACTTCAAGATTCTTATTATTTAGACTCAAGTCAAAAGACGTCAAGTAAAACCATGTTCGCTAACACACGCACGCTCACCGTACTATATATATACTTTAAAATATCATGCTTAAGAGTATAGGAAGAATCACATACCTTCTCGCGAAATCCACCGCCAAGTCGAATATGTCGCTACAGAGTATCAACCTATAGTAGTCAAATACGCCTATCAACTTCTAGACTACTCAGAGGATAATCTAAGCAGGGTTCTCTATTCTACGGAAAATCGGGCAAGACTTCCCACCCTAAACTACACAAGTCTCATCAGAATACAAATTCTACGTAAGTACAATTCAATCTTCTTTAATACTTCATGTGATTACAGCTCAATTCTCTTCAGAATACCCTTCTATGTATTTTATACTTATTTCTATACTTCTACAGTATGCAATCTCTAATTACGATAGAAGGATAAGATTATTATTTACCTCGATAAGCCCAAAATTATCCAAGATATAAGTCGATCCTGAGCAAGGTTTAGCTCCTAATCTGAAAGCTCCAATCCGCTCCAAGAAACCCTTAGAAGTTTCTACACAACTTCTACTTCCTACTTCAACCAACTATGAAATTTCTCTGTGGTTTCATTAGTGACTAAAGGAATATAAGGTAGTATTTCCTGACTCTCACGATAGAGGTAACTTTGGAAATACTATAAGGGATCGCTAAGGTATTTTGGGGATAGTAACAATACTAGGAGAGTATTTTCTAACAAGTGGGGCTTTTGCCGAGACCACTAGGAAGGGGAGAAGGGTGTTTCTTAAGCTCTTCTCAAGATGGAAGGCTTGGACGAGAGCTTCTCTCAGCTGGGAAAGTTTGGAGACTTGGAAGATGATTTGTGGATGAAGAAGTCTTCAACTTGGGGTATTTATAGGGCTTTCAGGGCTAAGATGAAGGCAAGTGGAGGCGCTGAGGGTGGGGATTTGCATGTCACCCTAACCCTACTCCATAAGTCACTCACAAACATCGACTTAGTTTAGGCCCCAAAATCGTGCCATCCGTGGCCTCTTTGCCGCCCACTTTAGGGTGACAAGTGTCACCCTTGTTGGTCCAAAATATTTCATCTCTGAAAATCCGCAAAATCATAAATGACATACCGTAATTTTCCTACGCAGTTTTGGAAAACGCTTCACGAAAAACAATTCGCTTAGTGGTCAGCACAATTTTCTCATTATACCCTCGTAGTTGCAGTGGTATGTATGTGAGGACGCACGCAAGAGTACTACAGAAATTTTGAAAAGAAAGAAAGATGTGAGTTTTCACTTTAAAAGTTTCCTGCTATTTGTGAAGAAAAAGGTTCGTTAATGAGAATTGGATTCTGATTTGGTATTTGGACTTCATAGATTATATTAGAATTTTGAGATTTTATTTTCGAAATGGTCACGCTGGGCCCACTGAGAAATTTACTGGCCATGGGCCCACTTTGTTTTCGAGATTTTGGCCATTGTGGATATTTTTCGAAGACGTGTTATGAGGGCCAATAGGAGGTGACACGTGTCACCCCGCTCGTGGTTGGCCGGTTACCTGTGCACAACACCCTGCTAGAGTCGTTTTTCGACTAAACGCTTGCAGAACTTGCGGGCGGAAAATTCCGCTATGTCGCTTTGTATTTTTGCGGATTTTTCCGAGAGACGAAACCTTTGGACCAACGGAGGGTGACACTTGTCACCCTCATCGACGGCTTGGAGGACGGCGCTGGCTGCTCGCCGATCGCCCTCAAGTGTGCCTTGTTTGGTGCATTGTTTCGGAGTGTTTTGTGGAGTAGGTTTAGGTGCACTTGGCTTAATTTGCCCTTACACTTGCTATACACTTGGAAGGATCTCGCCTCGTTGGCCTTTGGTTTTGCTATAAATACCCTCTTATGTTGATGAACTCTTCATCCACAAATGAAACCTTCCAAGCCTAAAATCCTCCCTCCTCTTGTTTTGAGTTCGCCCAACTCATCCCCTCTTTGAGAGTCTTGGCCGAGGCCTCCTCCTCCCCTTTCATGGTGCTTTCGCTGGGTACCCCCTAGCCTAGTTGTTTTCATATAATACCCCTTGTTGTGGTATAGAAATACTCCCTAGTATTGTTATAATGCCCAAAATACCTTAGCCTTGTACCTTGTAGTATTCCAAAGATACCTCTATACGTGAGCCCTAAATACTACCTTTTGTCCTTTTAGTCTCAAACCGAAACCCTAAGGAAATCTTCATAGTTGGTCAAGATTTGAGCAGGTTGGTTAGAACTTCTAAGGGTTGTTTGGAGTGGTTCAAGCGCACTGAGCGAGCTAAACCTTGCTCAGATCGACATTATAACTTGGATAATTTTGGGCTTATCGAGGTAATTATCTTGTCCTCTATTGTAATTGGAAATTACATGTTTGTTAGAATATATAGTTGAAGTATACTATATACGGAACTATACTTAGTATTCGCAATGTCTTTTGACTTAAGCCCAAGAATAAAGAATCGAATCAATCAGTATTTACATGTGATCAGACAAAGAGACTTGTGTAGAATTGTACACGCCCCAAGTTAGACGTAAACCCCCGTCGTTGGCAGCCGCCTCGATGAGGAGAGATTTACGCTGCATGTGGGAGGCCGCCAATTTTCTATGTAAAGATAGAAAACTCGTGGTTTTGGGGTTAATAGACGCCAGGACCTTTATAGTGAAAGTACTAAGAGTAGCGTATTCTACTCGAGGAGTGGAAAGCGGCCAGTGCGTCAGAGTACTTGGAGCATTTTGCTTATCGTCGATAAATCGTCGCGAGGTATGTGAACCTCTTCCTATCTTTTCTAGCATGATTGTTGGAACTATGTAGTACGGCAGACGCATACGTGCTAAGTGATTTGGTTGGTTTAAAACATGTGGTGTTATAATAGCTTTACGGGAAGTTAGTTATAACGACCTTATGTAAGTGAAAATGGTTTATCGATGTTAGAAGTTAAGAGACTTGATCTTATAAGATAAGAGACTTAACTTATTTGTTTTAATGTGGATGTTTGTGAAACCTCATTCGCGAGTAATGAGTACTTGGTTTTTAAAGTGATAATGTTTTACCGATTTCGAATCGTAACGTATCGGCTGCATCATCGCAATAAGTAATAAAAGGAAAATGTATTGAATAATGACGTGTTGTATTAAAACCGAGAAACCTCCATCCGCATGAAGCTAAGATGAGACAAAATGATATTACATTTTCTAGATCACGGTCACGTAATAAGATCGTTATAAACAAGAATAAACTACTCACATATATGACATATGTTACTCAATTGTTCTAAAAAGGAATCAAGTGATTAAGTTTGGGAACTATGAAACCATTTGAAAACGAGAAGCTTGAGTAATCAAACTAGGCAACCGAACTTAGGAAAAGAATGTCATACTTGATTTTGAAAAGGCTGGTTGGTCATTCTAATACTACGTATCGGGTGACTTTTATAAAAGTAATGGATCTCTTTAAAAGAACTTAACGATGTAGTACTGGGGTTAAAACCCGACTTTGGCATAAAATGAAAGTACTTGAGTCAGGTGAAACTTGCCTATGCTTGTTGTCGGAAACTTGCCTACGCTTGTTGTCGCGAAACTTGCCTATGCTTGTGATGATAGCCTTTGTCAGGCAAACGTGGTATTTCGTGTTACCGCTCTCGATGAGGGCCTACGACTTGTCGAGAACTTACTGACGCGGCCGGGCGTTGATGGAGAATTCCACGTATGTTTCCATTTTGATTATCGCCTTGGTTGATGTCACACGGACATGTCTACACCGACGCAGATTCCGGCACGCGGCCACGCGCCGGGTTGATTACCCGATATATTGTTATTGTGGTTACATGGACATGTCTACACCGAGGTAGAATTCCGGCACGGGCCACGCGCAGGTTGATCACCCAAAGATATTATCATGATGTCACACGGACGGTTCACACCGAGGTAGAATTCCGGCACGCCGGGCATCGGGCATTATTGTTGCATCATGGACACGTCTACACCGGCGCACTCCGGCACGCGCCATGACGCGAACATGATTGATGCCATGGGCGCGAGACCCATAGTTATATTTGAGTGATGACTGAGGCGCGAGTCCTCGATCGATATGATCGCTTATGTCGCGAATCAGAGTTTGGCTATCATACATGTCTCCCGCTTTATATAGACTAGTATGATTTCATTACGCATTTTTACGCTTCACATACTTGGTACTGCCAGATCGACTCCTTCGGGCCGCTCACGCCGCAGTAGAGGTACATCGGCCGTGGATCCCCGCCTTAGATCACAGCCAACAGATTGGAAGCTCCGCTTTCTGAGGCTTATCTTTTGGTACGTGTTCCCCGAGTTGTGGGTTTTTGTACATTCTGTGGTATGGCGGCCCCGTCCCCGCCATAGTCGCTGTAAATCTTAGAGGTCCGTAGTATCGCGCAAGTGTGGTCAGAAAGGATTAAACTGCTCGTGTTTTATGATATACCAAGGCAACCGCTTGCTGGCCTGCTTATTATTATATCTCTGTTTCATGACTCATGTTTTATTTTCCGCCGGTTTTCTCGATGTTGTATCACTAGGTGCCCGATAGCGCACCAAGAATCGCCCCGAACGTCGTTACAAAAGTGGTATCGTGAGCGCTTAATCCTCTGAAAGTGTCTACGCATCGCGTTCAGAGTCTTGATTATCGGCGGTCAGGCACCACATCTATAATCGTGAGGCCGCAGACATTTAGGATTGGTTTCCATTCTTCTCATTCCGAGATCGTGCCTAGAGTCGTGTTGTAAGTCGACCCTCCGACGATCTCGCTTTACCGCTTATGCCTCCGCAAGGCAACCAGAGCCCGTGGCGGCAAGGCACCGAGGTGCCGCGAGTGAGATACAGAGGAGTACGAGGGCGCAGCCCTGACAAGACCGAGGTCAGGCTTCGCACGGCTGGTTTCAGGACGCCGCCACCCCAAAGAGAGGTTAGAGCCGCAAAGAATGGCGCCGAGACCGCAGCACCGAGCCTCCACCCCACACCGGGGCAGGAGACGGGTTACGCGAGATGGTTCGCTTGCCGGCCGTGGTCGCGGGCCGATATGGCGATAGGCCGACGCAGCAGCCTGGGGCCCAGAGCACCAGCCGTTCACCCCGAGCGATAGCTGAGGCTACGGACTTTCTCGAGTCAGAGCCCGCCAGAGTTTTACGGGTCGAGGCTCGAGGATGATCCGCAGGAGTTCATCCGGTTACACGATCACGCGTGATCAAGGCTTCAGAGACCGAGTCCGGACCTTTGTTCGCATCGTCGCGCGATACCGCAGCCGATTGGTTTGATTCACGAGCTTTCCCGGAGAGCATGCACTCCAGCAGATGGGATGAGTTTTCGTGGCTTTCTCACTCACTTCTTGCCTCCGCAGATGGCGAGGGCACGGCCGGCAGATTTTTGATGCTTAGACAGAGCGCGCATTTCGGGAGTACAATGTGGAGTTCGACTCATCGCCCGATACGCCCCAATCAGTAGCTAGTATGGAGGATCGAGTGCACCGATATGTTTCGTGGCTCGATGATTACATGTCGAGGCATGTTCGTGAGTAGCTCTTCACCGGGCACGACATTGCCCGCACGCAGCTCATGACCGATGCGAGGCACGAGAGGTCGACTGAACGACCAAGATCGCCAGAAGAGGCCGCAACAACAGTGGTCCTTTGGACTTTCGAGGCGGACCGCCAAGAAAGATACTAGTTTTGTACCTCCGCCAGCAGAGTGGTCCTCCACAACCTTCAGAGTATTCGGAGCAGTCGTGGCTCCAAGGGTTCAGTTTCCGGAAGTAGCGGTGTTGCCAGACGCGGTCACCCCTACCTCTGCGTGGTCGATGTGGTAGACCGCATTTCGGGAGTGTCGCGCGCCAGGAGCTTGTTATTTTTGCGAGCAGGCCATTTTGCGAGGAACTGTCCGACCAAGGGTAGCACGGATGTTACGACTCACCACCGGACGCTGGTCGTTCATCGCTTTCATACGCATGCTCGCAGGCGTGCCTATGATTAGAGTGAGCCAGAGCTTCGTGTATATCCTTAACCTCTAGAGTTTTGGTATGCTTGTTATGACGGTCTCATTATTACGTGCTATGCATTTAATAGCGTTGTGTTAATTGTGAGTTAGAAAACACGCTTAGTCGAGGATACGATGGCATGGTAAGTGCGAACCTTAGACTATGTCACGATCGAGACCTTAGGGTAAGGTCGCCTTGAGTTAAAGATTTATTTTTGACCCTTATCGTATAAAGAGATACGCGGGATTTATTTCAGGTGATAAGTCCGTAGTAGTGCGAGACGGAAGGGTAGCTTTCATGACGTGAATTAGTAAGATTGTTCCGGACGGAACAAGAGTTTGGCGCGTCGGGGGTCGGGTTGAGGACCATTTATGGTCAACCCAGAACCCGGCTGGTGGGGCTCGCGGTCCCGCCAGCGGTAGTAGGTCACGAGGATGCTAGGCCCAAGTTCAGGTGACCAACGATGAGTTCGTGGACGCTGCTCGACCAGAAGGTTCGTAAAGGCCGGAATGGCCTTAAGGAAGTTCGAGGTTAGTAAGATGTGTTCTTTAGCTCCCACTTCAAGGTTCTTAGGTGTATTGTAAACACATCTCAATAGAAAAGTCTGGAAAGATAGTTTACTTGTTAGTCGCGAAACGAAACCTAAGGGTCTTTCTAGGTTTTGTTTGGAGATTTGAAGGATAATTGTTGGTGTTGTTCTAAGGGTCTCAATAAGCGATCAAGTTGTTCGGAGAGGCTATAAACTACAAGCTGACCGAATTTCGACTGGAAGAATCGATTAAGAATCATATGAGGTATAATCTGTTCTTTCGAAAGTATTACAAGATTATTTATATCATCGTTAGCTTTATTCGCTAGCATGAAGTTGATATGTTGAAGTTATAAGTATTATGGATTGCTTGTAGCTAAACCAAATGTTATACAAGCCACTTGAAAATTGGATTACTAATCGTCGCTTAGAAATCGTCGCATGTTACTTACTTAAAGATTATGGTTATTATAATCAAATGCGACTTGATATCATGTTATGCTACCAATTTGGATTGAAATGGAAATTGGATAATGTTATACCCCGTAGTTGCAGGGTATGTATGCGAGACGCACGCATTTATCGAGCACGCGTAAATTTTGAAAGAAAGAAAGACGCTGAGTTTTCGACTAAAAGTTTCCTGCTATTTTGTGAAGAAAAAGGTTCGTTAACGGGAATTGATTCCCGATTTGGTATTCTGACTTCCCGAATATTAGAGAATTATGGAATTTTATTTTCGAATGGTCACGCCGCCCACGGAGAAATTTACTGCTTTGGGCCCACTTTGTTTTCTAGATTTTGGCCATCAGGATATTTTTTCGAAGACGCTTATTAGGAGGGTGACACGTGTCACCCCGCCTAGTGGCTTCGCCGGTTACCTTTGTGCACAACACCCTGCTAGAGTCGCCGACTAAACGCTTTACAGATCATGCGGAAAATTCCGCTATGTCGCTTTGTATTTTTATGATTTTTCCGAGAGACGAAACATTCGATCAACGAGGGTGACATGTGTCACCCTCACAACGGAGACAAGTCGCGCTGGCCGAATCGGCGGGCTCAGGTGTTAGATATTCGTAGATATTTCGCGAGGTTTTACGAGTAGGGCTGTGGTGCACTTGGCTTGATTCGCCTTACACTTGCCTTGCACTTACTAGATCTCGCCATTGGTTGGCCTTTGGGTTTGCTATAAATACCCCCTTAGTTGATGAACTTTCTTCATCCAAAATCATTTTCCAAGTCTCGAATCTCTCCTCCTTTGAGTCGAATCGCCCAAAGCCCTCCTCCCCTTTGAGCTTTGCCGCAGGCCCCCTTGAGCGAGGCTTGGCCGTGGTACTCCCAGCCTAGTTGTTTTCGTGATAATACCCCTTGTCAGGTATAGAAATACTCCCTAGTATTGCTATAATGCCCAAAATACCTTAGCTTGTACCTTGTAGTATTCCAAAGATACCTCTTGCGTAGTCCCAAATACTACCTTTGTCCTTTAGTCTCAAACCGAAACCCTAAGGAAATCTTCATACTTGGTCAAGATGCGAGCAGGTTGCTGGTTAGAACTTCTGGGTTGTTTGAGTGGTTCGAGCGCCTGAGCCGAGCTAAACCTTGCTCAGATCGACATTATAACTTGATAATTTTGGGCTTATCGAGGTAATTATCTTGTCCTCTATTGTAATTGGAAATTACATGCTTGTTAGGATATATAGTTGAAGTGATACTATATACGAACTATACTTAGTATTCGCAATGTCTTTTGACTTAAGCTCAAGAATAAAGAGAAGAATCGAATCAGATTACCAGTTGTATTATTAAGAGACTTATGTAGCATTACTGTTAGAATTGTACACGCCCGGCAGACGTAAACCCCCGTTGGCAGTATACCGATAGAGGAGATTTACGCTGTCATGTGAGGTGCCGCCAATTTTTCTAGAAAGACGGGAACGCATGTTTAAGATTTTAATAGACGCCAGGGCTTTATAGTGAAAGTACTAAGAGTAGCGATTCTACCGGCGAGCGGAAAGTGGCCAGTGCGTTGTAGACTTGGAGCATTTTGCTTATTGTCGTTAAATCGCCGCGAGGTACGCGAACCTCTTCCTATCTCTTCTAGCATGATACGTGTAACTATGTACATGAGACGCATACGGTTTAATGTATTTGATTGTTTGAAACATAAAAGGTTATAACCGCTTTTATTGAAAACTTAAGAGTTATACTAGCTTTACGGAAGTTAGGTATAACGCTTAAGAATGGTTTATCGATGTTAAGTTAAGAGACTTGATCTTATAAGATAAGAGACTTAACTTATTTGTTTTAATGTGAATGTTCGCAAGAAACCTCATTCGTGAGTAATGAGTACTTGATTTTATTTAAAGTGGATAATGTTTTACCGATTTCTAAATCGTAACGTGTATCGGCTGCATCACCGCAAATGCTAATAAAGGAAAATGTATCAATAATGACGAATTGTATTAAAACCAGAGAAACCTCCATCCGCATGTAAACTAAGACGACAAAATGATATTACATTTTCTAGATCATGGTCAGTAATAAGAATGTTGTAAACAAGAATAACCTACTCACGCATTTACATAATTTACTCAATTATTCTAAAAAGGAATCAAGTGATTAAGTTTACGAACCATAAACCTTTTGAAACGGTTTTCGAGAAATCAAACTAGCAAACCGAACTTAGGAAAAGAATGTCATACTTGATTTTGAAAAGGAACGGGTTGGTCATTCTAATACTACGTATCGTAAGACTTTATAAAAGTAATGGATCTCTTTTAAAAGAACTTAACGTATTTAGTACTGGAGTTAAAACCCGACTTTGGCATAAAACGAAAGTACTTTGAGTCAGGTGAAACTCGCTCTATGCTTGTTGTTGCGAAACTTGCCTATGCTTGTTGTTGTGAAACTCGCCATGCTTTGATGATAGCCTTGTCGTGCAAGGCGGGTATTTCAGATACCGCTCCTCGACAGGCCTGGCCGACTTGTTGAGAACTTACTCGACACGCCGCGCGTGATGGAGAATTCCACGTATGCTCCTCGCTGATAGTGTTATTCCACGGACTAGCTCTCCATGAGGTTTCTATCGCTCGCCCGGTATCCGTGGTCGGCTCGCATTTGCCCCGCCTCGTGATCGATTCGCCTTCGTATTCGTAGTCACCGTGACTTGCCCTGCTCAAGATAGTGACGGTTTCGGATACGGCTCTCGTCCTCGTGGTCAGCTCCAGATTGCCCTTGCCACCGCGTGACCGCCTTGTATCCTGGGGAGTCGGCCGCACTTGCCCCGTGACGGCCGTGGTTTTCGCTGTATCAGACATTGGTACGGCCGGATCTCGTAGTTATACTTGTCTCCGCACGGTTTTATAACACAAAGGGACACGGTGTTCACGATAATCCTTGGTATTGTTATATCATAAACCGCCCAAGAGGAAGAAATTCCACCGCACGAGTGATAATTTGGAGGCGCAGTCCCCGCTTCGACGTAATCGTTATATGTTATATAATCAGAAGTTTGGTCATCATACGTCTCCCGCTTTATATAGACTATTATGATTTCATTTACGCTTTTACATACTGGTACTGCAATGATCGACTCTCCTTCGGGGCCGCGCTCACGCCGCAGTAGGTACATGATCGGCCGCCGATCCCCGCTAGGATCTCATTTCAAATGTTGAAGCTCCGCTCCGCCTGAGGCTTATCTTTGCATGCTACCCAGTCCGTAAGTTCTGTATCGCTCGTGGTACGGCGGGCCCCGCCCCGCCATAGTTGTTGTATAAATCTTGCAGGTCCAGAGTATCGCCAAGTGTGGTTGTAAAAGGATTAAACTGCTCGTGTTTTATGTATATACCGAAGGCAATCGCTTTCGCTGGCCTGCTTATTTATTATATCTCTTGTTTCATGATTCATGTTTTATTTTCCGCTGGTTTTCTCTCGACGTCAGATCACTAGGTGCCCGGTAAGGCACCGCGAACGCCCGGTTCGGGCGCAAAGCGGTATCGCAGCGCTTAATCCTCTAAAGTGTTCATGCACCGCGTTCAGTAGAAGTTTGATTATCGGCGTGTCGCGGCACCACATCTATAATCGTGAGGCTATAGGACATTTAGGATTGGTTTCATTCTTCTCGCTCGAGATCGCGCTCAGAGCCGTGGTGATAAGATCGACCCTCCGACGTGTTTCGCTTTTACCGCTATGCCTCGCGAAAGGCAACCCGCCTGTGGCAGCAAGGCGCAGAGGATCTGCAAGCAGAGCAAAATGCAGAGACCACAAGACCGAGCCTCCACCCCGCACCGAGCAGGAGATGAGTTACGCGAGCTGGCCCAAGCACGGCCGTGGTCAGGCCGACTTCGAGGATAGCCGACGCAGCAGCCTAAAAGAGCACCGCGGTTCACCCTAGATCGATAGTTCGAGGCTACGGATTTTCTCGAGTCAGAGTCGCCAGAGTTTTACGGGTCGAGGCCCGAGGATGATCCGCAGGAGTTCATCCGACGCCACAAATGGATCACGAGAGTGATCAAGGCATCGGAGGTCGAAGCCTGGCCCTAGGTTCACACCAATCGCGTGATACCGCAATGATCGTTTGATTCTCGAGCTGTCCAGTGGGAGAGCACGACTTCCACAGTATGAACGAGTTCTCGCAGGCCTTTCTTGCA